>JAIWNE010000075.1:0-161377 GCA_025331445.1 Blakeslea trispora | reverse complement strand
ACCAAAACAATTCATTGATTCAGGTCCTATTGATGGTATGTGTAAGATCAATATAACCCCCCTCACCCTTCTCAACCTATGACTTACTCTATGTATAATAGACGGTCTATTCATTTTAAAAGAAATGTCAATAAACTAACCATGTATCTTTTAAACATGTAACTACCTCCTCGTATGTAAATAAGATACTCCAAGTGCTATATCATACATATACATGACCTTTTTTTTTTTGTTGTTCTTTGAGTCAAGATATTAGAAGGAAGCATTTCTTTTCTTACCAATTGAGAAAAGTTGGGTTTCTTGTAATTTCGAATGACATCAAACAAGTCGCCCTTAGAACACAATTCAGTGATGATACATAAATGTTGAGGATTTGTGCAGACACCAATAAAACGAATGACATTTTCATGTCTAAGCTGCCTGTGATCATAGAGATTTAGACTTTGTTTTTCTTTTATTCTCTCTCTCTCTCATACTTTAAGACATTGATTTCATGCTTAATTTCTTCTAAATCCACTTGATTGAAATGAGTTAATCGTAACTCACCAATAGCAACAGGTTCCTATAGATGAATCAAAAAAAAAATTCGAGGGGAGGTTTATGAATATCTTTCTCTCTATTCTATGATGAACAGCACTGCTTTCACTCCTGTATCTCTTACGCCTTTATAAGAACCTAGAATAATAGCCAAGTAAAAAAAGAATTCATCGAGATCTACTCTCTTTTCTTATTGTTTTACCTGCAAAACAATCTTTAAATCCACCACTACCTAACTTCTTGCCTACTTTTAACATGTGATATGGAATATCGTAATCTGGATTCTTATCATCCAGAAACAACATGGATAAGTCGCGCGAATTGAGTTCAAGTCTTTGTTGAGGAGGCAGTGTAGAAGAAGAGTCAGGCAAAAGCTCCAGTGCTGTATAAAGCCTTGGTGTTGAAGGTGCTGGGACAAGTCGAATATTCTCTTTCTATCCACAATCCATCAATCTTGTTTCATACTTTATCTCTTTTGTTGTTTCTTACCCAACTTAGTAAATCTTCTATTAATTCAGCCTTAGCTCCTTCTGTCCTTAACCCTCTCTCTTGACAGTATTCGATTATATCAGCCAGCATCAGTTTGTCCAATGAGTCTCGATCGATTATCTGATTGAAAATTAATAGCTGGTTCTAAGCATAAAGAAAAAGATTTACCTCGAGTGAAGAGTCAACGTGTCTACTTAAAATCTCAAACATGGTCACCAAAGGAAAGAAAAAGAAAAAAAAAGCATATGAAGACAGGTCTTTTTTTGTTGTTGTGATAGAACACAAGATCAGGTGTATTTGTTACAAGAAAAGAGGTCATCTGCTAAAGAAATTCCTTTTGTGTCAAACATAGAAATAAATAGAGAAGCAAACAATGTTTGCTGTAGCCTTTAGTTGGGTTTATGATCCTCTATTTCACTGTTGTTCGTCATTTAACACATCTCTTTAATTATTTATTTTTTGCTGTCAAGAAGTACCTTGTTATTTTGGCATCTTCAAGTTCAAATTCTCTTTTTTTTTTTCATCGAATAACGTTCCCCCCCCCCTTAACAAAGGAAACTATCTAGCTTTCAAAATGATAAACTTCAAGAAGAGAAAGATAAACAGTACTTTTGGTTGTGCCAAAGCTAAGAAATATACCATCAAAGTACCTTGTATAAACAACAGAGAGTTTCTTTAAAGCCTACAGCATTATATTCTCGACAAGGACAGGAATGGTTTGTAAAGAAGTTGATCTGAAGAGCCGTCGATGATCACTTTTGTATGGAAGATGCCTTCTGTCTGACTGTTGCTTAGCAGTTTGTTGACGTTGTTGTGTAGCTTAATTATCTTTATAGATAGATTCAGCATTGCAAAGTATACCATCACATACAAAACATCAGAGGCTTGACAGGTGTCTTTAGAGTTTAAATGCAGATATATTTTTCTCCTTTCTCAAATACAACTGAATTGTTTCGAGTGAAAGCTAAATGGGAACCATGATAAATAATTGCTTGACAGCCCAAGAATAATTGAATCATTGCTGATCAATCTATGGTTTTCTGTGCGCAAATTAAATTTTCGGAAAGAAAAAAAAAGGCTATTATTCTTGATTTCAAAAAACAGGGGGTAAAGAGAGGCTTGAATGATGATTTGTATTGAAGAATGTTTATTTCTTATACTATGTATTAGATGTTTTGCATGACTTGTAAATGCTAGTTGAATTGTGTAATTGATTGCGTGTGAGAGTATAGTGTATATATAATAAATGATTTTTTTTGTATGCTTTTTTTTTTCTTTTTTTTCCTTTGTGTAATTAAGTGTGTAAATGTGTGAATTGTGATTGTATGAAAAAAAAAAAAAAAAAAGGACAGAGTGAAAATATATACATGTATATAACGTATATATGCTTTAAATAACAACAAAGAAAGAAAAAAAAGTGTCTATGAAAAAGAAAATTATGAGGAAATGGTGCTAAGAAGAGAGAGAGAGAGAGAGAGAGAGAGGAAAGGGGGGGGAGGAAGAAAAGAGCAAGCTTTTTTTTTTCAGGGGAAGGAAAGATTCCCAACACTTAAAGCTGAGGGTCAAACATAAAGTCTCTTCGGTCAGACATCAATACGTTACCCATTTGCTTAAAGCTCATTAAGCCATTCTCTTTGTTGGGTTTGATGAACAATGGGTTTTTGCTGTAAGAGAGACGGATGCCACCTTTGATAGAGTTTGTCAAGTTATGTCCTTGTAACTCATTCAGAGCCTGACTAGCAAACACAATATCTTCAAATTCCACAAAACACATTGGACCCTGAGGCTTAGTACGGAAGCACATACGGCGATAACCTTTACAGACCGAAAAGATTTGACGGAGCTCCTCCTCAGATGTGTTGGGTGGCAAATTACCGACGTAAAGTGTGTTGCAAGGGGGGTTTTGATCAGCGGGGTTTGGTAAGCGCTGAATGGGTGAAGAAATGCTAGGTGAACGTAGATCAAGGTTGTTGGTCAAGAGTGAGAGAGATCCTAGACGCATCACATCTTGTTCCAACATGGAATCGAATCGATTATCGTTGGGTACAGGTGAAGATTTTGAAAGGTAATGATATGCGTCAGTTTCATCCTCATTCATAAGTTTGGGTAAACGATTTTGCAATGGTTGAGATGGATGCTGTTGTGGTAATGGATGCGATTGAATGCTATGATGATGCTGTTGAGGTCTTTGTGGTTGAGGTGGTTGTTCAAGAGAATGGCCCAAGCCAAATGGACGAGAGGATACAAATCCTAAATCATGATCGATGGATTGTGAGCGCATGCCAAAAAGGGAATCATTGAAAGATGAAGTAGGTGAGATGATGGAATCAATAAATATGTCGTTCTTGTAATCTTGAGGTGACAGCAAATCACTTGGCAAAGGTGAAAATGAATCGTATCCACGTTGATGCATGTTTTTCAATGAAGAACTTGAGTCAGATGGAATGATGCCTGTAGAGGCAGTGGCTGTAGGGCTTGCAGTAGAGACAGGTAGTCCAGTGATGGCTGTAGTGGAAGTTGTGGTGGAAGAGGATGTGGATGTAGTTTGAGTTGCCGAACCTCGTTTGATATGTAAATTCTTCTTTGCCATTTCAGCTTTAAGGACAGTGCCCTTATCCTGATCTATCTTTTTGCCACTCAAGATATCAATTGCCTCAAGTGCTTCCAAACGAGTACGAAATCTAGCAAAGCCAATCTAGAATAATGTGTTACTAGGGGATGTGCTTGTTTTATACAAGTTGTATTTTACCATTTGTTTCTTGCCTCCATTGGATGGAATACCGTCATCCTCTTGGTCTTTACAATGCCATTTCAAGGAAGCTGCCTCAAAGCCTTGACAGAAAGTAAACATGTTCTGGAACTCTCTCTCGCCCATATCCTCAGGAAAGCCGACTACAAAAATGGTTGTAACATCATCTGCATTGTTTGTCGTTGTCACTGTCGATTGTTGTTGTTGTTGTTGTACAGGGGAGGTTGCACGCAAAAAGGCAGAAGTACCAGGGGAAGCCGAAAGAGGATGAACTCTTTGAATATCGTTGAAGCTGAAAGGATGGCCGAAAGGTGTTGGTTCACTAATCATAGCAAGAAAATTTTTCTGTTTATTCCTTCTTTCTTAAACGAAAAAAAAAAAAAGATTTTTCTTTTGTTTGTTTGTCTCTTCTTGCTTTCCTCTCTTTCAAATTAAATTAATGAAAAAGACAGAAAGCTGCGTATAAGAAAAAAAAAAAAAGAAAAATACAAAATAATGAAAAAGAGATGCCACAAGGAAATAAATGTAAAAAAAAAAAAAAGAAAAAGTGCACAAAAGAAAATAAAAATAAAAAAAAAAGTTTAAACAAGCCTTCCCAAAAATGCAAACAGAGAAGAGAATGCAATTTGTTCATTCAGTCAGATCGAAAAAATCTTCATTCCAATTGGTCAAACTAGATAAACGTCACAATTGACCTGAAATACAAGGAAAAAAAATAAAAAGCTTGTACTCTACTCTTTCTTGTATATCATCTTATCATGTCTATTGACCCTACTAAATATGCTGACCCCAAGTAAGCCCCGAGAATATATCATTGTTTTACAAATACTTTTTTTTTCTTACCTAATTTGACATGATGCAGCTATTTTAAGGTCTCTATAAAAACACCTATGGCTATTGCTGTTGCTGGTGGTGCTGACTCGGGAAAGGTAAAAGCTATTCAAGTTTCTTTTTTTTTTCGAGTGATTGTATCTTGTTGCTAACAAGATAGCCCAGAAAGCTTTTTGTGATATGATCACTTCTCGCTTGAATCAAAAGTATGCAACCAAAGTTGCTCTTATCAGTCTCACTCAATTTTATCGTGAATTGACACCTGAAGAACGAATTAAATATGAAGCTGGCGAATTCTTCTCGGATCATCCAAGTGAGTAAAAGGACCCAAGCTTATCTAAAGAAGAAATGCTTATTTTGTTTATAGATGCATTTGATTTTGACTTACTGAATGAGACTATCCGCTCTCTTTTGTCTGGTAAAGCCACTGCTGTCCCTGAATGGGATGCCTCTAAACATGCAAGGTAGTTGGAAAAGAAGTAAGCACGAACATCATACAGAATGGTGGGTAATTTACTCT
Organism: Blakeslea trispora; assembly: GCA_025331445.1. Taxonomy (NCBI): domain Eukaryota; kingdom Fungi; phylum Mucoromycota; class Mucoromycetes; order Mucorales; family Choanephoraceae; genus Blakeslea; species Blakeslea trispora. The sequence continues at coordinate 156,251 of JAIWNE010000075.1, read as the reverse complement.
GTTCTCAATATAGAAAAGGAACCAAAATCATTGATCCTGTTGACCTGATTATTGTCGAGGGCACACTTGTTTTGTACCAAAAGGAATTCCGTGACCTGATGTTCATGAGAGTATTTATTGATCAAGACAGTGATGAGCGTCTGACCAGAAGAGTTCGCAAGACTAAAGTCAGAAATGGTCATACATTGACTATCAAAGAACTTTTGGTAGAATATGTTGAGAAAGTGAAGCCCATGTATGAAGAGTTTGTCTTACCGGTAAATTTCTCGAGTAGTTTTATGCATGAAAGAAAACAAGGCTAATTTATATACCACTTGTTAGTCCAAGAAAACAGCTGACATTGTCATTCCCCGAGGTGTAGAAAACACAATTGCTCTTCAAGTCCTGACAAACCGTATTGAAGAACACCTCGAGTCACGCTCAAAGGAAGAAAAAAAAGATTCTGTTACCAAGGCAGCCAACATTTTAGCACAATCTGTTAATAGCTCATACAAGAACATTCCCAAATAAAACAATAATCATACATTTGCATCTTCTTTTGACCGTGCGCTTAGTTTACATTTTTTAAACTTTATTATCTAAATGTTGCGTTTTCAGTTCCAAACAAAGCAGCAGGTATCTGTTTCATGCAGTACATCCCCTTCCTCCCCTTTATATATACACATAAGGTAGGACATTAAACTTTAAAGGATGAGTGCAATAGACATACTTCTTTTTTTTTTGTTCCTGTCAAAAAAAAAAAATTGGTTCTAGGGTTTTCAAATGAACATTGATTTTAAGGGGAACTGTCTATTGAAAACAGTCATTTATTTGGCATCAAATAAATACTTGCTTCCTTCAAAAACTCTGCATGTTGCAAGTCAGAATTGGGGAAAGCAGTGTAGAGATGAATCGTTTGCATAAAAAAGAAACAAGCATGATTAGTTCATTGAACCAAAATCAATAAGAGAGAGAGAGAGAGAGAGAAACTAGCGACTTTTGGTAATATATACAATTTAATAAGCAATTTCTGTCTTTGACAAAATAAGCTCCTTAGCCTGTTTTCAATGCAGATATGCTGATAGGATAGTAAAACAGGTGTTTTCATATTGTGCATACAGTTGGCTAACTCAAGTTTCTTAAACAGTGAAAAAAAAAAGCACAAGACTTTTTTCTTACTGTATTTATCTAAACAAACATTAACTCATAGTCTATTGAGCAGCCTTATCATATTTGAGTGTATTACATTCATTGCTGTTGAACTGTTACCCTTTTCACACACAAACTCTCACACTCACTCACTCACTCACTCACTCACTCACCCTCTCTTTTGTTTTTTCCTAAGATACAGCTTAGTTGATGGTATTGTTTGTTATGACCTATTCAATTGTTATTGTAGTTCATGACTTTTCTTTATTTATAAGAAAGGTTGCTAAATATAAAAAGAGAGAGGATCTTTCAAGCATTGTTAGGACTATCGAAACATTCGTGAAAGACAACTACAACATTTTTGTATCAAAACAAGTTTCTCGAAACTGCATGCTGAGGCTCTAGCTTCTTGCTCATTCCGCCTCTCTTAACCTCTTTTTCGGCCCCTCTGTTGAGCAGTTTTCACGATTGTCCATATAGAGCTTTGCATATTGTTGTGCAGCTTTAACTGCAATACTGGTAGATATGCCTGCTTGTCTTACTGACATACTCTGCTCAAAAAGACTGAGAAGCTCTTCAATTTGTTGAAGAAGTATACAATTGACAGCTATCTCTAAATTTACTACCTGGAGCAATTTTTTCTCTTTCATTGTTGGCTCAAGAACTTTGGAAAAAGAGAAGCTGTTCAAGTCCACCAAAAAAACGCTTCGCGTTAGCCCTTTCTTCAACTGAGTCTCAAGATTGCTACCAATGATGCCATGATATAGAGACATTGATATACAGATTCTATGGCAAACAATACTTTGCTCAAATATTCTAAGGAAATGTTTCCGAACAGCATAACTAAGAAAGGTACCCCTCCCATAGTATTCTATCTGCCAGACGCAAACTGTTTTTTTTTACTATACGCAAAATAAAAATCCCGACACGCAAATTTTAAAATAACCAGCGTAAATTTAGTTTGAAAATACCAATATTTCATACAAGTGATAACAAGAACTTGTTTGGACTTAAATAAAGCATCAAGTCAGAGAGGGAAAGCAATAAGTGAAAATGGGAAAGAGAAAAGAAAAAGGGAGGGGAGAGAGGGGAATTTCTTATATATTTTTTTACCGCTTTTTACCAGGCTACAGAAAACTGCATACACTAATGTTGTACGACATAAAATGCCACTTTTGTCACATGAGAGTTTTCTACATTGGCTGGCGATAAAGCCATACAAATTGATTGGGAGTTTGGATCGTTTTAAAGAAACTATGTGCTCAACATTTTTTTTGTAGTTTCCCCTTGCGTTCAATTGTTTCTCCGATTCTCTCTCTCTCTCTTTCTTTCTCACTATTTTTTTTTCTTATTGCTTCTAACTCTTTTGTTTCTTTCTTGTTATTTATCATAGAGAAAACAAGCTTAACAAAACACATAAAAGAAAGAAAAATTTCCCTCTCTCTCACTCTTTACCTTTTTTTTTTTCACCATGGCACCAATTGTATTAAAAGTCAAAGGCAACATGGAATCACTACCGTTTGGCAATGATCCCTCAGAGGATCTTTCCAAGACTTGGAGGGTATGCACCAAAGTGAAAGACTCACTAGAGAATGGATCTAGACTGGAGAATTTATCATGGCGACTATGGTTTGCTCATAACATCAATGACTGCAAGCGAAACAAGTCCGCCTTACTTCGCAACTTTAGAATTCCTGACAATTTTGATTTTCCAAAAGCCTCACAACAGACCAAGAGAACAAAGGCAGAATTAGAAGCGGAATATAGACGTACGCTGATTTTGCAACAGACAAAACAAGCCGAACAAAAAATCCAAGATGCTAAAAGTAAGATGCTCTTCAACACGATCACGACGGATAAGCAATCTATACACTATCAAAATTCATCAAAGGAATTCACACTTCAACAATTTACATCAGATCAGTCAGGTGACCAAGTGATTGAGCTAGAAGATATATTCAAGTCGCTTGGAGGAGATATGCAGGCGTACTTGAATCCCTCAGAAGAAAACCCTACAGCACAGCAACTGGATACCCTTATCAATGCATCATGGCCTGTTTCATCTGCCAGTACTGCTTCCTCAGCTTATGGGGAGCCATTCAGTCATAAGGATGACACCCATCTCATTCATTCCAACACCGCATCGCCTCCTATCCTCTCCTACCCTCAATCATCGACTGCTTCAACACCTCTTCATCATCCTACCATCCCTCCTACTTCATCCTCTGTCTATACACATGCCTATTCAGAATGCAATAGCTATAACGGGGGGCAGGGATCAGCCCTTTATGTGTCTTCTGAGGCCATGCCACCTATTCCTATAGGCACACTACGCAACAAACTATTGACAACATTACCTAAAGAGACACTCGAATCAGCAGGACGCCTCTTAAACAAGACAGATAATGCACATCAAAAGTCTACAGAGATAAATCCCAACCCAACTTACCCCTCCATCATTCAATCTACCCCCAACACACCATACAACACTGCATCTTCCTCATTCCCGCCAGTACCTATTGCAAGCACTGACTCTTCTTCATTATTCTCTTCATCTTCATCCTCTGCTTCTTCTCCTTCTACCTCAGCTTTACGTTTCTGCATTCAACAGCTACCTACTTCTATACCATCCTCTACCATCCACAAAGATGGACTGTTTGCAAACAAGCCTAATAACAACACATCCTACATCTTCTCGCATCATCAATCTAAATCATTACCAGCCTCCAGGGCGTCTTCTCCACCACCCTCGAGTGATGGTCCTTCTTCATCCTCTGCTTCTTCACCTGCATCTACCAGCTCATGTTATTCTCCCAATCAAAAGAAATCCAATGGACCCATTCATAGCTCTCCTTCAGAGGGCAAAACACCTGTCTGTAGTAACTGTTGTACAACCTCTACACCTCTTTGGAGACGATCAGCAAATGATGAATTGCTCTGTAATGCATGTGGTCTATAGTAAGTCAAACACTTTATTGCGTGTGTGTGTGTGTGTGTATAGATAGATGAGCTTACCTTCTCTATTTTTTCTCTTTCTTTGTGATAAGCTTAAAATTACATAATGCACCTAGACCCAAATACCTTAAGCCTCAGTCTTCCAGAAAGGATGTGCGTGGGGAAGATGAAGGTCTATCTCAACCTTTGTGCTCAAACTGTGGTACCTCAACAACACCTCTTTGGCGAAGAGATGTGGATGGGTCGCCATTGTGTAATGCATGTGGTTTATAGTAAGTTGTGTTGCCTGTTAGATAGAGCCGCTTTTGCTTATCTGTATTTCTTCAATAGTCTCAAGTTACACCATGAAAAACGACCTTTATCTATGAAGACTGATAACATTAAAAAGCGTCAGCGTTGCGATAACGGAAATAGCATGAACAAGTCTATATCCTCTACTGCCTCCAGTCATTCTCAGGTCAAGAAGAAGAATCGAACAGCAGAAGAGCCTTTGACGACAACTGTTACGTTTGATACAAAATTTGAATACACAAATCACAAATTATCACCTACTGAAGATAGTGATTATACACCTTTCAACACCTTTGGATTGACCTTGACCCATCAACCTATTTAAATCCATAGACACAAACGACCCAAAGAGGGAAAAAAGATTATCCCCACTGCTTCTCTTGTACAGATTGCTTTGTTTTATACATGTATTCCCTAACTGGACTAGTTTATTCTCACCCACAAACCAAGTTATTTGCAATGAAAATAAATAAATAAAAAATAAATAAAAAAAGTCTACTAGTACAATGACTGTGTGTCTTTGTACAGTATGATTTCTTTAACAAAACAGACATATGTCTTGCTGGCACTATCTCCTTGAAGATAAAGAGTCTTGTATGATTAGGGAAACACACTGATGATGACGCCATATTCAATCTATAAGTGCAATAGTTGCGTATTAAAAAAAGACTGCTATAACTAATTTGGTTTGCTCGCTGCTTTCAATAGAAATAGCAACAATTTGCCTCTCAAAACTATAATTGAACACACTACTTTTGAGGCAAAAAAAAAAAGGTACAATAAGATGATGCCCGAGATATGGGATGTAGCTTATCGAATTTCATGCCTAAAATGGTTTAGCTACAAAAAAAAATAACCAAATGTGTTAGTGCTCATTGAAACAAAAGAAGCCTTCTTTTGACATAATAGATCGAGACTTTATACGAATAAGAATTGGATTATGTCCCTTTTTGTTAACCAGTATATATTTTATCTAAGCACTACAGAACTAATTGCTTACCAAAGATACAATGCACCTTTCAATGATTAAGCTAGAAGAAGAAAAGGGAGACACAAAGCTATCAAATGACCTTGACAGGCTTTGACTCCTTTCAATACAATGCTCTAATCAATGCATGCGAAAATCTCGATCAATAAGAAGCAAACTTGACTTGCTGAAGATTTAGAGTTTGAAATGAAGCTACTGTAGTTTCACAACAGCTCGTCTTGTGTGATACAATGTTGCATTGTTGGTCTAAACAGCATTGAGTCTATTGTATGAGAAAAACGCTTTATATACTTTGTCATGAGCCAAAGTGACCGATATCTGTTCATGAGATGCAAGGGTTTATTAGTGTCACCTTGGATGCTTATGGTCAATTGAAAGCATAATTCAATTTTTGAAAGGCAAACAGTTTTTTTTCCTTTTTTTGTGAAAGGAGCAGTAAACACTTTGCAGGTTTTGTTTTTAGCTAATTCATCCTCTCATACCTAATTGTATGTTGCCTCTTGTATTCTCCTTTTTTTTTCCTCTCATGCAACTATTTACAAGTACAAGTATACAGACCTGATACTCTCTTCCTTTTTTTTTTTTCTTCCCAAATGCACACACACACACATATGTAAAGCTTACAAACGAACAAGGATAAACGGTCAATTAGATTTATTTATGTTAGTGTAGTTTAGCAGTAAAATGTAAATGATGCAAAATATGATATAATTTAGGCAGTCTTACCCTTGACGTAAGTGGAGATAATCTTACCAAAGTTTTCACCTTGAGTGTGAGCAATTTCGAGTTCCTTTTGAGAGACCTTACGGCTACCATCACCATTGGCAACAGTACCGGCACCGTAGGCAGAACCACCAACGACTTCACTGTTATCAAAGAGGTGAGGGTTAGAGAAACCAAGAGGAACGTAGATGATACCATGGTGAGCAAAGTAAGTAACAGTAGTGAAGGCAGTGGTTTCTTGACCACCGTGTTGAGAGGCAGTAGAGAAGAAGGTACCGGCAAACTTGCCAGCAAGGGCACCAGCAGCCCAGAGACCACCAGTGGAGTCCAAGAAGGACTTGATTTGAGCGGGCATGGTACCGAAACGGGTGGGGATACCAAACAAGAAACCATCAGCTTCCTTCAAGTCTTCAACAGTGATGACGGGGATGTCAGGCTTAGGAGGAGCGTGCATCTTGGTCAAGATTTCTTCAGAAAGAGTTTCGGGAACTTGGAAGATCTTGGCTTCAACACCAGAAGCTTCGAGACCCTTTTGGACTTCTTGGGCAAGAGTGTAGACGTGGTGGTAGAGGGAGTAGATGATGATGTGGACCTTAGCAACCATAGTGTTTATATTTAATTGATTAAAAAAAGAAAAGAAAAAGAAAAGGATTGGAGGAGAAGAAAAGTTCGCATTTTTATAGAGCGGGGAAAGCAAGAGTCGATTGACAATGCAGTCTCAGCAGCTTATGCATACGTTTGTAATGATTTCAAATCACATCAACTCCGTTCAATTCCTCCCTTTTATTATGAGACTGCTTTTTTTATTAAGCTGAGATTATTAAGAACTTAGTCATAGCTTATGCAACTTGCTTTAAGGTACTGCTTTCATTTGAAGTCTTTTTTATTTTTCTCTTTTCAAAATGCTGTCAAGTCTAAAAAAAAATAGAAGATTTCTCCTCAAAAAAAAATCAATCAGGAAGCTTGAATGACCCAATGGTTCATAGCTAATTGTCCCTTTTTTCTTTCTTATACTATCTCTCTTTATGATTAAAAATAAAATAAAAATCGAATGTTTGGCTTACAAATCCGCTTGGCATAAAAAAGTAATGCTTCAAGATCGTCATTGTTCAACCATTCTGCGTTTGAAATAGATAAAACTTTTTCAAGCTGGAAAGCCCTTTCTCCTTTCTTTTTCTTCCTTTCTTTACACTTCCACAATGCCTACTGTCTACATCATCATCTATTCTCTTTACCATCACATCTATAAGCTTGCATTGGATGCCAAGAAGGGTCTTGAATCCCAAGGCGTTGATGTGAAATTATTCCAGGTAAGCCCCGTTGATGTTCAATAAAGATTTATCAAACTAATTGCAACTAAGGTTCCCGAGACATTGTCAGAAGATATCTTGGTCAAGTTGAATGCTCCTCCTAAGCCAGATATCCCTGTGATCACTGTAGATGCTCTTACTGAAGCTGATGCATTTTTGTTTGGTAAAAAAATTCAGACGCGTAACTTGTATACATAAACTAACTTGACAAAAAAAAATTGCAGGTGTTCCCACTCGTTTCGGTACTTTTCCCGCCCAAATGAAGTCATTTTTAGATGCTACCGGTGCTCTTTGGGCCACGGGTGCTCTTGCTGGCAAGTTTGCCGGTACCTTCTTCTCTACTGCCTCTCAACACGGTGGTCAAGAATCAACCGCTTATACTATGATCACCTATTTTGCTCACCATGGTCTCAATTACGTCCCATTGGGTTTCGCCAACAGCCATCTCTTTGATAACAGTGAAGTCGTTGGTGGTTCCGCTTATGGTGCCGGTACTGTTGGTATGTATCTTTCTGTAGAACGTGATATTCCTCCATGAGCTAAACAATTTTTTTTTATAGCTAATGGTGACGGAAGTCGTGAACCCTCACAAAAAGAACTTGAGATTGCACAAACTCAAGGTGAAAATTTCGCTAAACTTTTAAATGCTTATCATCGTGGTTTGGGAGAAAATGTGGAAAAGGAAGTTCAACCTAAACATGAGGAAACTGCCGAAATTGCTCCTGTCAACAATGAACCCACCCATGCTGCTCCTGAACCCAAAGACCGTGAGGTGAAGGAAGAGCACAAGCCCAAAACAGAACAAAAGGTTGAGGAAAGCCCTGCTTCTAAATCCAAACCTAAAAAGGAAGATAAGAAGGAACACAAGTGTTTCTGTATGTAAACTTATCGCAACCATTTCATCATAGACTCTGTTATTATCACAAGAGTTAGATTTAATTATACATCTACATATTCATTCTACTTTTTATTGTATTTTTTTACATCGCTTAATAAATCATAATCATGCTGTAGTTTTTTTCTTTCTTTCTTGATCATTTTATGTTTATTCTACATCATTCTTGAGAGTTGTACAAACTTTCTTCCCATCATCCAAATGCACGTGTCATGTTCTTGTAATAAGAAAAAGAACATGATGCATTTTTGTTCCAAAAAGAAGGATCCAATGGACATCTGTATCTTTACCATTTTATAGTAGTTTTTGTTTTAGGCATGATGATCTATTGAATGAATCAGTACAATGCTAGATAGAGTAGCAATTACTTGGTATTTTGATAGATATACTTAGATGCAATTTTCCACATTGGCTTTTGATATCTTTGACTTTCAACTTCTTTAAAGTCAAAACAAACAAACAAGTATTCATCAGTCTATTTTCTTTTTTTAGTTGGAGAAATACATTTAAAGACGATCGAGTAGAACCATTTGTCTATCTTTGTTGTAAATGAAAATCAATGCTATGGCGAATAATAGTCTAAGACCAAATATTACAAACTTTCTGTGTTATGTCATAATACAGGATCCGCTTCCAAAAGACTTTATGGAACAATAACTAGTAGTGACCTAGATTAAACTAGCTAAAGTCTTTGGAAAAGAAAAAGGACTAGTATGGCAGGCAAATCTATTGAGAATAGCTTTGCATAAGATTTGTATAATTGTAACTATAGATTTTCTTTTTCTACTTTTGGTATATCAAAACACAGTATGAAGTAAAGCTGTTTAACAAGCATCAAGTATCACTCATTATTCCCTTTGTAGGGAAGTGATACCATCAAGAATGTGTTACGACAGCATCGAAAGAAATAGAAAGAAACTAAGTCAGAATGCTTGACTAGGTTGGCAGGCATTTATATCATTGACATCAGCTTTAGAATTACAGAAGTATTGAATATGAGATGCAAAATCCTTTTATTAAATAAATCATTAAATTCTTTGGAGTCCCTCTACTCTATCGTTCTTTGAAAGGCTAGATCTTAAGATGTAAAACTTCACCTTTATGTATAAATAGCTATCGTTAAAGCCAAGTCAAGTACACGTTTCATTTGAAAAAAGAAGTTCTTGAGGCACAAGTGGTTAGTTACCATTTGACAATTGCTGACTCTAAAAATAAAGAAGAGAATACTGTTTGTATTGTTACGAACTTGAGTAACAAAGACAGTAAAAATGTCATGGCGATTCCAGCATAAAAACTTCAAGCTTTAGGTAGATGTAATTTTTATTATAATATATAGTACAAGAGCAAATCAAGCAATGCAATAACAGTCAATGAATGTAAAAATATGTATCATCAGAAATGGAATCTAAATCTTCCATCGACTATAATCTATAAGAGGTGAGGAGGAATATTTATCTGATTTACCAAGAATCAAGCTTCATGGTGCCGTTTTCCAACAAGTTGGTGTGCATCTTGAAGACCTTGTCAAGCATTTGGGGCTCATGACCTCTACCAGCAGCAAGGCACTTCTTGGTGGCCATGTCAAAGTAGTCTTGAAGTTGAGGCTTGTATTCAGGGTGAGCACACTTGTCAATGACAACTTGAGCACGTTCACGAGGACTCAAACCACGGAGATCGGCCAAACCTTGTTCAGTAACGAAAATATCAAGATCGTGTTCAGTTTGATCAACGTGAGAGACCATAGGAACGACACAAGAGACACCGTTAGGATCCTTCTTGGAGGGACGAGAAGAGGGAGAGTGCATAACACTGATCTTGGCGTTACGCAAGAAGTCACCAGAACCACCCAAACCGTTCAACATACCAGAACCACAAACCAAAGTGGAGTTAGCATGGCCGTACATATCAAATTCGACAGGAGTGTTCATAGCAATACAGCCAAGACGACGGATAACTTCGGGAGAGTTGGAGACTTGTTGAGAACGCAACAAAAGTCTATCCTTGTACTTTTCCCAGTTGTTGTAGAAGCGGTTGAAACCTTCAGGGGAGAAACGGACTGAAGTGGCACTGGCAAACTTGAGCTTTTCAGAATCAAAGAACTCGAGGAAAGTGTCTTGCAAGACTTCAGTGAATCTATCAAATCACAATTATCAGCCAAAACCCAGATTTACCCTAATTTTCCCGCACTTGACAAATTTTTTTAAAACTTACACAGTAACATTTTGGAAACGTGACTTGGCTAAACCACCAATGACGGCGTTGGCAATGTTACCAATACCAGATTGAAGAGGTAACAAGTTTTCAGGGAGACGGCCTTGCTTGACTTCGTGTTCGAAGAATTCAATGAGATGGCTAGCGATAGCTTCAGACTTGTCATCGGCAGGAGTGTTACCACCAGTCATATCAGGACGATCACTTTCGACAATAGCAAGGATCTTGTCTGTGTCAACAGGGATAGCGGTCTAATAATGTAAAATTTCAATAAACGCACAAATTATGCCAATAATATTGTTACTTACTGTTCCGATTCTATCCTCAGTGTTCATGATCAGATAAGGCTTGCGGTTGGGAGGAAGGTCACACATACTAATGTCATGAAGACCTTCGAAGGAAGGGAGACGAGTGTTGACTTCGATGATGACCTTGTCAGCCATTTGGATCAATTCAGGGGTGGCACCAACAGAGGCACCAGGAACAATCCAACCATCTTCGGTAATAGCAGTGGCTTCGACAACAACGATGTCGAGTTTCTTATGGTCGGGCTTATCCTTAGTGTAATAACCTAAAAAAAAATTGACATTGGATTTAGAGTTTTTTTTTTAATTTAATATTTGCCCCATTATTTGAAGTTTGAACTTACCATAGACAAGATCTTGAGGGAACATGGAAAGATGCTTATCGGCAAAACGAATACGGCCTTCGTTAATACCCTTCTTGATGTTCTTACCAACTTGGTGAGGATAACGGCGATCGATCATGTCAAGTTGAGCCCATTTGTCTTCACATTCGGCACCAGAAGAAGCACCAACAAAGAGATTGAACTTCATTTTGCCTTGGAGGTTGTTCTTTTCAACATGATCGGCTAAGGCGAGAGGAACCATCTTGGGGTAACCGACACCAGTAAAGCCAGACCAACCGAGGTATCTAATGTATTGTTAAACACGATTCTAATCCATATACATTAAGCAAAACTACTTACTGTCCACCTCTAAAGAATTGAAGGGTTTCATCGGCCTTCATGACCTTCTTCAAAAGTTGAGGGCGGCGAACTCTGGACTTCAAGGCAGTGCTGACTGTAGACATTTTGAAAATTGAATTTCTTTAGGAAAAAAAAAAAGAGAAGAAAACCCCAAAGGTAAAACGTTTGGGCTTTTTATATTTGTTGGATGTCAAAAAAAAAGTATATCCGGAATCTGAGTTTGAAATACTCTTTTGAATCTATAACCAGAGTATAGCAGCTTATTATCTGTCTGATTCGCTTTATACGCAAATCGACGAGTATTCCTCTGTAGGTAAGTTGTGATTATTACCTTGCTATCAAGCCGATGCGAGTTGCTCCTTTTGTTTTATCTCAAGCAACAAGGAGCATCTTACAAATCTATGCAAACATACATTGCATCACCTTCCTTTTAAGATGAAAACTTTATTAGGCAAAACTATCAATTCAAGAAGAGCCAGCAGTGGTATTGTTCAAGAACAATCGACTCCACATTTTCTTTTAATTTCCGGAATTTAGATCTAGTTACATTGGCTTTTTCATAAACGATTTTATTCTCTTCAGAAACTTGCTAAATCATTTGAAAGCAATGAAATAATTGGTTAGTACAAAATAAACCTCAGCATTCAACTGGTTAATGGCCAAAACATTGCGTAGGAACCCTTCTGCCTTGTTTCATCTTTGATTCCACCTATAGCTAAGACTTTGCTTGTGCAATCCGTAAGATCCCTTAATGAGATCAGTAATTATTCTTAAAAACTATCACATTTTACATAAAGAAAAGGAATGTATTGCATGTTTGAGATGAACTATGGTTTGATATCTACTTACTTGCATTTCTATTCTGGCGTCAACGGCTTAAACCTTTTGGCAAGATTTTGTGTCACGAACTCTTATTGTCGAATAATATTTTATCCTAAGGCGCTACAGTATAGGACAACCAGTTATAAGTTAGGAGATTTCTTTTCCGGACTTTCCGAATTCATTAATTGCATGTGAATGTCCTTTGTTCTTTCAAAGAACTAAAGTAACATTTTATTATACAAACTATTCATTCTCTTATCAAAGCAAAACTTTTTGTGTCTGCAAAAACATACTTCATCTCAATCCCCTTGTTCTAGGCCCTATCTACTATGTCTATTATTCACATTAATCACTTACTTTTGAACAGCTATAAACAAAGCTTAGTAAATTAGTTGAAAGCTTATGCATAAGTACTTGAACAGATTGAGCTTATTTTGAGTGCAAAGAGAAGTACGATTATACTGATTGTTTGAAGTGTTTAGCTTGCTATTTGCCTTTTCTAAGTTGCTAATCCCAAAATGACAGATTCGATAATAATATCTGTGAATCCAATACTTCCATTTCTTGAGAATTTTAGAGCCTACACTTAAGCCCTGCTTTTGGTATGAAATGAGTCTTGACGTCGCCAATCATCGATTAAAGCTTATTCAGGAGAACGAATTGTTTGGGGTAACAAGTAAAGACGGTGCTCTAAAGTCTTTTTAAGATACACCTCAATGCTCCTGTCGATTCTAGTCTTTAAGTGATAAGAGCAAGGCAGCATAAGCTTGTACTCGATGGCTTTGTAAAGGCAAAAAATGCTTAGAGATTTAAACAGGGCACCTCACCAACACTGATCAACAGACAACTATGTCTAGCTACAACCCACCTTATCTTTTTATGCCTTTAGTTCAAGCAGCAATAAATAATTCTTCAAAAGTCTACTCATACAACGCAAGTGACTGTTAGCTAACCATACGCACTGAGAAAGCTTTGATCACTTACTTCGTACTGACTATATGTCTGCGACGATTATATGAAAACAACACAAAACTCTTATTCTTTGTTTGGTATTTGAAGCAGCTAAAACTATGCCTTCTGATAACAACGCTTGTTGATTCATTACTTTGACGTGTCTATTGTATCAGGCTTCTAGTTTATCGACAAAAGACAAACAAATAGACTGCTTCGAAGAAATTAACTAGCTATCTCTATCAAGATGGCGATAGAGGTGATAACATATTGTGAGCTATCTTGCCTAAAATGAAGAAAGTGCGAGCTTGTGTTGCCTTGTTCTTATCATCCGAGTACGAGAATGAACAAAAGCACTATAATATATTTTGAAAAGAATCTATATCAGCATCATTTGCGATTATCTATAGAAAGTTCTTTTTAGCTACTTCTTCATCTCATTGCGTCCTAGACAATCTTGTCTCTAATTGTAAGTAAAGCTTAAATTCGAACATACAGATATTTTCATGACCTCTAATCTTTCCTCGACTCTTACAATTGCTTGGTTTGCTTTCATAGAAAGCCTATACAGCTTGCTCTCCACATCATAAACCAAGTACTTGGCAGAGTTAATTCTGATTCTTTCTTGAAACTCTTTTATAAATGAATTGAGATGACTGCTTCAAATCTCCCTTTCAAATAGGCTCCATAAGAGAATTTCAAGCATTCTAAACATAGGCAAAATCAAAACTTTGGAGGTCTATAGATAGTGATATGCAATAAATTCAGAGCTCTTTTGATGTGTTGTATAGTTTATTCACAAGTAAAGCAGCTTCATTTTCTTTAGCATAATAAGTTTCATTTACAAAAGTATCTCTTTATTATGCTCAAAACACTTTTATGAGATACTTTCTGATTTGTGTCAAATCTCGCTGGGTTCTATGCTCAAGATTGTTGTTTCTAAACTATAATTTCAATGGTATCAAAGCAAAAAAGGTTTAATATAAACTTGCATTATGTGAATGGTAGATTTTGTCTGGCTTTATTTTAGTTGATGTTGCATTTTCGCTTATGAAATTTTGGGCACGCTTAATTCATGCAAAACAAAAACTTGACTCTTTTTCTTGCCTTAGCAAAACCCAAAAAAAAAGTTAATTGATAGTCAAGAATATGTTTTTCATTCATTACTTAGCGCATGACCAGAAGAGGCGACTGTGGTTTACAATCAAAAACAACATAAAAAATAAAGCTCTCTCATATATGCCTTCTGATTTGTAGGCAAGCCAACTTACAGAGGCTTTTGTATGGAGAAGATCTTATATGCTTTTGATGTTACCTTGTTCCAAAGTATACAAGTACATCTAATTGAAGATTGTACAGTTATGCAATATTTTTGTCCAATGTGCGATCTGGTTCCATAAATGGTATAATGAGAACCAATTAGAACACACTGTGTGACGTGAAATGCGTTTTGCCTAATCTTATTCAACTTTTGCTTTTCTTCTTTCTTTTCCTCTTCCTATCATCGTGCATTTTTGCAAAAGGCTATTCATAAAGTCCTTTGTAGATCAAGAAGTAACACCGCATAAAACATGGAGCGATTATCACCTCAAGATTCAGAGACAGATTCGATATATACCTCAGCTAAACCGTTTCTCAAACCGAACGAAACCCGTCCAAATTCTGCGTTTGCTACTGTCAGTCGTATTGTGACTTCAGCTGAAATTGCTAGTCCAACCTCTAGTAAGCTAAGAACTGTTCCTATACCCCCTTTGCTGTTGAAAAGACCGCAAAGCCACATCTCTCTCTCTTCTCTTGAGGAAAACAAGGCGCGGCACACATCATCAACTGTGCCAGTGGATATAAACACAACGGAAGGGACAAAACAGAACAGATTTACGTTCGACTCAAAAAGCACAGAGGAAGAACTGATCTCTAATAGCTTACGAAATAATACCGATATCCCGTACACTTCAAATCCGTCAACTTCTACGTCTTTTCAACATGCCAGTAGTCCTCCCATGACTGGAAATGGTGGAAAATATATAGTTAAGTCAAAAAGGACTAGCTGGATTGTTGACACTGCATCTAGCGGCTTCGATTGCTCAAGTACGCCTTCAACTCCCGTCAGTCTCCCTGACAACATGAGATGTACTAGAAACAGAAAAGATTCTATGGCCACAATTGAGAGTGTATATACCTATAAGCGAATTCCCAATTTCAATGAAAATAGTCAAAGAAAGAATAGCTATAGTTCTTTGTCGCCAACATCTCCATTCCCTCTTCCACTAAACAGCAAGTCTGCTTTTTCGAGTATGCTGCGTGAAAATCAGATATCAAAAAGCTCAAGCGACGATTATGCTTTTCGTCGAGATCGAGATTCGTCAATTTCTTCCACAATGTCTGACACCATCAGTTTAATTTTCTTTCCGGACGAAGATCACTTCCCATCTAAAGATAATGCTGTTTTATCTAGTAATCAAGGTAAGGCAGTACAGTACTCTCCTATACATTTCTCTGTATAACACGATGCAAGCTTAGATTACATAAAACTATCTCAACAATCCTCAGATGGCAGTAAAAGTCCTTGTGGGGTTAATACATCTGAGCAAGCTCAAACCACTAGTTTTGCTGAATATCAACAATCACTGAAAGAACTGCTAAAAAAGCAAATGTCTAATCCATGCTTCAGTTCATCTGTTTCTTATTCTTCAGATACGGACGACAATAAAGATATAGCAGAGATAAAACTTGACCATGCTTTATGTACAGCTGAAAGCGAATTGCATTCTTTGCTTATAAAAGATGATGACAAACAACAAGCACCAGCTTATCCTTCTATGCTTCTCAAGACCAGATCATCCAACATGAATGGCAAACCAAAAGACAGCAGCTATACATGGCCTGCATCTGCTCCGGCCAATGAACATGAAGGTTCTAATTATTTTGGTCTATTTCTTCAAGATTACAAAGGTAATTCAAGTTCTCGAACTGCTTAAAGTTAATTTATCTGCTATGTATAGGCTCTAAAAGCGTTCTCAACAGACACCATAAACTCACTCAAAGCCTAGCCGAGAAAGATTCATATGGAGTCAAACTTCAGTCATCCCGCTTTGCAAAGATTAGGCAATGCTCAGCAAAGAAAAAGTTACAATGGTCAGATTGGGTGTTTGAGTATGCAGATCGACTGAGTCCACATCTAGTTTGTTGGTGGAAGTCCATTCAGAAACAAGGCTCACACGATAAGCTCTATAATCTACATCACTTAAGGATTCCTGCTCAATATATTGAGGATAATGCTCATACTGATGCACAGCATGAGCAATATAAATTTCCTCCAGCAAAAAGTCTAGAGGATATTGATAATAACGACAACTCAAGCATCAATAATCGAAGTTGCCATTACACAACATCTATATTTGATAATGACTGTGATATCACGTCGACCATGCCGTACTTTTATCCCACCAAAATAACCAACCATATAGAAAGCGTGAGATATCGACCTAATCATGAAGACAAAAGCCCCTTTACCTATTTTGGCAAAAACTTAGACTCTCATGTTTCATTACACCAGAGCTGTGAGAACGTTAGCGATAACGATAGTTGTGTACGCCATACGATTAAAGACAGATTATTATCTGCAAAATCAGCATGCAATACAGAACTCAGAACTATTATTGACGGATTGAATGAATACGTTGAGAAAGGTCTACTTTATTTGGAAACGACAAACGATAACATCTCGACTCAGCAGGATTCATATGGATCCCATGGTAATCCAATTCCTTTTCGGCAAGATAGCATTCAACAAGATTCCATTGAACCGCCAGAAGAGTATGCGACTATGGTATCTGAAGATGCATATCTACCTACACCATTCATTTTGACTTTGCAAGATTTAATTTGCTTAGCACAAAGTGTTTTAGATACAGAACTCAAAACGTTTTTGGAAAACTCTGGTGCTTGTGCACACACAGTTTCAGAAATCCAATCTATTGGTGCACAATGGGTCTACCATAAAGAATGGCCATGTAAAGAATGGTACGTCCAGCTCTTGCTTTGCGTTGCTGCCTTCAATCGGGTAATTGAATGGTGGCAAGCCGAGAGCAGTCTTTGGCCTAGTTCATCTTCTCCCGAATCTGCGACAACACATACTGCTGTTTCTTCGAAATCAATGGCTGGCGTTGATAGTACATTGAGAGCAAAAGATGCAACTTCAGAAAACCAAGGCTTTTCTGTTTCGAATGATACGCTTGACAAACTCAACAATTGTACGAGGAGCAGTAGCGTTGCACTAAGCTTGTTACAAGACAACCTTGAACATCAGGCAGAATACTACCAGCTCCAAGAAGAGGCTGAAGTAGGCCAAAGCAGCACTATTGTCATGGAATTATCACTGGCATCTGTGACAATACAATATGTAAGTCCAATTTGGCATGAAGTAATAGGGTAAGTTTGTTGAACACATAAAAAAATCGAAAGACTTGTTTGTTTATTTTTCTCTCAATTCACATTTGATAGTTCCAATCCTCAATCAGTCATTGGTGCAAATATCTCAGAGCTACTATTAGACGAAGACAAAGATACTTTTTTAATTGCTTCCAAAGAACTACTATCTGACGATTCAAGAACAGTTGAAGTCTGTTTTGATATCAAGGACGTGAATTGTTTAGAAAGCTCAATACAAATGGAAGCCAAAGGCATGTTGATGTACAATCGAGTTACAGGTGAACCCAGTCATACAATGTGGGTTATGAAACCAGTGGTACAAGACAAACCATTCACAGAAGAACATGATGGAAACAAGGCCTATGGAAATAGTATGGCAGATAGTTCTATAACATTTTCAGGTTACCAACCACCATTGATACAAAGATCTATTTCTCATGGCGGTACACCTGTTGGTACTGATGTCACTAGCATTTCGCAACTCTCAAACCTTCCTCCTGTCTTTTGCAACATCTGCGAACGATGGGTTGTAGCTGCATTTTTTGAGCAACACTCTGATTTCTGCGCTGAAGTTCATCGAGCGGAGATGGACGTAGTTACTTGTAATGACAGTTTGACAGAGTTGAAGCAATACGTCCAAAAGCTTTGCGATTTGACAAAGAAAGAATTAGATCAACTCGAGATGGAACTTGACAGTCAAGAAAAAGCACAAAAAAGCCTCAATAGCATCTCGAGCATGGACCTCAGTCTAACATTAGATTCATATAAGCCTCATATCTTTGAAAGAAAGGTTTCTGAACTTGAAAAGTATGATTCTTTGCGAGAGATTATGGATGTTGCTTTATCTATTTCAACACCAACAACCTCTGAAAACCGACCCATTCAATCTGACGAATCGTCTTTTACCGACTCAAAAATCATTCAAGTTCAATACTATCGTGCCCCACATACAGACGATCCCAATACACAGTCTCTAATCCGTGACATAAAGATGATTACCAAGTCTAAAGTTGATGCTATTAATCGAGTACAGGACTGCATAGACTACAACAAGAAGATAAAAAGCGATTTTAAACAAAACATCATGAAAGATAAACAATGGAGTGAGTTCGTTTTTAAAGAGGAACCAAAAAAAGACGAAGAAGTTCAGTCTACAACTGAACAAAGCAAAGAAGATCAACGTCAGATAGAAAAAATAGAGGGTGAAGATCAGTCGATTGCAGAGCAACCTATAGATCAGAATGAAGAGAGAGGTATTTTAAGTAGAAAGCGAAGTATTTTTAAAAAGATTCGTGATTGGAAGAACAAAGGCAAACGTAGCAGTAGTAAACATTTTAAAAAACTCTCAAAGCAATTCAACAAAGCATGTTCATCTGGCGACTCTCAGAATAACAGCACAGATATGTCACATGTATTGCCTCAGTTGACAGATAGCGACCAGACAAGGCCAAACAAAATGCTGGTATCTCAAGCTTCCACAAGTCCCCTACCCTCTTGCCCTTTGCCTGCTGCAACAGGATCACTACCCAAACAAGCTGTGTCAAAGCCTGTAGAAGCATTAGCGATGTCAGCAAAAACATCTGTTGATAGCTCTTCTGTTACGCATTCGCCTGTAACTTCAAGCCATTCGGTCACCTCTAGCATAAAGGACTTTGACATAATCAAGCCTATAAGCAAAGGTGCCTTTGGTTCTGTCTTTTTAGCGAAAAAGAGAGTGACTGGCGATTACTATGCTATTAAGTTTCTAAAGAAATCTGACATGATTGCAAAGAATCAAGTTACCAATGTCAAAGCCGAGAGGATGATCTTAATGACACAAGCAGACTGCCCATTTGTCACAAAGTTGTATTATACTTTTCAGTCAAAAGACTACCTTTACCTAGTAATGGAGTACCTGAATGGTGGCGACTGTTTGTCTTTGATCAAAGTGCTCGGAAACTTACCATGTGAGTGGGCGCGCAATTACTTGGCCGAAGTTACGTTGGGTTTGAGTTATCTACATGAAAAAAATATAATACATAGGTAAGATAAACTATTTGAAAATGCAAAAATATTTACATTCTCACAAACAAGTGTTATAGAGATCTGAAGCCTGACAATCTATTGATTGATCAAAATGGTCACTTGAAGCTTATTGACTTTGGCTTGTCTCGTGTAGGCTTTCTTGATAGACGTGTCCGAGATGAACTGAGTCGGGAGCCATCAAGCATCACTCCAAAGTCGCCTGTACCCTCACGATCAATAACACCTCCTCTTGCATCTCCAGTCAACGGTAATGGAAATCTGTACAAGCATTCCTATTTTAGCCTTTTGTTTAAGCGATCAGAAAACAAAAATAAAACACAATCTAGTACTTGGACAAGTAACATATCAGAAGGCAGCGATAACGATAACGGCATGAGATATTTGTCTCAACCACCTCAACTTCGTCGACAGCGTACTGCTTCAAGTTTGCTATCATCGGGGCTACTCACTCCTGTTACATTTCCTTCAAGTAAAAACATATACAACAACAGTTATGATGACTTGCACCATCTGAAGCACGCAGTTGGAACGCCAGATTATCTTGCTCCCGAAAGTATTCTAGGAACAGGACAAGACGTGATGGTTGATTGGTGGGCTCTTGGTGTGATATGTTATGAGTTTCTCTATGGATATCCACCTTTTCATGCAGAAACCCCAGACAAAGTATTTGAAAACATCCTTTCTCGAAACATTAACTGGCACAAAGATGTGGTTGACCTTCCCGAAGAGGCTTATGATTTCATGAATCGCTTGTTGACTTTGAATCCTGACAAAAGACTAGGAAGAAATGGTCCTGAAGAAGTAAAGAATCATCCTTTCTTCCAAAGCATCAACTGGGATTGTTTGCTTTCAGAATCTCCTTCGTTTATACCTAAGCCAGTTGACCAAGAAGATACAGATTACTTTGATACAAGAGGTGCTACCATGCTACATGATCACCAAAGCTTACACAACATCGTTTTGCAAGAAGTCAAACGAGCAGAAGCCATTATTAACGAGCAGAACCCTGACAAAATCTCATTGATTGAGAATAATAACCACGAGCTTTGTCCTACTCTGGATGATGCAAATTTTGGAGCATTTGTTTACAAGAATCTTCCTGTCCTTGAAAAAGCCAATGAAGACGCAATCAGAAAGATGCGTCATGACAGCATTGCTGCAAGCACTCTTCCGCTATCAGCATCATCAAGCTCAACATTCGATGTATCGCAAAGTCAGTTGGATACTTCATCTTCTTTAAAGAAGAGAAACTCGGTAGCAGATATCAATGTGTCGCGCTACGAAGTGAACAAACGCAACACCTCAATGCCTTCGCCCGTACTTGGAAACACACTACATTCTTGCGATTCAAGCTCCCAATCTTCCGTGTCATACCTTGCCTTATCACCTCCTTCATCTGCCCAAGCGCCAGACAGGTTATCTTATCGAAAATCAATTGACATGACCCGCTCGCCACTTAGTTATGCAGATAAATTGAAACGATCTGAGAAATACAATCGACAACGCTCAAGGTCTGTATCTTCACCTATTTACCGGGCCTTTCATTCGCCTATAGGTCCGTCTTTGTCTTCGGCTTCAAACTCTCCCCTTCCTACTACTCCAAATACCTCAAGTAGAGAAGGGTCGATCGACAATGGTACTTTTATAGGATTCCAGTGCAATGAAGTATCTATACCCTTATCTTACGGACCCACACATCCTCTGGATTGTGCTCCAACACCAGCAATCCAAAGGCCTTTGAACTGTCTTATTGCTGATGACAACCCCATAAGTTGTAAAATCTTGGAGACCATTTTACAGCTATTACAGTGCCGATGTGTCATTGTCAGAAATGGTGCACAAGCCATCCGTTGTGCTATGGGCAATAAAGTCCAATTTGATTTTATTTTCATGGATATACGCATGCCAATAGGTAAGTCACAGAAACAAGTTAACTTGAGCTTACCATCTAACTTGACTCTATCATCAGTGGACGGAGAAGCAGCAGCCCGTATGATAAAATCAACTAATAATATAAACAAAGACACACCTATCATAGCAGTTACTGCTTATGAAGAAACGCTACAGCAAGCCAATATATTTGATGATACCATTAGTAAACCTGTCACGAAGGAATCCGTATTGAGATCTATCCAAAGATCAAAAAGCAGTAATTGCCCAGCTTTTTATTCCAACGATTTTTCCTCCAAACCATTCGAAATAGCACTGTCAAGTAAGACATAAACTCATAGATGCTTGGCTTGGCTTTGCTTTCTTTTCTAGAAAATAAATTGCATTGATTGCTTTGTGTTAAGTTTTAAGTCTCAGTCATGCAAAAAAAAAAAAATAGAAAGCGCGTAACGCGACAATGATTTTTTCGCGTCCTTTTTTTCTATGACGAATATCAAATCAAATGATAACCTAAACTCAAACAAGCATTCAAAAGGTACAGGTCAACTTTATGTTGGTTTTCTTAAAAAACAGAATGAGTCATCATTCACTGTTGTTTTTTAATCTATAGCGTTATAAGACTAACAAAGGAGTGTGTTCTCCTCCCCCCTTTTTTTTCTCTCTCTCTTAGTAGAAAATGAAACTGACATGTTTGAGGAGCTTGACGATGAGATGTTAGCAATGCTAGTTGAGGATCTTGTATGGCCCGAGACACCAGCTCAAGATGACAAAGAAAAACGATCTAGCACTTTACCTGACGAATCTGAACAGAGCAGAGGACATGAGCTAGTAAACGCCCCTGAGCCTATCATTCATATCGAAAACATGGGTCACCAACATAGTGATGCTATTCAGCCTACCTTATCTCAACGTAGCCCTGTCCTGATTGAAACTCATAGTAAGCAACAACCAATCCATCTTATAGAGCAACAAGAAGAAGTCGTAGATTCTGTTCCAGATGTACAACTACAAGAAAACACACCAAAACCTACATTACGAGTTTCTCTTAGACAAAGAAACGCAATTCAGCTACATCCATTCACCCTTGAATATGCTCAGTATCGAAAAATGATGAGTCATTCAGCGACTAGGAGAAGAGCCCCATTTTCTATCAGTAATGCAGATAGTCCGTTGGAAAGCTTACTGGTGGTAACTCAAGAAGAGGATTCAGACCAACCATTAGGATCACAATACATACCAGACCATAGTGCAACTCAATCAGATGAATTGCCTACTTCAATAGAAAAAGATGAGTTTGCCTCAAGCCAAGACGAAGAAGTAGACTTTGATTCAGAGCATTTCGATAAATATCATTTGGAGAAGCTGATACTGCCGAAAGCTGCGGCTGCTATTCCATCACAACTATCTAAAACTCTAAAAACCCCATCTAGTCAAAAGAAAGTAATTACTTTTGACAAGAGAAAAAAGAATAATAAGTCTTTGTCAACAGCAAGATCATCTTCTGGAAGAGACATATTCTCATTTCAGCCTCAACCTCAAGCAACATTTGAAATTGCAACACTCAACAAGCACAAACAATATCCTGATGGCCAAGAGAAAGATATCTTTGCTTTCCCTGATGACGATGATAGCTACTTATACGAAGAAGATGAAGAAGAAGAGTTACAATTGAAGCGTACTTTGAGAACAAAGCGCCGGCGTATTATTCCAGAGGACAGTGAAGAAGAAGAAGAAGCAAATGAGCAACCAAATTCCAGCCATGACATCTTCAAAATGCCAAAAAGAATTAAGCCAAATCCCAAAGGACTTGAAAGAAGTATAACAGATGATGATGATGTAATTCCCATAGTGCAAGATGAATATGAATTCAAGCAATCGAGAAGACGACGTATGGACATCCATGATGTGCTCAAGAAAAAGAATGCACTGAATGGTCTTCTACCTGCGTCTTTTGTCAAGACATTTGAAAAGGACATTAGAGAAGAAGGCAAAAGACACACAGCTCCAAGGCCTCCATCAAAATCCACAGCCTCAAAGACTTCAAAGGCAAAGTTTAATACCAGTACAAAGAGCAAAAGCACAGAGGATATATTCGCTTCATTTCTGGATTCACAAAGTGAAAGCGAAGGCACTGATGTTGAAGACAATAATGCATCGAGTTATCTAGATTGCATGGAACCAGATATCTTTTCTGATCATGAATATGACGAAGTATCGTTTGACAGAGCGCCAATACCTCATAGACAGATACCATCCACTATCTCAATGCCTAAAGACTCACCACAACAACTAAGCCGATCTAAAGCCTCTGCAGATCATAAGCAGATATTGCCTAAGCAGAAGCGAGTATCTAAAAACAACTCTCTAGATGAGTCAATTGAAGACAATCGAATTCGAAACTATGATAGACCCGCACAATCCAAGAATTCGACTTCTCAAAGGAAAAAGAAACGTACCCCCAAAATGTCATCTATTGCCATCAAAAAGCCACCACATTTAATGAATCACCCTATGCGTGCAATGCATGTACAAAATAACCCTGCTCCTCATCGTCGCCGCAAACGTCCTAAGCGCTCTAAAGACGATATCTACGTACATGCACCACTTTTTTCTCGCCTATGGTTTGACAAGTCAGGACAGGCTCCAGACATAAATTCAAGCGTATTCTTTCGCAAACCAGAATTAAAGAAAAGACGAGCGTTTGATGATATCTATGTTGGTACAACTTTTTCTGCTCGCTATGCATGCGAGCCCTTAGATCTTTGGTCAACACGATCAGGGACTTTTGAGTCAACCAACCATCCTTTTGATGCTGGCTTACATGTCATTCATTCATTGGAGAGTATTGCAAAACGCATAAGACATTTGTACGATCACGATTTGCGTAGGATCAGAGGCCTGACTCATACCGTTTATTTGCACCATCAGTTGCTCAAGCCATTACTTTCCGCCACACCTGATTTAAAGTCTGCCTATCTTCATCTACAGCAGGCTTTTTCGAGACCTTTTTTGTTCAAGAAGAACATTGTATGGAGCACTATCAATTTCTCAAACAAAGGGTTGATTGATTTCCTGTTCTTTAAGGCCTCGAGCGATCTCTCTGAAGCTTTCAGTCAAAACAAATATGCGCACCTGGACACACATGACTCTTTCTATGTCTTTGTCTCTCTTTGTCTTACACAATGGATACCCAAGTTTGCTTATACAGAGCGTCTAAGGATGACTGAGGTTTTTTTGAATCATATTCGAAGCTTGACATGGCTATCAGCTCATCTATTGACTGTTCATCCCAAGCCGCTTCTACCTTTTCGAATGATTATCAAACTTCAACTCTTTTGCTTGGACTGGACCTGTCGACTTCATCATTTGGGTGTCCGCCCATCCGACTGGTCAGTAGTAGATTGTACACAAACATTGATGGATACATTAATCTATGCTGGATATGAGGACATCAATGCAAGCCCGGTTCAGAAACATTACTTGGTAGAGGCCTGGGTTTGTTTAATTCAGATCATGTCTGTATCTTCTCAAGGAGCTGGTTACTGCTTCTATGAAAAGGTTTTCTTGGATCAATTGAAATCCAGTATCAAAAGAAAAGCAAAAGACTCGGTACCTAACGAATTTGAGAAACGAAAGACAACGCGCATGTGGGCAGAGACACTAAACTATATACTCGATAAATATATGATGCTGTCATCTTCCGAGAGAGACGTAATTGCATAAAAAAAATATGGAGTAGCTGAGAATAAAAAACCATACTTGTTACATCCCCCTTAATTTTCGATCACTATCACACTCTACTTCTTTTATTTGGTTTCATACACTAGCACAGTCTTCTTCTTTTCTTCTTCTCTTAAGCCCTCGTATTAATATAAGAAATGTCAGGAAATAACCAGCGTCTCAACATTTTCCCTACGCGAATGTATGTGTGATTAGATGTTTCTTGTATTGTTGTTAACCAAGTTGATGCTTTTAGGGCTCTCACTAACATGAAGCTTAAACTAAAAGGTGCCCAAACAGGTCATTCGCTTTTAAAGCGTAAGTCAGAAGCTTTGACAAAGCGTTTTAGAGGCATTACAGTCAAGATTGATGAGGTATGAACAACCTCAATCATCAGTAAAGCAGATAGCTCATGTCTTGTTTCAATAGCTTAAGCGCAAAATGGGTCAAGTGATGCAACTTGCCTCTTTCTCTCTTGCTGAAGTACAATACATTACAGGCGATATCAGGTAGGGGAGAATAGCATGATGCTATAGTAGTATTCAGTATATATATATGTGAGAGAGTTATCTAAATCATGACCTAGTTATCAAATTCAGGAAGGTTCAAAGAATGCTCAACTACGCGTTAGAGCTAAACAAGAAAACGTTTCAGGTGTCATGCTTCCTGCTTTTGAGATGTACAGCGAGGGTGGAAATGGTAAGAAAGCACTACATCCCTTAAACGCGCGTTTAACCAATGAATATTAGCTTTTGAGTTTACTGGTCTTGGACGTGGTGGTCAACAGATTCAGAGAGCCAAGGAAGTCTATGCAAAGGCTGTTGAGACTTTAGTGGAGCTTGCAAGTTTGCAGGTATGATGTGTGTGTGTGTGTGTGTGTGTGTGTGTGTGCGATAAGGCAAAGTTCTGACACATGATTAGACTGCCTTTGTTATTTTGGACGAAGTTATCAAAGCAACAAATCGTCGTGTCAATGCTATTGAGCATGTTATCATCCCTCGCTATGAAAACACCATCAAATACATTATCTCTGAATTGGACGAACAAGACAGAGAAGAGTTCTTCAGGTAAAGATGAGACTCTATAGACATACACACAGAACATAAACACATGTCTGGCTAGATTGAAAAAAGTACAAGGCAAGAAGAAGGATCATGCTGCTGCTGAAGAGGCTGTCCGAATTCAACAAGCATCGAATGCTGAGAAAGAAGGTCGTGAAGGTAAAGAAAGATAAATGATTTAAATACCCAAAAAAAAAGGAAATTTTCTGACTTTGTTACCTATGCCATTTTCTTGATAATATAGCACCAACACTTCATGCAGCTGATGAAACAGGTCAGCTTAATATGTTGGATCACGAAGATGAAGATGTTATCTTTTAGATAGGTTTTTTTTAATGTATAATTCAGATTGAACAGTGTATACTTTATTGAATAAAGAGAAAGAGAGAAAAGATGCATGCAGACTTAAAAACTGGCTGTTACACAGATGTTTGCATGATTAGGCGTACTATAAAAATCAACTTTGCTTTATGGGTTCATTGGTTTTAGGATTTCAATATCTCATATAGAAACGGAGGTATTCACCAAATTCATCGTAAGCTATATTCAAGATAATTGTTGTTTTGATTATTTGAATTATTAGTTTGCAAGTCCAATATGACTTACTTTTAGAATAGTATATAAACTCTTTAATCTTCTCTTATCAATAAACTCAACTTACATTTCTCTTATTTACTTTGCGCTTGGTTGTAGTTTGACATATTCACTACCTAAATCCACATATAGTTGTTAGTTCCCTTGATACTTATTACAGATCATTGTATTCATTTATTACATCTCTTATATTACTTTACTTATATCTCTAGTCGGACGACTTAAAACCTGGTGCTCATTACTTATAACCTTGCTGCCTGATTGCTCTGTTATATCTATTTGTTCTCTTTCTCAAGTTACTGCAAAAACTATCCTTTGTCCTGTAACACTATACAATAGATTTATGCAAAAAAAAAAATGAACGTAAATCAGTGAACGATAAGAAAAAATTGAGGCTACCAGGGGTCGAACCTGGAATCTCCTGATTCGTAGTCAGACGCCTTATCCATTGGGCCATAGCCCCTCAACTTATTTTGTATATTAGTAACTAAAATACAAAATGTAGTAAAAAGTCCGGACCGGAAAAAAGCTGCGCAGCCGAAGTGCTACGTCATTGTTCGGTGCATTTGCCCGGAATTTCTGAGCACAATAAGTAAATCATTTCTATGATACTTAAATAAAGCATTATATGCATGAAAATTGATAAAAATAACCTTTCATTTTTACAAATACATAACACTATGGATAGCACAAAAATCAAGCGCAAGCGTGGCAGTTATACCAAAGCTACTGATAAGATGCGCTGGGGCGTGTATTGGCTTCATAGCGAAGGATATGATAATACCACCATTGGAAAGAAGGTTGGGTTAGTTAGAGAGACTGTAAGAAGCATTGTGAAGACTATTGAAGAAACAGGATCGCCTCTGCCTCGCAAGTCGACTGGAAGACCCAAAAAAAATAAATTCTAGAGGTTTAAAACATCTTGAGCATGCTGTAATCCGCAACCCATCCATGAGCACCCAGCAAGTGAGAGACGAATTGAAGCGTATCGATATTAATGTCAGTGAAGACACTGTTTTGTCTTATCTTCGTGAGCTTGGATTCAAGCATTGATGTACAATATACAAGCCAGCTCCTACGAGTACTCACAAGGAGGAAATGCTTGATTGACAGCATGAGATATAGATGTCAAGCAAGTCATTGATGCAAAAGGAATCTTCTAAGAAATTGAATTTATGCTTGCTTTTATAGCAACAAAATAGACCCCCTCTAACATATTATTGATGAAAAGATGAGTGCCTTCTGATAGCATTTGAGTTCCTTAAAGTTGTCATTGACAAGAGCGTCTGCTTTAGAATAATATTAGGGCAGTTGTATACTCGATGTAGTGTAAGTGCAAAGTCATTTAGAAAGTAATGTCTTCGTTCCAGTCAGCTGCATCAATGCGATTTTGTAAACTGATCATCTAAAAAAAATACCATTGATAACAGAACAACAGTCAAAAGAAAACCTTGCGCTACACTGTTCCAAATAAAGCAATGTTTTTTTGTACTGCATAAACAAAGGATTTAAAGCTTGATTGAAGCTTGGCTTACTCTTTTCTTTATCAACTTTTATTTTGCAGCCTACATGTTTTTTGACCAACCCATTGCTGAACCAAGGTATTTGGACCCCAATCCTGCAAGAAGAAAATGTTGTGGTTGCATGTCTTTACGTGCTGGTTGCGCAATCGCATGTAGTTTATGGATTGTAAGTTTCATATAAGCATGGGAATACTAAGTTCTCCTCATGTTATTTACTATGATCAAAGTAGGGCTTGAACACATATATCGCTACTCAATCATTTCAAGGATATACTGGTAAAGCTGATTTGATAGTATTCAGAACAGATTCAATGATATCTGCATTGATCTAATTCACAAAGGATTGGTAGCTATTTTCTCATTTCTAAACAGACCAGCATTGATTGTCTTTGGCTCTCTATCTATTGTTTTCGCCGTTGTAGCTCTTTTAGTCCTGTATGGATTGTTTATTGTAAGTTTAATATCTTTACATTGTATTTGCATGGTATTGAACATATTCTGTAGGACACACCACTGGTACTTCAGACAGGTGTTATTTTTCTAGTTCTTATCATACCCGTTTATCTGATAGATGTGGCTGCCAACATATTTGTGTTTGGTATACAAAAATCTATTTATCTTGATTGGTGTACAGAGTCTGCATCGAAATTCGGGTTATATGAAAATGTATCAAGTATAGCTAATAATGGTACAAGCTATAACTTCACTTTGTCAGATCCGCTTCCTATCTATCATTGTCAGAAACTATGGGAAGATGAAATTAAATTTTCAATTGCAGTATGGATTGTGATGTGTATATGTTATGTAAGTATAAAGCATCAATCACCATAGTAAAAGCTTATATAGATGTGTTATAGATATATTGGGGAATGTGTGTATTTTATTACTATGAGAAACTTCGAGAGTTGTTTCCTCCACAATCCAGTTATCCAAATGGTAATGGCTTCATGAATTACTTGTATGCTCCAAGTCAATTGTTACCCCAATATGCTTTAAGAAATGCTGGTCCGGTATCCAAAATACAAAGCCAAAAATAAAATAATGTACAGTAATGATGATAATAGTAATAATAAAAAGAGGATGATTTCTACGATGTGCTGTCTGTGGTAGGTGCCAATGATTTCATTTTTTCACCCAGCATGAACTGAACAGACATATATTTTGCCACGCAACGATCGATACATTTTTGTTCTCCCTTGTTCAAGTCAGGTTCGTGATAGTTGTTTGGGATGCACTTTTCCTGACAAGCAGACATGACTCTAATTTTATTATCCAGTGAGACTAATTTTCTTGGTTTTTTTTTAAACGTTGTGTTCTTTTCACTACCTAGAAAACATGCCCATAAAGATTTCTACTTGTTGTTCTGCCTCTTTCAAGTGCTGAGGATCAACATAATTTTGTGCAAAACTACCACTCCAGCTCATTGAAAAGTTGATAAAAAAGAGAATAAGGAAAAAAAGAAAAAGAGAAATGACTGACCAGCATATGGTTACTTATAAAGTTTGCCCCCCAAAAAGTCAAATTTCGTGACAGCGTTTTAGGTAAAGTATAGATAGTGGATGGGCAGCTTTGCATTGTTGCTTCGATAGCTCTAGCTTTAAACAAATCGTACACACACATGTATATATATATATAAATACAAATAAACTTATAAAGTATAGATACAATTGATCTGTAGATGCTCGTAACTTTGTTTATACAGAGAATTAAGTATAAGTAAATCAAGTGTATATGGCACCTAATAGATTTGGCTCTTACAGTGGCTGTATGACCTATAAATGCCGCCAAGCAAATCTGTTACTGCATATACGTACCATTTCTTATACAGTGTCGTAAATCATCAGTACATGTTTTCTAGTCGTTTCTTTTACGAAAATTCAAGACTGCTCGATGAGGTTTCAGCCCTGATAGACGATATGCGCAAATCTAGCAGTATTGCGTTTATCGGTGTATGTCTGTAGCTTGTGTTTGAACCTTTTCATTGTTCCTGTGAGCTGCATGTCTTGCTTTACTCTCTGGATATGTGTCAGTAAAGGAAAAAAGAAAGTAGTGTAAGGAGAAGTAAATGAGTGCCTATGTATGATAATACTATCTGGTTGATGTAGTCAAATAAACTTCGATCTATGTCTATAGACTATAGTCAATGTACCTATATGCTACTTGCAATGAAGAAACTGCAAGAGGGTTGTAACACAAAGAGCACTATTTGCCTCAATGTTTGTATCCGTCTTGGTCGAAGTGGTATATTCGATTGTAAAAGCAGACTGGTTTTATTGAAGAAAGTAAAAAAAAAAATTGTTGAATCATCCAGCTTTCGTATACAAGTTACCATAGAACGATTCAAGCATGTTGAGATTGCAACCCCAATGGATTTTAATGCTCTAGACTGTTCACCATAAAAATGAAGATCTCTTTGTTGGTACTCTATACTCTGAGTATATGCTTACTAAAAGGGGTATTTTTCCCTGTGACAGCTGTGCCTATTCAACTGAATATAGCCTTGGATCTGCGTATCACAGCATCATGCGTAATTGTATACTTTAAAATATTCGCAGGAGACTTGGAAAGTCACTCTGTATGTTTTGACAATATTTTTTTCTTCTAAAAAGAGTAACAGAGTGATAATTTATTTATTTATGTTTCTTTCAAGAAAGAGAGAGAGAGAGACAAAAGAAGACAATACTGTAATTATATACATCAAAAAGATAATTAGATAAAACAAAAAAAAGAGGGATAAAGAGAGACGCCAGCGTTTAACAAAAAAAAAAGAAATGGAACAAGGTGTTTGATTGGATCATTGCGCCTGACTATAGCGAATCCAGCAATTTCTGATTCGACAAGGCTGATCTCACGAGGTTATGAACAGGAAAAGAACAGGTTGCACCAAAATAAAGAAAGAGGAGGGGGGGAAGGAAATAATGGTAAATGGTAATAACAATAAATTCTATGCAATATAGGGTATGGTCTCATCATCTAGTAATGTGTCGAAATGGATTTTTGTAGCTTCTTCCTCTATTTCGAATAGTTCGGTATTAAGTGAATTTTTTCGATCCTTTTTCTTTGCAGGATTCTGTTCAATGGTTGCACTGCTCCTCCTTCGCCGCTTTTTATTGCCTTCCAATTCTTCTGGCACAATACGCTCATAGCAGGGGTGTTGCTCTACTAAATTGGCATAGTACTGCTGTAGCACCGGGCCTGTGGAAGCCAAATGCCAATCGATGAGCGACAAGAATTCTAATTCTAAAGCATTGATTTCCTGCGTTGAGATACCTCCTACTTTGGCATAATGTGAATTGGTGCAATAAGAATCGCATAATGCTTTGGATGAGACAGTTACTGCTGTTATCAAAAATCGATGGACTGTCAAAGACGATATGGTGAATTGTGGATGAAGTTCGCATACACGATCAATGTATATAAGCAGAATTAATAGACACGACTTCTCTACTGAGGTATACTTGACTATACGCCGTAGGTAGTCGCTGAGTGATATATTGGGAGGAACACGAGAATGGAAGCGCGTCAGATTACTCGACGTTAATGGTATCAAATCATTATGTGCAATAAGTCTACCCAGCATATCAGCTAAGGAATAAGGTCAGGTTGTTAATAAACAATGTATACACACTTTTTTTTTCTTTGGAAAATAAGTTGCCATCTCGATGAGTTTACCAATCATGTGTGTCAAATAGTTTACGTCTACTGCGTAGAAATATTCGGGCACTTTGACAATGTTGGACGCTTCACACGTTTCTGCAGTGTCATTCATGACATGAATCAAAAGCAAAGAAAGACAAATAATAATAAACAGAAGAGAGAGCAGAAAAAAACAAAAAATTCCCTTATATTTGAACATTATTTCTGTCTCAGCACGCACTGGTATTAGACTAAGATAGACATAGGCTTATGCTTTTTCTTTCTTTTTTTTTTTCCTAAGAGGCATTTATAGGAAAATAAGTGACGTTAAAATAGGCTGAAGTTTGATAACATGTATGTTTCTTAATATTAGTACAAGTGGGTCGACTTATTATAAATAAGCATAGCTTCTTTCAAAAAAAAAAAAGGTAACACACTTTCCAAATCAGATGGATGAATGGCATATATTCAAAGATGTTTTTTTTTGTACTTTGAGTGTGTTTTAAGAGTATCTCCAAGGGTGTATCGGACTCAGTTTTTTTAAACAAGTAGTGTTATCGTTATTGGATGAGTCGCTCTACTGACGCTTGAAGTGCGCATGATGCTTGTTATTTTAATAATGGCATTAAATAAGTCGGTGTTTTTGAATGGTTGATTTGGCATAGATGTTTAACGATTTCAATAAGCTCAGCATCATCCTTTGCCTTTTTGAGCTCTTCCCAATGAACACCGCCTGTCACCATCACAACATCCAAACCTGAATCTGTTGCTCCTTTTACGTCAGTTGCTACATTATCACCAACACATAGAATTCGATTGCTTGATTCAGTTTGAACCAGAAAGTCATAAATACTTCTGAATGGCTTGCCGAAATACAACACCTGTCCTCCCATTCTTTCATACATCTGACCAACATAACCAGGGCAAATAAGAAACTTTGTCGATCCGTCTGGATTCTTCCCGTTAGGGGCAAAGATATCTGGATTGGCGCAAATGATGGGTATATTTCTGTTTAAACAGCTTTCTAAGAGAGGCTGGTAATCTTCCTGAACTTGCTTTTCATCAAAAGGATCTACTGGCTTTCTGAGTGGATCAACACCATGGATGGAGCCTAGTAGTACAAATTCAATGTCATCCCAATCATTTACACGCGTGATTGTAGGTGCCAATGATAGATACAGAGGCTCTTGCCATTCTGTACTTCCAGCTAAGAAAAACTTGCCGGTCTTAAGATAAGTATTGGCAAATTCGTCAGGTTTCATGACAGAGTTCTCTCCATGTTGCCGAGAAGTTGCGTGACAGCCAGGCTGCTTTACCTGTCCTGTTGAAAGATACTCTGCAACATCAGCCAAGAAGACTTTAGTGAGTGTACCACTAGACAAGATGCTACTGAAGCATGTTTCATTGATATCGAAGTTGGACTTCATGTTAGAAACAAGCTTGTCTTGTAGACGGGTTGAATTGGACAGCAAGACAACATGCTCCCCTTTTTCTTTGAGTGCTGTCAAAGCTGACTTGGAGTGAGGATAGGCTTTAACTCCGTCGTGTATCACACCATAGATATCGCATGCAATCGTGTCATAACTCTTATTCGCTAAAATCTCATCGAAACTATGTACTAACTTCATGACGCAGTTCTATAAAAAGAAAGAGAAAGAAATGTGTTGAAGAAAGAAAAAATTAAACAAGATCCTTTACTACTAGCTTTTATAGATTTTACACTAAATATTGCAACTCAGCAATGATGTCAAATGAGCACCTTTTAACATTAAAAAGAGCAGAATCTGACATACTTTTGAGATGCACTCATGTCTTTGTAAGAGTGAGACCATTTACGTTGCAGAGCCGTCGGTAAGACCATAAAACCAGTTTTTGTATCAAAGGTAAGTCAGGCGAAATCAATGATCTAGATTCTACTGCAGTTATCCGAAGTTGAAGGATGAGCAAAGTCATTTATAAAAATCTCTTTTAAATAGCTGGATAGGTAAGCTATATGTTACCAAAGATAGACGCCGTGATATCTGCTGTGATTCTGAAAAAAAAGTCATCAAGGTTTTTATGCGAGCACTTAAAAAGTTATTCTAAAAAAAAGTCGTGTAAATTGATCTTGTACAAAGGTATATTTAAGAAAATCAACATTGTGGTATTGTGAGCAAAACATATGACGATAAGAGTGATACATAAATATATTGTTATGAGAGCAGTTATCGCGATCATTGTGATTGCCGTTTTTATAGTTTACGTTAGTATTATTGCTGGTGCTACTGTTATTGAACAGCAGCATCAGGTCTTCGTACAAACTTGAGCTTATATGGGTGAGGTTGTAATACAAGGCCAGCATTTGTAGCACTGTGGAGGTCTGGAAGACCTTCATCACTTGGCTCAATACTAGCTCGAGAAAATAACTGAACAAAGGCGGAAAACATTTCAGCTTCGGCCTAAAAAGGATAGAGAGTAGATTGATTAATTCGAGGTCTATTTTTGTAATCGGCGTATCGACTCACCAAGTAAATGCCTGGACAGATGCGTCTGTTTTGACAAACAAATTTGCAGGTGTATATACATGTGTGTAAATGCACATTTAATGTAGCAGATAGAGAGGGAGGAAGGGTTCAGATAGTTAAGAAAGTTTGGTTTTTTGTTGGAATAAAAAAAAAAAGAGAGAGAGAGAGAGAGAGTTAGACAGCATATCAATATTAATCGCATCATTGCTTACCTTCCCCAGCCAAAGTTGAAATGATCGCGGTATTCAATCGATCCATTAGCAGCCGATTGCATTGTCTTGAGATTGCCCATGAAACGTTCAGGGTCAAATTTTTCTGGATTTTGGAAGCGCTCAGGGTCATTATGCATGGCGTTCATGCTAGATATGATAGTAGCGTCTTTGGGAATAAGGTATCCATCAACAATAACTATAGTTATTTTGAATCAGTAGTTGACAAAGTAAGTAAAAGCATTAAAGCATTAAAGCATTAAGCAATCAAAGAAATAAAGCATGGTGTACTTACAATCTTCCGTGACTGAATGTGGCAAACCAAAGGCTGAGGTAGGCTTAAACCGCATACATTCTTTCATAATAGAAATACACAAGGGAACTTCTAGTCTGTCAGCGAAGGTAGGTACATGGCCGTGCTTTTTAAAAAAAGCATCAATTTCGTCGATTGCACGCTTCTGAACGGTAGGGTAGTGACACATGATTACAAAAATCCACGAGAGTGTTGTAGCAACAGTATCAGTACCAGCGGCATGAAGATCAGCTAAAGTACAAAGTCAAAAGTGAATAAGCAAATTCTGCGCTCTTCTATATATCTAGTTCATATCAATCAACTTACACATCAATATGATTTTCTCTTCTAAACTCATGTCATATTGATCCAGCATCTTGACTACGTTGGGTCCGTCTGTGTTGTAAGCTTCTTCAATCATCTTTTTGAATATAGGGTCTCTTTCTTCATTAATATAGTGGGCCCATAACTTAGTCTTGTTGATGAACATTTAAAGACTGAGAGAACAGGCAAGAAGTTAGGCAAGTCTTGTTCAAGACCAGCATATTCCATAGCACGCTCAACCATATCGCTTAGCTGGCAAAATTCAGGATCCTCTACAGACTCAAACTTGCGGCCAAATAGAGCTTGAAAGATGACATTCATCGAATTCAATTCAAGGAGCTTTACGGGGTTGACAGAACCATTTTGGGTTGTGAAATCTATCAGGCGGTTTGCAAAGTCCATTGACTCCTTTTGTATGCTGCTCATGAAGTTTTCCATTTGTTTAGGCGCCAACACAGACAGAACTATTGAATTGATTGGTAAATATCTTGACACTTAAAATAGTCTGTATCACAGCTATCGAGAATCCTTGGAGAAACGTTCCACTTGCTCTCTGACTTTTAATGCGTGTAACTTACCTGCAGCTCTGTTCTTCTTAAAATCAGGGCCTGGTTGTGAAAACACAACCCCCTTTCCGCCCTTTGAATAGTAATCGTAGTTAAACACACCATAGGGACGATGGGAGGTCTGTGAGCCACCTCCAACAAAAATCTTGTGGGCCAACATAGGGTCGCTCACCATAATCCATGTCTTTTGCCCCATCTTGATCTTCAAGATAGGCCCAAACTGTTTATGCCATTCAGTAATTTGATCTCCAGGTAGCTCTCCTAATGAGAAAAGATGACCAACGTAAGGATAACAAGAGCCAGGAACAGGAATTTCTTTTAAGGGTTCACCAGTAATCGACTTGCTTCCTCGAGTGAGCAGACGATAGGAGATGTACAGTAAAGCGACACCAGCCCCAATAGTGGGTATTTTATGATGTTGATCGTATCGGGAGGGAAGCTTGATTGCTTTGAGATATTCAGCTGCTTTGTCCATGTTGAGTTTGGTGGTGTAAAAAAAAAAGAAGAGAAAAAGAAGAGAAGAATCATACATTGTGTCAAATTACCTTCTGTGCTTTATAATGCAGATTTAGATTCCAAGTTCCGATAATTAGTGTTTGCATCCATGTGCTCAGATACGAATCAACGCTTTTTATCGATGCAATTGAATAAGCTTTGTTATACAATATGAAACGATGAAGCATAGCTTTCTTAAAACTGTTTCGTTTTTGTAGTAGGAA
This sequence comes from Blakeslea trispora, assembly GCA_025331445.1. NCBI lineage: Eukaryota > Fungi > Mucoromycota > Mucoromycetes > Mucorales > Choanephoraceae > Blakeslea > Blakeslea trispora. Next base: position 119,495 of record JAIWNE010000075.1, on the reverse strand, counting down.
AGTAGGTTATGGATAAGAACATGGTCGAAGATTATCATTTTTAGAGGTGTATTTGACTATTGCTCTTGAAGAAATAGGGTTACAATCGTCCAAATTAACTTGATGGTAGTGGAGAGATAGAGACTATCTGACGATGCTAATTTGGCTATTGTATCTCTGTTTATTCAAGAACAATAGTCATGTGCGGATAAAATTCATGAACTTCTTTGATAGCATCTCTAACTAAACCAGCATCATTAAATAACCTTTGTTTTTCCGCTACCATCAAAATTCTTTGAAGAGCCACTTTCGTTTATGGATACAGGTCCTGACGAAGCTCTTTGAATATATCTCTATTTGTAGAGTAAACAATAAAACAAGATAATGTGGATGTTTGGTATCAACGCTTGATGCCACTGAAATGATTCTAAGACTAGTAGTTCAAAAATAGATTTGGTTATGAAACTAGTACTCTTTATCAATCTTAGCTTTTAATATACCAAGTAGTTAGCCAAAGATGCCTAATAGAGCCATCATAGCAATACATAATAAAAGAAACAAGTCAATAGCAAAGCTAATTAATTTAAAGTGATTTTGAGCTCATACTTATTGCTTGTTAGGTAATCTTTTATGTCAAAAGGCAGATCAGATACTAAAATTAATTTGAGTTAATTTCCCGCATTTCGGGCCTGGATACTTAAAGCTCAAGCATCCAAAATTATCATGGTCTGAATGAGCAATTCAATGGAACTGATAACAGCCATCTTGGACTACACAATGTTCATTGAAGCTGACTGTAATACCATATTAATTGTAATTTTTTTTTCAAAAAACACTCTCACTTTTAAGGCTATATCCCTTTATTATTGATCCAAACCCCTTTCCTTAGTTGATAGTGTCCACAATAAAATTCACCTGTTGACTATTTTACGCCGAAAAAGAAAAGATTGCTTAATCTCAATGGTCTTACCCTTTACAGTTTTATTCTCGCTAACATTGATATAAGAAAATGCATTTGCTCGATAGAAAGCTCTCAATGGTTTTCTTTGTTTCATAGAGCACTACAGAGAGTCTATATTTGCAATTTCTGAATGAAATGTAATTGGGAATGACTTGAATAAGCATGTTATTGATCAGAGACCAGTTTTTTTTTTTGCTATTGATTCTGCGCTAATGGCAAGCCCATTATGAAATGTGCATGTGATGGCATGCTATTTTTTTTTATCCAGGCACATCATTGATTACCTAAATTAATTCAATTTGGAAGTCGATACTTCACTCAAACAGAAACAACTCACTGCCCGAAAAATTTTGGTTGGCTGATTACATCAACAAAAACAATAGATAGGTATTGGTGAAAAAGAAACAATTTTTGAATTGGGCATTTAATTGTTCAATTTTGAATGAAGCAAAGGTCACAACAACACATCGACATATTGATTAACAAATGGGTAAGCAAATGGCTCAACTTCAAGACATCAGCAAGAGGTTGTTACTTGTTGCCGAGCAGATATAAGAAACACACATATACGCATGGATTCTTATAAACAACTGGTCAATCCATATTTTCAATAGACTTCTTATCCTTTGTTTGGAGAAAGTTTAAACATGTCAGGATTGACATGATGCCACGCAATATATCATTTAGTCACAAGGTAATCATATAACAGAATCAAGCTAATAGAACATAGCAGACGATGTTGCTATCCCTGTAGTTGACAAAGCAATACAACACTTGTTGATGCATTATTTGTCATCAAACAAATAAGCCAATTTGCGTCGACTAAGATTAACATTGTAAGTGTAGACGAGTCTGAATCTATATTCTCGTAAACAGTATTCATTGCAATTGTACTTTGAAGAACAAGTGGTAGAGCTGAAAAGCAATCAGAACACATTTTATCACTTATTCAATGCAGTACATGCTCATCAATAAACGCGTTTCATCTGAACAGTTTACCTTCTCGAGACAAAGAGAGACTAGTTTTTTTTTGAGCCAACAAATAACAAACAAACTCTAAAAATATGTGTGTTCTTGTCAGCAAACAAATCTTTAGTACTATGCAAAGTGATTCCTTCTTTTTTTATCATTTTTCAAAAGCAGCCAAAAGCCATCCCATAAAAATCTCTCCGCTAAAATAAAGATGGTAAGCAGTCGTTTGAGTGATTGTAACTTTTTTCTCTTGCTTTTAATCTTTCTTTGTTTTTCCAGAATAGATTCATAATAGCTGATATGGTCAAATGTAACCTAATTGACAATGAGAAGGGCCTTCCTTGTCAATATGAAGCAGCTACTAGAGTTGATTTCCTTGATTTTACAAGCGAATCACTCAGGTTATTTGTTCAGCAGCATTGTATCGAAAAAGGAAAACCTTTGGTTGTCTCTAATATGCATAAATCTAAAGGATGGAAGCAGGAAACATTTGATATTCAAAGACTGAAAGATTACTGTGGAGATTTAGGTAAGCGCGTGTTATGTGATGTTTCATAAAATAAACTAGCTCATATGCCTTTCTTTTCTAAATTTTGATTTGTTTCTACACCAGAGATTGAAGTAGACTCAAAAAAGCACGACAAAACCAAAAAAATTAAAATAGAACTCGGGGGCTACTTAGAAGCCTTACAACAGAAATACAAGCTGGAAAAGAAAGCACCACCTGTCTACAATAAGCCTTCCTACTCAATCGATGGCATTTATGCAAAAGATGTCGTTTGCCCAGATGAGTATGGAACCGCACTAAAAGAGTTCTTACCAGAATTTCTATTACCTCAAGGCAACAACGATCTATTCACATTTTTACCTGATCGCTTTAAAGCAGAAAATCTCATGTGTTATGTCGGCCAGGACAACACAGGTACACCTATTCATCGTGATCTCTGCGGCACCATGGGTCACAATGTCATGACCATGGCCGCCGAAGGAGCATTTGCCGAATGGCTTATTGTTGAAAACCAGTACCGTGATGAACTTGCTTGTCTGATCGATCCCGAAGAAGACGACCACCAACGACACTTTCGACATAAAGGTGGTAACAAAAGACGAGCAAAGCAATCAGCAACAGACAGCCACCAGGTCACCAAAAGCTCTTTTATGGAAAGCGACCGCGCTTGGCTTAATTACGACAAGATTTTGAAAGCAAAATTTAAAGTACAAGTGATTGTTCAGCATAAAGGCGATTTGGTGATCATACCAAGCCGCGCCTATCACCAAGTGCGCAACCATGGTGTTTCTATTAAAGTCGCATGGAACCGAATTACATCGCAAACGCTGACATATGCCTTTCAAGATCAATTACCACTCTACCATATTGTCAATCGCCCTGAGGTCTACAAGTGTAAGGCCATCGTAATGTTCACTTTGAGAGAATGGAATCGTCAACTGGTTGAACTAGTGCATGAGCTTTACAATCAATCAAAATGGGTTCCTATTTTATGCTATGGCCCTGACTTCTTTCTAGAGAGCTCTAATCAGTTACTCAATGTCTTTTTGAGACAAGTCATTTTGCCTGAGCTTCTATTTGATGGAGACGATCAAGGAATTATGACAGATGCTCCTGGCGAAGTATGCACTGTCAAATGTGACTTTTGTCATGGCGATGTGTTCTGTCATTACTATCATTGCAACCTTTGTGATCAATACGATTTGTGTCTCGATTGTTACTCTATAGGTCGTGGCTGTCAACATGTTGCTTCAATGCAGATGTACAAGGGACCTGAAGACATCATGAGTGCTGTCAAGTTATACCTGGATTATGTCAAAAATGTCAATCTAGCATTTCATAACGATGTCATTCCCAATCTCTCGTTAGATTTACTGAGAAAGTAAGTTTAGAGAGGACTTTTATGATTGCTAAAGTTAATATGTTTTTTTAGTGATCCTTTAAACAAATTTGCGAATTTAGCAACAACCTGTCGTCGTATCGAGAGATATCGTCGTTTAAATCCAAATTCATTTAATATTCTACACTGCAACCACTGCTCGCAAGAGACCACAGTGTCTAAACTAGGTGAGCAAGGAATCGGACTGTCAAGTATCTTCAAACGAAACAAGTGTCCAAACGCACATTCGCAAACAGATAAAGATCAAGTAAACTTCTATACATGTCTAAGATGTACAAGAAGATGCAAGCTATGTATGCCGCTTGAAGCGACTAGAGGATCGCTTAGGGACTACAACTTGGTATATTATCTACATCCTTCACATGATGAGCGCAATTGGGGTGGCTTTATCGATCTAGACGTAAAAAAGGTACTTGCTTACAATGATGTTGGTTCATCGATACTTATGTCTTTTGTTTCAATAGACCTGTGATATCTCTCAAGTATTCCATGAATCTCGTAAAGTTAAAAAATCATCTGGGTGCACAAAAAGCCCAAGCCAGAAGCCGCGAAAACGTATTAGACAGTAGTAATAAAAGGTCTAAACTTATTTATTAAATGTAGTTTATGCATTGAACTACACACATCACTCTGACTAAGCTGTTACTTGGAACTGAGAATACAATTGTATGTTTTTGTACCTGTTGGTCACCTCCATAATAAACACAAAGCTGAGCAGAATTTGAACACTTTAAGACTATCAATACCAAAAATAAAGATACTAAATCATTTAATGATTAAAGAGTATGAATATGTTTCATGGGACGAAGCATAAGAACAGAGTGATAGAAATTGATATAAAGCATTGATTTAGATGAGGGAATTGCGACCAATATGTCGCTTTCTTCACAGAGAGGTGATGCATGTTAGTGCCGGACATGGCAATGACTAAAGTGAAAAGGGCTTGTCTCTTGCTTATTTTGCAATTGCAAATGGTGAGTATTGGCTGATTGTGCTGGGACTAAACATGCTCTAGTAAAGTTACGCCTATTATTACTAATTGAATCGATAAGCTAAGTGAATCATCAAATTGTTGTTCGAACTAAGAATAATGGATGCCTACTGGTAACATGGGACTTTGTATAAAACGATATGCTGTGAGTTGCTTGAATGTGCTTTACAACTCAGCCCTAAGACTGCTAAAATCCCGGCAATTCTAACGCTACTCTAGAAAGGGTGTAACTGAATTTATTAAATGATTTGAAATGAATGTAGTTTAGAAATGAGGAATATGAAAAGCAGAAAACAACTAGATGTATATGTGTAAAAGAGATAAGAAAAGAAATAAAATACAAAGGGCAGACAATTTTCTTATTTCTCTTCTTCTTCCCCCTTAAATATGCAAAGGAAGTCTTAACACAGAATCTTTTTTTTTTATAGAAGAACTTGTTAGAGCCAAACAAAGAAAGCGAATGTTCAAAAAAGCTACTCTACCTTTATAATGTGCGGTATAAAGAAAGCAAGTGATTGTATCTAATTCTTTCACGGTTTGATTTGCAAAATGGCGGGAAACAGTCGCCGCCAGTTCTTCCTTGTTTGCCTTAATTTTTACTTTGAGTTTATGAACTCGGGCATATTTGCGAAGAACAGAAGTGCTCATAGAATTAAAATCAATCTACCTTGATATGAGTGGGGGGAAAACACAACTGCTTAACACAAAGATAGTTGTTACAGGTTGCTTACTGTTTGAAATTCTTTTCCAACGTTCGTCTCTGCAGTGCGTCTCTTCTTATCGCGCTCTCTATCAGAGTTTTGGCTGACTCCATTGCTGTATGTTGACTGGATTGGCTTCTGTTTAACGCCCATATGAATGTACAGATTGTTTTTTAAAGATAAGAAAAAAGAGAAAAAGAAAATATTGCTTTTCTGTTTTTTTTTCTTGTAATAAATGATTCGTGACTTGTGTAGAACCTCAAATTATTCATGCTGGTTCCAGCTGCATTTTAGGTCTTTCTTTATGTACAATAAACGGCTCTCTAAAATCATGATGCGATGTGTCTGCATTCTCTACTTTACCTTGTTAACCAAGAAAGTTTATTTCCTCTATTTTGATTCATAAATATAGATGTTTCAACAGTGTCATTCAATGGTAAAGACTTGTATCACGCTTTATTTATTACCCTAAAAAATATTAAAAGTCAGTCTTGTTTATTCTTTTTTTCTTCTTCTTTTATCATGTCAAAGTATGGAAAACGAAAAAGAATTGACAGCGAGAGACAAGAACTAGAATCCTCCATGAAGCCAACTTGTACTATTTGCTTGGAGACTTTTGAAAATCGAACTTATACTCGACCTTGCTTTCATTCGTTCTGCTTTCAATGTATACGTCATTGGATAAACGTTGCTTCCACACAGTGTCCTGTCTGTAGACAGGAAATTAACTCACTCGTTTACAACATCAACGAAGAAGAAAATACATTTGACGAGTATCATCTCAAAGACAAAGGAGAGAAGAAGCTTCATGACCCGCCACTTAATACAAAGAGATATAATTCACCTGAGAAACGAATACGACTAGAGCGTCAAAAAATTTATCGAGGCTTGATAAAGCCAACATACTATCCTGAACCTTTGACTCAACATGCTCAATTTGACGTGCTCACAACCGAATATATACCCAGAGTAGGTGTAGCGAATCATTTTTTTTGCTCTGTACTCACTTGTTTGAATCTGCCAGACACGCTTATTTCTACAAAACGAATATAGAAATATTATGGGAATTGAGCAACCAGACGAATTTCTCATAGATCATCTTATTAAGATCTTACTAATACCATCACAAGAAAGAAAGAGTACGATGTATGATAAGAAAACAATACAGGAGCTTTCTGCATGGCTTGACAACGATGAAGATGTAGTTAGACGATTGCTAGATGAATTGATTGCTTATCTCAAGTCAGGCTTAAGCTATAGGCATTTTATTTCTGCTGCGATGTACAATTAAAAAAGAAGAAAAAAAAAACGTAAGGTCTATTACAAGCAATTATATTACACAACAGTTTCTGTAGCAGCAATACTACTGTAGTTTGGTAAATAAGAAGATATTTCATCGTTTTGTTGATGATATATCATATGAGAAGTACGATGATTTGAGCCAACGTTTTCTCGCTCATTTTCTTGACCAATCAATGCCATCATTAGTACCGGATCATAAGGCATAGTCCTCCAAACATCACAGTATGCCGGTAGTCCATCCATAGTACGATTGACTGCAACAACAATTGACACCGCTGCTTTTACTTCGGATGTATTGCCGTTTTGATCTGCAACTGACAGAACGAACTTCAACTTATGTTTCACTCGAGCTGAATCATTCTGAGCATCACATTGAATTTCTGCTAATGAATTTGGTATCTTTATTTGGATGACAATATTGTATGAGCGGCCTTGTTGTTTCTCAAGTGGTCGACGGGTATATTGTATCATGTGGCTGTAAGATTTGTTTTTACCATTGTACCAACCATGTATTGACCTACATGTCACGTATTCTTTAAAAATACAGGAGACATACTGTAGTTTTGCATCAGGACACAGCAGAGTGGCTCGAACAGTTATTGGAACTGTATCCCCATGACCATACATCTTGGTCGGCATGCTAATTTCGTAGCTTATCTTATCTGGCAACACATTGGCAACTGTCACTGGATCAAGGTATTCTGTACTGAGAGAAAAATTTTGGCGTGAGAGATGAATGTCCTGTCTTGTTGTATAATTTGGGAACAAAATGCCTGCGCGCTGCGCTGATGCCTTGAGATGATACTCCACAATGTAGTACTTGGCCACATGAGTTGACTCGGGTAGATTTCCAGGCAAGGCTAACTCAAACTCATATGTATAATGGCCTGCTTCTAATGAATGCATCTTGTCAGGTTGCAGGAAGCTCCACTTATGATTGATAAGGACTTTGCAATCAGTGTGCTCGCGTTCATGCCCGTTGCCCAAAACTAAGTAGGTGAGCATAAGTATGTTGATACCATGATGGATATCGTCAATCCAACTTACGTTGATTCCAACATACAGAGATGCTACCATAAAAACAGAGATTCAAAGAAACAAATCGGCTTGGCTTTTTTAATTGCAAGCTCAACGCGCCTCTCAATACGCAGCCAGATGATTCTGCTGAAGAACCATACATGACTAATTGACTACTTTCTACATGTATCTTCAGTTTGTTACTTGATCTTCTTGATATCTTATATATCATCTAGATTGGGCAGAAGTCAATTGGGAAGAAAAGAAAAAGAAAAAAGAGAAAAAATAATCAGAAAAGAAAGAATCATGAACCTCATTGAGTGTTGTGTTTATGCAGTGTCAACAGTTTTTTTTTTCTCATTCAAGTTTAAATCTCACGAGGGCTAGTTAATACCGGAAAAAGTATAGTTGAGACAATTTTTAGGTTCAGCTTATGAAGCAAAAAGACATAATCATGATACTTACTTGATGTAAACTTCTTTTTCTTTCCCTTCTTCACAGCAGATATCAACTTGCTTAGCAGGTTCAAGTTTTCTAGGACATCGCACGATTCCATATGTCGTACAGGACAGAGCAATGCTGGCTTTGAATTGACTTGTCATCTGAATACAAAAGCTGACTGGATATGTCCTAACTGCTTTCTTTTTTTCTTAATTGGCTATTTTATTTGTTTTGAGTAGTAATTCTTAAAATATATATTCGTTGAAGCATAGTACAATTCTACATATAAAAATACTGTATAGTGTAAAAAAAAAGGAATAAAGGGAAAAGCTCTATAATGTACATAATTGTTTGATTATATTACAAGCGTTTAGTTTGACTTCAACCAAGGGTGTTCCAGCACCTGATGTATATTGTAACGTTTTTCTACATCTCGGTTCAACATCTTCTTTATAAGATCCAAAGAGCCTAATAAGTTCAAGTGTGGATTGATGTCAGTTCCTTTCCTTTCTCTTTCCTCTTTTTTGATCCAAACCTTCTGACATAACAAATGGGATCCTTAGGTCCTGTTCGAGAATCTCGTCTACATTATAAAAAGGATTTTCTCGGTATATCAGTGTATATAATAATGTACCCAGACTCCAAATATCCTGCGCAGGTCCTTCGTATGGCATTCCCTTTAAAATCTCGGGTGCACAATAATCCAATGTACCACCAAAAGTATCAAATGTATGGCCCTTTCTAAAATAAGCAGCACTACCAAAATCTATCAAATGGATACATCCTGTCTCATCCAATAAAATGTTCTCATCCTTGATATCTCGATGCACCACTCGAAGACTTTGAATATGCTCCACTGCTAGCGCTACCTGTCGAAAGATGTTCTTCACTTCTGTTTCAGATATCTTTTCGTTTAACTCAATGTAATCAAACAAGTCCATACTGCTTGTACCAAATAATTTCATAACAACAAAGTATGTATCTTCATCCTCCATGTAAGTCTCTAGAGACAAAAGCCAAAAAAAAAGAAATCAATACCTGTTTGTTTTTCCTAGAGTGACTTTAGTATACTAACCCAATGAACAACAATTTGCTTGAGGGTGATCCTTGAGCTTTTTCAATATATGAATCTCTAGAGGTATCAGACCTAGCTTTCGATCTCTTATCCATGAATCAACTATAATTCTAGACTTGGCAATGAACTTGATCACTACTTTTTTCTGAAAAGTGAACGTAAGTACTTCGTTTTTTTTTTACCAACTATAGATATATTTACTTGTTCTGGGTCATCCTTCCGATAAGCCAACTTTGCTGTGCCATAAGCGCCTTCTCCTAATGTGCCAACGATGACATAATCATCCATAGGATGATCCTCTTTCTTTTCTTGTTTTATCGATTCTTGAGATACTTTGGGAACCTCCTCTTCTGACTGATCAGAAAGTCCACCTGGAAACAGAGCCCTGCTTTTGTCGACAGAACCGAAAGAGGAAATACCATAGGTTCGAATAGGTGGTCTCTTCTTAACAGTGGTATTCGGTGATGGTTTTGGCTCTTTATCTTGCTGTAGTTGTGCATTGTCTGGCTCAGGGCTTAAAGGATGTCGGCTTTGATTGTTCATGAGAGGTGAAGGTACAGTAAGGTGGTTTTCTTGAGACAATCGCTTTTTTGCGGCAGCAGTAGCAGCAGCAACTGCTAGCGCAGCCTTTTTTGATCTCTTTAAAGCATAAATCCGATCATATGTAACCCAAACACTAACTAAATCTTCTTCTTCACTTTTGATGAGTCTTAATTGCAATTGGATTTCAAACTGGCTTCCGTCTCGGTGTACTGCATAAATAATTGGTAATGCTTGACCGTTCACACTAATAGACGGTTGTCGCTCAAGGTGTTTCAAAGACTGCTCAAGCTCCATCGATTGGTACTTTTCTGTGCTAAATATTTCTGATATAGCCCATCGACAGGCATGATTGTTCACTGTACTTGAGAATTGCAGAAGCTTGCAACGTCTTAAGCTACTAACAATCTTAGAGAACTGAGGGATGATCTGGTCTATACTGAATTTCTCGATCAAGGTCTCTGTTGAATAGCCGAACAAATATTTTGCGGGCACCGGGTTAATACTTTGAATTTTTCCATTGCTGTGAACAGTGATCAGACCAGCAATAGATGGCAGGGATACAATCTTGAGTTTGTTGGTCGATTGATAGGTGTTGATCATGGTAGGAAAGCAGACCCCACTTTTTGATTTGCCACCATAAAACTTGAGTTTGTCAATCTGATTTAAATCAACATTTGGAGTTACTCGATTTCTGTCTGTCAAAGCCGGAATAATTTGAGTGATAGGGCTGCCAACAATCTGATCAGTCTCATAACCAAACAATTCCTTAATCGTGTCGGCTACTTCCATCACTTTGCCCTATTGCAGCCATAATTTATAAGCTCACTTATTCTCTATAATTCCTTTCATTCTCTTTTACCTTGTCGTCCAGTTGAACAGATAATGAAGTTTCGTAGATTTCTTCAAAAATCCAAATATATATACACTTGCCTTCCTCTGTCATTTTTTCCTTTAGCCAGAGCGATGCTGCAGATAAAGTCTCGCCATTTGTCTTTCGAATAGGAACTACAATACCGCATACCAATACCAAACCTTTTTCAGATTGCATTCCTTGATCAGTGGTGCGCCTTCTCCTCAAAATATTTTTGATCTGATTTCTAAATGGGTCTTCTAATGCATAGAGTATAGACTTTCCAATATATGACTTGTCAAAGCCAAAGCAGAGACTTGCCATGTCGTTGAACAATAAAATAGTAGCATCTGCGTCGGTCGTCAATATAGCTTGATTTTGAGGAAGGAAGCGAGAAGGGGCGTGTAAGGCTCGCGTATATTGTGTTGAATATGGCAACTCAGACGTTGGCTGTGGCATTTCATAAATAGGCGATAGATTGTGAAGTGCTTCTATTGCCTGTCGCCTGCTCAAATCGTTATCATTTGTCCTTTGCTCGGAATGATCAATGGCTATACTGTGTCTCAGTGTCGAATTAGGTATAGGTGACGACAAAGTGGGTTCAGGATGTCTTATGTCTCTATCCAATCTCTCATTGCTGTTACTGCTAGACGAATGATGAGGAAACAAGCTTGAAGCGGAAGGAACAAGCTCCGGATTTCGTGAAGCAATATCGTTTAGTGATGGACAAATCTTTAACTTCTGAATGTTCTCAGGTGCTTCTGTAACCCAATCGTTGTTTTGGTCTAACACACCAATATCGGGCTGAGAAAACCGTCTACCTGTATCTCTTTCACCTGTCTTCCATCGGATGCGCTGCATATAGTCCATACCTCGGCTCAGGATCTGACGCTTAATTTTTGCTGCTTTATGAACGCGAGAAAGTGGCGTGAAGCTGTAGCTATATAAAGATTCAGCGCAGTATTCTGCTATCGAATCGTTAGGCGGTGGGTTTGTGGTTATGGACACTGTATTGTCTTCAATGGAAGTAACACTGCTTTCTCTAAAGCGCTCAAAGCCTTGAAGGGCTACTTCGTTTGTGTTGTTTTCTTCGCTGTCTGAAAAACCAGACTTGGGTGAAGAATCATTGCTTGTTCTTTAGACAGTTGTGTTAGGTAAATAACGCCTCTTTTTTTGCTCTTGTTTTTATCCCTACCTAAAGTTAACGAGACACTTTTCTAGTGGGTCTTTGGAAAGGTATGTTTGGTTGTCATCTAGTTTATAGAAAGTGTCAGCTTATTGTTTGTCTATCTATCTGATGTTTAAATAGTACAGAAAAAAAAAAGAAAGAAAAATAAAATAAAAAGTTCAACACAAAAAAAACCAAAACTGAAAAAGATACATGCCTTGATTCTGATTTGAAATATGTAGAGACATGCTATTGTAGGACCAAAACAAAGAAGAAAAGAAGGAAGATGGTTTTTTTATTTCGTCATTACAATAAGAAAGCCCCTCTCAAACAAGAAACAACTGTCACATCATTTTCACTTCATAGTAAAGAAACAAAAAAGTCAATGCGTTTTCTCGGAAAAGCGATTGGCTCTCTTTTAATATGGTGCGGCTCTGAGAAACAATTCAAACCTCCGTTTTTAATCCCCACACACAAACCTTCGTGTGACTGCTTCTAGATGTCAAGAAACGACTCACTTGATGAACTTCGTCTGCAGTCCTTAGTCCTGTCGACCTCTTCTCAAACTAACAGGGCTGGCCCTAAGCTTGGGATATCCGTATCGGAGCTAGCTTCTTTAATCCAATATTATTTCATGTAGTCAAACCGCAACTAGCTAATGGAGTCGAGTATGGCTGATGCAAATGTGTTACCATAATATGTACCACAGACAACAGCATTACTACAAGTAGCAGCTCTTCTGCTATCATAAGCTTGCATTAATGGATCTTTGAATTTCTTTAATTTTTTGTTTTATTTTCGTGCTTTTAAGAAACAATGAATGAACTGCCTTGCAATCAAAGCAATTGTCATCCTCAATTTCTGTATGATACCAACTTTTAATGAAACCATATATTCTACACTTTATTCAGAAATTATTGAAGCATTTTGAAAAACAAATCACCTAAAAATCAAATATCACATAAAACTAGAATAGGCCATATATCCTCAAAAAAGAGTCTGCCTTGTATGTCCAAAAGTCGCGTTGTGTACCCGAATGAGCTCTACTTGGCCAGGGTTCTTGATGTATCCATGATATGTTTAGGCAAACCTTACATGATACGTCGATTGAAGCCAGAGAACGACACCTCTTTGTCTTTTCCTTTATTACTACCTGAAAGCCGCAATCTGCACTATATAATTTTGCAACCTATGTAAGCCGGAAGTTTGCTAGAACTCGAACAATGGCTGCGTTTTTGTTTGACAGAAATGTCACTATCGTTTTAATTATTCCTCATAGTTCCAAAAAGGTTTACCTGTAAGGGATAATGACTTTGACCCAATCGATGATAGTCTTTTCTGTTTTGAGAAGCAGATCAGACCAGTTTTTTTTTTTCGAGCAGGATGCTTGTCATATATCAGTTAGATCCAAGATAGGGTATAGAAATACAGCTTATCATTCAGCATGTGCGCTTGCTTTTGGCTTATACATGTTGAGCAATCCAATCCAAATATCTATATTCACGAAACTAACAAAATGTATATGATTGAGGGATTTGATTAGATCTCTTTGACTAACTCTGATACCATTTCTGTTGTTGCTTAGCTCAAGGTAGAATATTGATGGTTGGTTAGTCTGTTTTTTTTCTCGAGAGCGTAAAGAACAACAGTACACTCCATTGCCAAAGACAGATCGTCTAATGAATTTTTGGTATACAATCGGAACCATAAGTTTGTTGCTAAATTTAAAACGGAAAAAGATAGTTTTATACGGTTACATCCCGAGATCGTTTTGCATAGTAACATCAAAAATAGTTCAAACTACGTAGGCTTAGCAAAACAAGGAAAATACACAGACTTTGTGTCTTGTTGAAATACATGAATCTTAAAACAGTGTTTTCTGTAACTATATGTGTTTTTTTTTCACTCTCATAAATGTCTCTTTTTGTATTTATTATCAATTAATTGATGGCGAATTAATGGCAAAGGTTTAAAATAATTGTTTCAGATTTCTTGTCATAATTAACAATGGCTGCAGCTAATTTTATTTGATTTGGATCACTAGTGGCGCTTTGATGGGCATATCGTTTCATCCATCTCGAGATCAATACTCAAAACGTTCACTAAATACATGTAATGACGAAGGATAACTTTGCATATGTACATATGCTTCCCGCTTTATGCAGTAAAGAGGGTGGGAGCTGTCCGACACTGCTTTTTTTTAGTTCAGCTATATACTGAAATGACACTTGCATGTATCTTTTTCCGATATCCGTCTTCCTTCTCTCTTTATACTTAATTTTATAAAAAGAAAGTGATTTGTTTTTATTATTCTATTCATTATATAAGTAAACTCTTTGTGTCACCAAAGCAATTGCAGACACCTTCTAGATCTAGAAAAAGCTGTTTTCATTAACAAGAAATGATTGCTTGCTGTTGAGCAACGCTTTAAAACAATATTCCTGAACTTACTAGATACGCTCCATCTATCTAAGTCAATGAGAAAGATGCTATCTCAAGAACAAGTTCCTGAAAAAAGCGAACCTCATCTAAAATGAAGCCACCAAATCATATCTTTGTCTAATTGTTCTTTTTTTTTGTTTTTTTACTTTTTTATCTTTATAAACTAAAAATAACTGAATTTTATTACAAAAAAAGGAAAAAATGTATAAGCGCCTGCTCAAAATTTTTTTTTACGATCAAGGGCCGAAGCTGACAAAAAGTAATAATAGATCTGAGCATTACGCCATAACGTCGATATGTCTTTTAGTTTGTGATGACCATTGAAGACTATAATTTCCAGAAGCATTCGAATTTTGCCATTTGTTAAGCTGAAGAAATAGAAATGTAAAAATACATGCTGCCAGGCAAATCAGACAAGTCATCCTTTCCTCAATAAATGCCCTGAACTAGAAAGCTATCGATCAAATCTGTATTCTTACATTATAGTTTTTTTTTTTTTTTTTTTTTTGCTTATTATTCCGAGTTCTAAAACCTACTCCAACCAACCATCTAGACACAGTTTTTTCCAGTCTAGTGTATAAAAATAGGTACGCTAAAATGATTGAACAAAGAAATAAAGTCAGCATGAAAAAAAAACTGTTTTCAATATAAAAGGGGGATTTGCATTCATTCGGTATCATTGATTCTCATTCTATCCCATTGCTCTTTACAAATGCTCTTCTCCGCCGCCTTTACTTTAGCTATGGCCACTCTTGCCATGGGTGCACCTGCTCCTTCCGTAAGTAGAAGAAATAGAAGCCAAGGAAAGCTGTTGTCCCACAGACATTATTAAATTGACCTGATTTTTAATAGACTAATACAGATGCTGGAAGTTACTCTGCTCCCGCTCCTGTTGAAGCCCCTACTGGTGATAATGTTCAAAATGGGGTTTATGTCTCTTGTAACAGACCTGGTGTCTTTGCTCTTAGTTTCGATGATGGACCTTACCAATATTCTTGGGATTTGGCCAAATCTCTCAAAGAACAAAACATTACTGCTACCTTCTTCATCAACGGCAATAACTGGGTGTAAGTTACAAAAACGGCTCACAAACTTTCTTGATGTAACTCACTTTTCCTTTCTATAGTAATGTTGAGACTGACAGTGTTGACACTTCTGATGGCCAGAAGACATATATGGAAGTTATTGCTCACTACAAGGAAATGGGTCATGAAGTAGCCAGTCATACTTATCAGCACAAAGTACTTGCTGGTCTTTCTACTGAAGATATTGAATATCAAATGAACACACAATCTGATATCATCAAGAAGGCAATCGGACTCAGACCCGCTATCATGCGTCCTCCTACTGGTGCTTATGATGATAATGCATTGGCTACCTTGAGAAAGCTTGGCTATGCTGTTGTTAACTGGGATGTCGATACCAATGATTGGAGAAACCACAACTTTGAAGAAGAAAAGGCTGCTTATCAAGCTATGGACCAAGATACTGCTAAATCTATTGGTCACATCACTCTTGAACACGAAGTCTTTGACCAGACAGTGAACGAGCTTGTCCCTTGGGCTATTGAGTATATCAAATCCAAGAACTATGAGTTTGTTACTGTCTCTGACTGTTTGGGTGTCCCTGCTTACTATAGCTAAACCTCTGTAAATTTTAAATCTCCTTTCCTCTCAAAATCAAAAAAGGGAACCCCTCTCGCCTCAATTTTATTTTAGAAGATAACACTGTATTTATTAAAATTCTTTTTTTGTACATCAAACTTCTGTGCATTTAAGTATCAAATTTGGAAAATGCAAGAATTGGTTGCCATGCAACACGAGTGAATTTGGAAAAATAATGATCTTCGTTTTCTATTCGATGTGCAATATTTACTTTTCCGCATGTCAAAGTACTCACAGATCATAGAATTCCATCAATATCTTATTTTTGGAGCATAGTCATTTAAAAAAAAATTATAAATACCAGTGAAGTTTTATACCTTTCTTTTCTTCATCCAACTCATCTTTACATTCCTTTACACTATGCGTACCTCTGCCTTATTCCTTACTTTAGCTTACGCTGCTACTCTCGTTATGGGTCGTCCCACACACACAACTACAGATCATGCTTCGACCGCCACTGAAGCTGCCAAGGTTGACAACACCACTACTGTTGAAACATACAAACAATGTAACAGACCTGGCGTCTTCGCCTTGACTTTCGATGATGGACCTGGCCCATACTCTTGGGCTTTGGCCAAGACCTTGCACGAGCAAGGTATTAAGGCTACTTTCTTCCTTAACGGTGCCAATGCTGTGTATGTATAGCATAAGAGTAAACAAATGATATGATTATTGATCCTTTTATAGTGATGTTCTCCATGCTAATGCTACCACCGATGAAGGCTCAAAGAGTTATTTGGAAGTAATCAAGCACTACTACGATTTAGGTCACGAAGTTGGTAGTCATACTTGGCAACACAAGGATCTTGCTAACATGACTGAAACCCAAGTCAAGGAGCAAATGAACACTCAATCTGATATTATCTTCCAAGCCATTGGCAAGAGGTAGGCTATCATAAAAATAGCATTTCATAAACCAAGATGTCTAATAACTTCAACAGAGTCCAATTGATGCGTCCTCCTGAAGGTGTTACCGATAAGGTCTCTAGCAAGGTCTTGAAGGATCTCGGCTACCACAACATCTTGTGGGACATTGATACCAACGACTGGCGTAAGAGAGGTTTGACTGCTGAACAAACCGAAGTCAAGAATGTTATTGACAAGGATGTTGCCAACGTTACAATGGGTCACATTGCTCTTGAACACGATATCCATGAGCACACCGTCACTGAGCTTGTTCCTTGGCTTGTCAACTACGTCAAGGAAAAGGGCTACCAATTTGTCACTGTCTCTGACTGTATTGGTGTTCCCGCTTATGTAAACGATACCCTCTCCACCAACGGTACTCTTACCGATGCCGTTGCTGCTGTTGATAGCGCAACTCACATCGACATCACTCTTGCTTTGTAATTTACTAGCCCCTAATAAACTTTCTTTCCCTTGTGTTCCTCTAATCCAGATAGCTTTTTGTTTAAATAAGGCATAGTCATATTTCAACTGTACGTTAATTCCAGATTATAAGCGGAGTTTCCAAAATCTCGTTCTCATTGCGCTAAAATGAAATTTGACAGCAGGTTGTGTTTTAAAGGTACAATATTGGATGATCATGCTACAGCCAGTCATTTTTGAGGATCCGACATTTTTAAATACAGCAATGTTTGCGTTTAATATTGTTGTAAATACAAATCTCAACCCTCTCCTATCCTCTGTGTTTCTTGTGTATTGATAGGCTTTTGTCTTTTATGAACTGATGTTTATTGAAACAACTTTGTATTCCTGTTGTGTCCCAAGACTTTGCATCTAAGAATTTATAACCTCACTCATAGACGTCTATTGGTCTCGCTGATTTGAGCTCAGGTACTGCTGGAACCTTGCCAAGATGTGTGTTACTGACTGCCACTCTATCATTTTTGTGATCAGATAACAACCTATTAGGTAGCTTCCTCCTCGTTTCCAAAATCTCTTTTCTTCTACCGGCATACTTGATACTGAGCACAACACTACCAAAGCAACTGAGCCCTTCATCAAGCTGTCTTCTAATTGTCTCAATACAAAGCTACCAGCGTAAAACGTAGCTATCAAATGGGTTTCTCGGTCCACAAAAAATAGGTCTACTAAAACCATGCATTGTTCCTGCTGAACTCTGCTGTGTTCTCAAAGGTATATAAACTCCAGGCTGAATATATGTTGTAGTTGGTGATTCTTTTTAGTACTGCTATAGTCAGGCTTATAGACATGTTAGTAGAGCAACTGGGTGATGCATAACTTTAATGGAAATATGTAATATTGCTGGTTTATTTTACTGCAAGTATTATCCTGTTTTTGTTCCAGATAAGAAATCTGAAGTAAGGCATTCATTAAAGTGGTTCAGATGAACTTGCGATATCACTGGGGGTTTGCAAGTCTATTAAGAATGTGAGAGAAAGGGTCAGTAGTACAAAAAGCAATATACAGATATAACTGAAAATGTAGATAAATGGTAATATGTCGCTTGATCAAACTATTGTAAAAGAAGAGGGTCGAAACTTGTCAATAGTAAGTTAGTCAGAGGTATAACAGACAAGAAGGATGTGCTCAGCAGTCAGTCTAGATATCTGTATGATTGAACCAACACCCACAAAAGAGAGGCAACTAGAAAGATCCCCTTATAAGAAGAGGTCGCTCATTCTGTCTTTAAGGCTATTAGTAGGGATTGATAATGAAGTTTCTTCACATCATTACCCACAATGGAGGTCAATGAGTGCAGGAAAAGAAGTGTAAAGGGTTCTAAGTGTTGATTTGTTAGATGCCAAAATGCTGGCAAATTTATAAAACGATAAAGAAGTGCTGTTTATTAGAGTGAAGTAAGGTCTATTCATACCAAGTGGTTTTGTATCAGTTCTGCATTAGTGAGACAACATTGAGGAATTACTTTTAAGTGTCTTGAAGTATGTATTATATTTATCATCACAACATGACAGTAGATAGATATTATATAGTCTTACTCATTTGTTGCTTGCTCAACTGAATCATGTATTACTACTAAGATGATACGATCATCTCAAGTTATACAATCTCAAACATTGAAGTCGTTGCTATATAATTGTACTTGTTGATCTGAACCCTTTTTAATTATATCATGCTGTATGCTTGATATAACAGGCCTTATGAATGCCTATTGGAAACAGCGAAATTGCTGCAAGAGAGATAAATTCATAACATTTGTGCAATGGCATCTCATCCTAATTGATATCTTGTGTGTACTTGGGCAGATTTCTCTCACTGTTGATTGCTAATCAGTTTCTCTTCTGCCTCTTCTCTATTTGTTTTATGTCAAGTTTTTTCTGGCTACCCAATGCAATCAGCAATCTAGCAATGTCATCTGTATCGTATGCTTATCATCATCTTCTTCTTTTTCTCTCTTCAAGTAAACATACTGGGATATAGTAGTTGTTGCACAATCGAATCATAAGGAAGGTGCTGTTGCTTTTTACGATTATTCGCATAATCACTAAAATGGGTCGACTAAAATCAGCCTTTCTGTAATGGAACCAAACCGACTAGTGTTTTAAGCTAACTTCCTCTTACGTTCAGTTTGACAGGGCAGAGTTGTGTCATCCATCCAATTGCATTGCAATAATTTCTTAAAATAGGTCTTACTATACTTGGATAAAATGCTAACTAACGCTAATCAGACAAGGCAATATTAGCATGCTTCATGTTGCTTGGATCAAACAGTAAGTGAATATGATTTGCGAATCTTGTTATTTAGATTCATTAACCGGTAATGATGCAAATATGCCACTCTCTTACAAGGAGGCTACCGTAGAGACTCGAATTACTTTGATGGTCGATCATGTGATATTTTCATTTTAAAAAGCTCTAAGCCAAAAGCTTTTGTAAATTATTGGACTTCAATTCTGTGCATGTATGCCTCTATTTACTAACAATAGAAACAAGTCATCTATAATCAACTTGGGGTCTTTCTTTGGTATCAAGTTGATGTATTCCGTAAGAAATAAGACAGAGTTCAAATAAGCAAGCTTTTGGTTTGTTTTTAACTTCTCTAAAAGCAGATTTGATGGCTTTTTATTTTTTTATAAGCCAACAGGAAAGTGATGTTTGTTGAGAATCTTTGGATTTCTGAAAAAGTGTTGTGCCTATTTTTAGCATCCATCATAATAGATTTTTCAGTCCCTTCCTAACTAAGTAATTCCATGCTATTGTAAAATCTCGGTACGAGAACATTGACAAGAGAAACAAACAGGCAGTCCTAAAAAAATAACAGATGAGAGAATAAGCTTCATCTTTGTTAGACTCTTTCATACTCTTTATCTACATCAACAAATTGATAGTTTAATACCATGGCAACATTTTAATACTTGAGTATAAAAGTTTTTGCATACGCATGTAATAGAACAGTTGTCCGCATTGTTGTTGTGCTACCATCACTCAGCCAGAGAAAGGCTTTGCATTGGGTGTCCAGTCATATAAAAAGAGACATCTAACCAGACTCATTCTTCTTTATCTCATTCACTCTTCTCTTTAATCATGTACGCTTTTACCTTGATATCTCTATTGGTAGCAGCAGTTGCTACATACGCTGCCCCTATCACAACAAACACTACTGAGTCAAGTCTAATTGACACATATACTCACTGTAACAGACCTGGTCTCTTTGCTTTGACTTTTGATGATGGACCTTTCCAATACTCTTGGGATCTTGCCAAATACTTGCATTCAAACAATATCAAAGCAACCTTCTTCATTAATGGTCACAACTGGGTTACTAACTTCAGAGAAGCCACATCCAACACTACAGATGGTCCCAAATCATACCCTGACGTATTGAGATACTATCACGAATTGGGTCATGAAATCGCTAGTCACACTTACTCTCATATTCCTCTTCGTGGACTCACAACAAATCAAGTAGAGAGCGAAATGAACAATCTTTCCGACTTGGTATATGAAACCATTGGCCAAAGGTAATCCTTTAAAATCTGCTAGTTATTTTACCGTATACTTATGATTGAATAGACCTACTTTTATGCGTCCCCCAGAAGGCGAAATGGATGAGGCTGCTGCTCAAGTCGTCAAGCGTCTTGGTTACAGTAGTATCTTATGGGATATTGACACTAAAGATTACGAACATAGAGGCATGACCAGTGAACAAGAACTTGTCAGACATGTTGTTGAAGCCGACATCCCTGGCCAAACATTGGGCCATATTTCTCTTCAACACGATGTGCATGAGCAATCTGCTAAGGTGCTTACTCCTTGGATGGTAGACTATGTTCGTTCAAAGAACTATACCTTTGTAACTGTATCTGAATGTTTAGGTATCAATGCCTATCATTCCAACTAGAATGTATATTATATAAAGAATAAATAACTGATTTATAAAGCACGTGTGTATTTTGGAGTATATTTTGAGCGTATTTGTGACAAATAGAGGGATTTTCTATTGACTAAGGTTTGATTTGTGACACTGGTCAAAAGCTAAAAAAGAAAATGCTCCAAATTTTTTATTGCTATTCCAATTAAAAGGTTGCTTAATATATATCAACAAACGGGAGTAGGGGGAGCAAGCATAAGTAAAATGAAAAAAAGTCTATGGGAGAGGGGGTTTGGTAAAGTCTATAAGATTGAAGTGTTCAAATAACTGGGCAATGTTCTATACACGAAGATATTAAAACCTTTTGGGCTTGTCATGCTCTATCAACTTACTTGTCATATGGTTATAAGAACCACACACTTTGCATACAGCATCTGTTCCTTGTGTATTGCGCATAGGTTTAATTGGGCTTTTGTGCATTGTACGAATTGAAGGGAAGAAACGATAGTCGAAAGAAAATCGAACAGGCCTCTTTAAATATCTCAAATTTAAGGAACCGAACAAGGCAAATCCGATGCTTATCATTCTACATCAATCCATATGCTTACTGTCATCTTTAACCTACCTTATCTGATTGACATTCCGATTGTGTCGAATACACAAACGATTTATCTATCATTGTTTTATCCAACACCAGATAAGCTAATGTCAATGATTGCTCTCCTCTACAAATAGGGAGAATCTTCTTTTTTATTATATGACTAGAGATTAATACAAAACAGAGGTGTACATGGTATAAAAAGTGAAAGAGATGAAGAAAGAATCAGCATGTGATTAAAATCATCGCCATCTGTTATTCTTTCTATTTTGTTTGTTTGTTGTTGTTGTATGCTACGAAACATAAACAATCCTAACGCATACTTTCAGAGACAGAAACGGTAGAACATATGGGGTAATCAGCATCAGTTGAGGTGAACTCTTTCATGTCTGCCTCTAGCTGTCGCTTAAACTTTGTCATGGCTGCTGTGATATTATCTTCTCCTTCTAGGAACTCGATCAAGCCTAGCTGAGCTCTTGTATGCATTCGCATAAGTTCTTCTTGTTCAGCTTCTGGTATAGACTTAGGGAGTAGGTGATTGCTTATGGTATGTTTGTGTTCGAGCTCCTTTATTCTGGACTGCAGACAGCCCACAAGTTCAGTTAGGCTGGTATTTTCTGCTTGTGCCTGTTCCAATACTTTCAACTTGGACTTTAGCTGTCGGTTATCAGCCACAAGTACCCGTTTACTTGTGTTGTCGCACAAATGCTCCACTTCCTCATCGTTGCCACTGTACAAGAGTTCTAGTTGTTGAAGTTGATGTTCAAGGCGCTCATTTTCATCCATCACTGATTGAGCTGCTTCTCTAGACACGTTCTCTATGACTACTAGATCGTCTTTGAGTTGTTTGTTCTCTGCTTCTAACGTTTCTACTTTGTTCTCTAATTCCTTTGCTTTTTCTATTTGAGCCAACAGTTCTTCCTTCTCTTCTTCGAGCTCCTTATTTTGTGTCGTGCAAGATGCCAACTTTAATTTTACATCCGCGTGTTCTTGCTCCATACGTGCTAATTGTTCCTGCTTTTGTTGGATATCCATTTCGCTCTGCTTCATATACTCTAGCTTGTCTTGCTCCAACTGCTGATTTAGTTTCACTGCGTTTTTCAGTTGTTCGGGTAAATCATCTACTGGACAATGCAAAAGCAATGCCATGTCTTGCAGCTGAGTTTCGGTTTTATAAGATTGTGCTTGCATGGCTGCATGATTGGACCTGAGCTCTACCAGCAAAGACATGGTCTGCTCCATCTCTGCTTTCGTCTTTTGATTTTCTTTCTTGAGCCATTTGTTATCTCTGTCCATCACCATGATAGTTTCCTTGGATGATTGGACAATTGTCCTGACTTTGGTTTCTAGATGAATACTACTCTCAACAGCTTTGTTAAGAAGATCGTTGACATGCCCTATCTGTTTCTTGACTTCAGCTGCATGGGTGGGATTAATTGCATTCAACTGCTGTTGCACCAACAGCAATTCAGTATACAGAGAATCTATCAATCCATGTTACAAAAAAAAAAGTTTGTCCTATTGTTTTATTTTTACCTTCTGTTTCCTTTTTTGTATAAGCAGTGGCGGAGTCAGGAGTGACACGCCCATTCTGATAAAGTAAGGAATGAAATGCATTCTCTTCTTGAGGGTCCTCTAGTACAATTTCATATTTATTTGAGTCACCAGTAGATTCGGCAAATGGCTCAGGAGAAAAACAAATGTCTTCATTTGATCCACTTGTGGTAAATGAAGAGAACTCAGAAGACGAAGAGTTTCTAAGAATATCGACGACTTCGTTTACTTCGCCAAATGATTCTGAGGGTGTTATAGGAGATCTTGTGGATATGACTGGATTGTACATGCTATGGCGCTGAGTCACTTTGTTCTCTCTTGTATTCTGATGCATTTGAAGAGTATGATTCGATAGTGAAGGTGAAGGTATGATAGAAGAATGACGCTTTTTGTCTTTGTGGCTCCAGCTGCTAATAGACAATGAAGACGATTTGCTTAGATTGCGCTTCTGATCATAGTTTAGTTTCTTCTCATTATCGTCTTTGTGTGTAAAAAGCTTTTTTAACCCCATTTTGTGTTGATATATCAAGAAAGAGACAAAAGAAAAGAGAAAGAAGGAAAGAAAAAGAGAGAAACGCAAAAAGAGAAAAAAAAATCGGGATATATATATTTCTAGGTAACAAAAAGATGCACACCAAAGAAGGATTAGGAGAACCAGAAGACAGGTGTTGAACTACTCTCTTTCTTTAAAGCATAAAATGATGTCATATTTTCCCACTTGTATTTGGGCACTATGGTAACGTTTCATCTCTTCAAATCTGCTACTGCTCATTGTTACAACACAAGTCTGAATAGCGTTTCCATGTGTGATCTCAAAGTTGTACAGTCAAACCTATTGAAATTGGCGTTTTCTAAAAATGGCGGAAACTCAAAAATGATTGGCTTAAATGGGAAAAATAATTTGTCCCTTATTCTGTAGACAAATGTCCACAAGTGCTAAGTTGACTTGAAGTATACACTTTATTCAGAAAAACTGGCAAAGCCTAAAAGGGGTATTTTGTTGAAACAATCGACAATCTGAAGTTTGAAATGCCTACAAAAACCATAAATATTGCTCATGAGCACATCATTGCATGCATCGGCTATTCTGCCAGATAAGTTTTTCTCTGCCATCAATCTGCCACGTTTCATTTTGCCTTTAACAATAGCCCGAAATTGTTCATTGTAGTACCTTCAACTAATGCCTTTCTGCTCTTGGCATCATCCTCTGTAAAAGGGTCAGATCTGTCAACTTCAGTTACAATTTTATTCCATCCAGCGCCGGATTTTTTTTTTTGCTTTGCAGCCTCTGTCTCTTTTCTTGGTGGAAGGTTTTTCATAATCACTTGCACAACAGCAGATGAATGTATGGCGCCAACAACAGTGAGATAGGGCAATCTAGTTCTTGTCTGCTTTACTACAACGGTACCTCCTAACTTTAATCTGGGCCAGTTGTTTATTATGTTGATCTGGAACCTAGATTCGTCTATAGAAATACAGTTTTTTGTATAATCTAGATCAAAGCCTTTCGACCTGGAGAACCATTCATATCCAACTTACAGATTATCTGCTGAATTTCTCGTCTCGACCGCAAAAACGGGTTTCTTGATTGCGGTAAGCATTGTGTTCCTCAAATGGTTGTTGAGCTGAGATTTTGGTATCTTGAAGTCTTCAAATCTTTTTATTAAACTATCAATAAAGTCATCCGACACTAACTGTGGATCATTGTTGATAATTTCATCCATGTGTACATCGTGTGCAGCGATAAACAAGCTTTTTCGTCCAGTGTTTCTGTTCTGAATTTTTGTAAGCAACTTCCTCTGTTTCATTGCAAAGGTGCTACCGCCTCAAGGTCGTACGGTAATTGATATCTTAAATGACTATAGTTCTTGTAAGAGGTAGTCTTCTTCGATTCTTCATGTTTCGACTGCTTTTTTTTGTTGAAGATGATCCATGAGATTTTCGGAACGCTTAGCACTCGAGTACTTTTCTCTACTAAAAATGTTCTCAAGAGCAATGCTTAGATCGTTGGTATCAGATCAAATGCCATCCATAGAATCATAAACTTTCTCTCCTTGGTCGTTGTAAAAGTTGTCAAGTTCGTCTTCGTAAAAAAAAAAGGTACATTAGTTAAGTATGGAAGACTTGGTATTACATATTTGACAAAACACTCTTTTTTTTAAAAAAAGTATTTTTCAATATCTGCTTACCTTGCTGTGTAAAGAATTCATCAAATATGTAGCTTGCTCTATTTAACAAGAATTGGTTTTGCTAAACATCATTTGGCTTTGTTGTTACCATAAACTATAGGCTACTAAAAAGTAGCTGGCAACATATGATTAGTTTAAATCTATGTTTTTGTTTATCTGAAAGAACAAGCATAATGATTACTTGTATTGCATCCATCAGTAGCATGAATACTGTCATTTTTGTCGCAGTTGTAAGAACCAATTTACTGGATAAAGTCTTTTGAATACGACATCGATATCTCTTATTGTTTTTGCCCAAAAAAAAATTGGCATTGTTATCTTGCATTATATCTCTCCCAAATTAAAATCGTATGGCGCATCACCATTCGCTTATGTATTGGCTAATGCTAATATCATGAAGCAATACCAAGTACGCATTTCCCATTTTTAATTCATTTCAAAAATCTTGTGCCTTTGACAGCGCTAAAAGTATAAGGCAACTAATGTGTTATTTAACAATAAAAAACGAAAGACAAAAGGAAGCAACAACAAAGCCTTCACCCACATCTTGGGACTCTTGTCATTATTTCTTTTCATTCAAAGAAACGTTTGGCCAAAAAGCTCATTCAATTCTATGTTTGCTATTATTGAACTAATTTTACTAGTTTCTTGAGCAAATAGCTTCAAAAGAAGCAAACTCTACAAACTTGCAAAGGAATAAAAGTCAGATGAACCAAGTGTAGCTTGAACAGGAATCGCGTCTATAGACTTTTCATTGCTCATTTCAAACAATGCTAGCTGCCTAGTCTAAAGGAAATTGAATAATGTTATTCTTACATCTGATACATTTATACTTTTCTTTCAAAGAAAGACTTTAACGCTTACATCTAATATAAATTCATCGTTTAAGGAATTTTATATTGACAAAGCTCTAGGAGGAAATAATCTATTTCTAGATTTTTTGGCCGTGTAACTGTCCACAAAAAAACAACGTGGTGATACACAAAACAAACCTTTCATTATCTTGTCATTTACTTTGTCTTTGCTAACCTTTTTTTTTTTTCTTACTCCTGCTATTCGGTTGTTAAAAATGAGTGATGTATATAAGCTCTTCTTTCTTAATTTTTGTAGTTCTTGTTTAGATTTATTTAACTTTGTTTTCTTTCCTTAAAGGAGATTTTCTTCTTGTTCACCCTTCCCTTCATTTAAACCCCATCATAATTCAATCATCCCAAAGAATGAGTGAGATTGATCTATCACAGGCCTCTGATTGCTCAAGCCAATCAATAATGGTCAATGCTCAGTCTAAGCTTGATCATAAATCAACTTCCACTTCGAGAATACCTCCTATGAATTCATCTTATGAAAATGGTTATGCAGATTATTCAAGTAAAAGAACCAGAGATGAGAAGAAAGATTCAAGGAGTAACCAAAGGAAAATTTCTCCTTTCTTTTTTAATATAGCCTATGCCTTCGAACCAGTTCCAGTTGATTTTACCCCTGTGCATAACTATAACCAATCAACTATATCTCGCTTAGGCTATTATCAGCAGACAGTTGCTTCAAATTTAAAATCTGTTTCATCTTATTCGCCAACCAACACATCGAATTTGCAGAGTGTAAAGAGCAAACTAAATTATAATGAACCAAGCACAAATCATACTAGTATGGCACGAGTGAAAGAAATAATCACTCGGGCCAATTCCGTTCCTACAGAGTTTTATCAAACAGAATTCTTGGAGTATTCCAAAGAAAATTACCAGAAGAAAGTAGATACAAGATGCGGCAACAAGCGCAAAAGAATTCAGCCAGAGTCTGTAGAAGAACAAATATCAAAGCATAGAAAACATTGCGTCATTGATACAAATGCTTTTCCTGAAGAGGAGATTGTTGAAGAAGAACCAGATGATCAAAAGCAAAAGAGATGGTAGGCACATTACTCGAAATGTCTATCAAATATTTATGTCATTCTGATGTTCATCCCCAGTACTCCATCAAATGCCGAGATTCGCCGTCAGATACATATTCAATCCGAGCAAAAAAGGCGTGCTCAAATTAAGGATGGATTTGATGAACTAAGAAAGCATTTGCCTGGATGTAACATTAAGAAAATGAGCAAAGCAGCTTTACTGACCAGAAGTAAGTATAGACTACAACGCTTTTCGTTTAATACTAACCCCCTTTAGCCATTCAACAACTTCAGCACATGAAAGGAATGCAAAGTGAACTTCTATCGGAAGTCGAAAGGCTCTTGTTAGAGAATGAATCACTAAAAAAATACAATCGTCCTCCTTCTACTTGTGCATTCTTTTAAGCAAAATTCTACTAATAACAAACCTGTGTTCCTTGACTGATGAAATAAACAAAATTAACACAACCATTTACTCTGTTTGGCTAGTTTTTTACTAACTTTCTTCAAGAGTTATAATAAGACGTATATTTCTATCAAAGCAGTAACGAAAAGCATTGTATGCAGAGAAAAAGAAAGAGAGAATAGAACCTAAGAAAACAATAAGCTAAAATACAGAAAAGAAGCAAATTTTGAACTCCAAGTAGCAAGAAGATGCGTACAAAGGTTTTTGGATAGACACTCTCTTTTAAAGTATAAAAAAAAAGTAAACTTGCTTATTTTATTCTATGATCAATTGCAAAACTCGAACGTCGAGTTCTCTTACCATAGGGTCATATACGCATGAGCCTTGACATTTAGTGACAACAAATGTACTTGTTTTGTACAATAGAATATAGTAACAATGGAGATGTTTGCAAAGCCATTGCACCTTCAAGCTTTTCAAAAGGGTGAAATTCTAAAATGCTTCAAGTGCTATGTGTTTCTTTTATATTAGTCATGACTAGGTTTATAGATAGGAAAGAAATACTCGTAGAAACATACAGACATAAAGTGTTGATATATCAATAAAACAATACATTGCCTATATGCTTATCCTAAAAAGTCTTTGCTCGGTTCAAATGGATATCATTCCATCTTTTTTTCCCCCTTTACTTTTGAAACTCTTTTTGCATACAACCTCGGTTTGTGAATAACTAGTGTATCTGCTTTCAAAAATAAAGCCTACACCTTTTAATAAACTTTCTCTTTAATGTATCAAAAGTTTAAGGTATGTAGCTCACATACAATATAAAAAAAGAAAGTCTATTCTTTCCTCCTTCTCTTTCTTTTATTTTTTTTCTCTTTTCTTGTCACTCAATTTATGAGACATTTTTTACTTCATTTGACCCAGCAAGAAAACTCAATGGAAGACAGCAAAGAACGCAATGATGAAGAGCAATTAGAGAAAGAAGAAGAGGAGGAGGAAGAGGAAGAAGAAATAGATGAATGTGGTTTAATATACAACCAGAATTGCCAAGATGATGGATTATGCGAATATTGTGCCATGTGTCTTCGAGACTCTTGCATCATGGATACAATTGATTGCGCTCTAGCTATAACAAATGAAACTAATCTCTATGATTGGTTTGGTTACTGCTTATTAAGCGAGAATGGCAGTAACAAAAGTAAGCATATAAGCCGATCTCTCAACTGGTTCCTTAGAATCTAATGCATTTGTCTCTAAAGGTCATTGCGCAACACATGTAGAATGCTACCAGTATTACAAAACCTCTGGAAGATCCACTGCACACGCATGGCATAGCTTGACATGTAATCCAACCAACTGTATGCTAGTAGGGAATACTAGGAATGCATCGCCAACATCGGTGCCATTACCACCTGTTAAGCTTCCAAACCCATATAATCAACCTAGAAGAGCTGACCGCCATCAAGAAAAAACATACAGCTCAGCCATCATCGCATCCTGCTGCATATTATGTGGTCTGTTTATTGCTATCTTGTTTTGGTTTTGCAGAAAAAGACGGTGGCTAACATTCCAAAAGGCGAAACAAGGGCATTGTGAGTCTATCTCGTATATGCCTGCTTCTGCACCTCCCTCATTTCGTACCATCCCATCTTGTATTATTGCTAGAGCTTCTTGCAGAAGTAGTCAGACACTCCCTTCTTACGTTTCGGCTTGCCATTCACCGCCAAAATATGAGCAGGCAATTGTTACACAGATCAGGGACCAGCCAGAAAGCGTGATAGTGCAGCATGATCCTCGTTATAGTAATGATATGCTCTCTTCCTAGTCGCTTTCATGCCCAGCCTAAAATCAATCGGGATGCCCCCTCCTTTTGATAGCAGCCAACAAAGTACACAGATATTAAACTAAGTCATCATTTTAATTCATCAACGTCGTACAAATAGTCTATTCTCATTTTCTTTTCTTTTTATTTACCTAATACAACTTTTTCTTTGTCTTCATGAAACCCAACTCATCACCTCTTTCTTCTCGCACTTTAAACAATAACAGATCTCAAAATTCGCTCTCTCCTCAAAGATCAGGTGAAGAGTTGCAGAGGTTAGCTGCCCAGTCTTTACTTAGTGGTTCACGGAAAAGAAAGTATACACCATCACCTCTCTTCTCACCACCTCGCTTTTCACGTACAAACACACTCGAGAGTGACATTGATAAAGAAGGCCCTTGTCGCTGGACAAAGAGCCACTGGCAAAAACTCGAAGAATACTATGTGATGAGAGACCGTGATTATGAGAAAGCAGCCCGCATATTCTATTTACGAGAGTCATTAGTTACTAACGACACACTGGCGCTAGAAAGCAATGAATGGTCAAAGTGCAAAGAACTATGGACAAAAGAGCATATTTTGTGGCGAGCCAAATGTCTTCATACGAGTGTACAGTATCATCATGGACTTTTACCATCAGAGAGAAAGAAGTTGAAGACAAACAAAAAGTAAAATAAATCAAAAAAAAAGTTTTCAAATGCGAATGGAATTCTTTATAATGATAATGGAGATGAAGGTGCTGATGAAACGGGTGTATCATAATGTGGTTGTACAGGTGAAGATTCATAGTATTTTTGAATGGCTGGACCTAGTAAGCGTAGTGTGGCTGCCAAGTCCTTAGGTATAAGAGGCTTCGTCAGATAACCATCCATGCCTGCATCCACAGAAATTTGCCTTGCTGATGCCTGAATATCTGCTGTCAAGGCTACAATAGGAAGCCTGCTGCCTGTACCCAACTCACAACTTCTTATTCGCTTTGTAGCTTCTACACCATCGCACTACAAGAAGAGTTGGAACAAGATCGCTTGTATTAAAACAATCATCTTACCTTTGGCATATGATGATCAAAGAAACCCATGCAGAAATAGTGTGGCGGCCGCTCACGCCATAGATTGACAGCTTCCTCACCGTTGTTTGCACTTTCAACCAAGAATCCCAATTTCTCCAACTGCTTTCTTAACAGCTTCTGAGCTACCATGTTATCTTCTGCAATCAAAACTGGCTTTTTGGCATACCAGTTCAGTTCATCTTCTTTGAAATAATCTGACATATGGCTGCTGAGAGCTTGTTTTGAGTTTTGTTTTGGAACTACTTGTTGTTGTTGTTGTTGTTGCGAATCCATCACTTCATTGAGCAAATGAAGTAGCTTGAGTCTTCTTACAGGCTTGGCCATCTTGACAATCTTACCACGGCGCTCTGCAGCTGAATTGGTGGCCTCTGCAGCCAATTTGTGACCTTCGGTAGAAGGTGTGTATAGCAAAACAATATGTAACTTGCATTCAGGGTCATCATCCACACTTTGTAATTGATGAGCAAGAGATGTGCTGGGCTTGGGTGGGAGATCTAGCACAAGAATAGGATGGCTGTCTTGTAAAGCCTGTGGTACAGCAAGATGCATGTCCTCCGCACGCTTAATGTCAAAGTCACTTAAGAAAGAGCAGACCATGTTGGCAGTCAAGTCATTTTCTGAAGCTAATAGAATGTTCTGTTTACGCAACGAATTACGAAGGGCAGCTGTGTTGTATCTCTTGCCACTGCTCATTTTCTTTTCCTTGTTGACCACAATAGTGAACCAAAAGTTGGATCCTTTTTCATATTGAGATTCGACGCCTATTTGACCAGCCATAAGTCGTACTAACTGTAAACAAATAGAAAGACCAAGGCCTGTGCCTCCATACTTGCGTGTTGTACTACCATCGACTTGAGAGAAAGGCTCGAATAGTTGACATTGTTGTTCAGGGCGAATGCCAATGCCAGTATCAATCACTTCAAATCTCAAGCGAATAGATTTCTCGTCTTCACTGTATTCTTTATCCACATGGCATTTGATCACTACACCGCCAAAATGTGTAAACTTGATGGCATTACCAAGCAAGTTGGTTAGAATTTGACGCAAGCGAGAAGAGTCTGCCATGACAGTGTCAGGTACATCATTGTCTACAATGTAAGCCAGTTCAAGTCCCTTTCGTGCGGCTAATGAGCTTAGGATTTCAATGGTATCAGCAATCACTTCTTCTACAGCCACAGCACCTAAATCAAGTGTCACTTTGCCGGCTTCCAATTTGGAAAAGTTTAGCAGATCATCTACAACACATGTTAAATCACTCTTTATGATAACTTTTTTTTTTTATAGATGGACTATTTGCTTACCAATGATCTTCAATAGCATCTCGCAACTTTCCTTGGCAGTATGTACAATGTCCTTTTGTTCAGCATCTAACGTGGTTTCTGATAATAAAGAAATCATACCATAAAATCCCGAAAAGGGCGTACGCAATTCATGAGACATATTGGCCAAGAAATCTGCCTTCAATTTCATTGCATGCAATGCTGCCTCTTTACTCTTCCGTGCTTCCTCAAGAGCCGCTTTTTGGTTCTCAATCATCTTGACGTTGGCATAAGTGACCTTTTGTATACTTTTGAATAAAAGTGCATTTGTTACAGAGATACCGATTTGCTGTGACAACAATCGCAAGACAGTTTCATGACGTGATGTTAAGGAACCAACAGCACCTTCAATATAGATACAACCAACAATAGCTGACTTGTGAATGATGGGCGTACAAATGCAGGATTTAGCTTGTGTGGTACAGTCTGAAAATCGAGAGTCTTGTTGTACATCGACGATAAAGAGCGATTCTTGAGCATGGATAGCATAGTGCGAAATTCGTGTAATGATCGAATCAGCTTCTTCTGACAATTGCTTGGGAGTATTATAGATTTCGCATCCATCTGTTTGTGATCCACAACCGACGATCAAAAATGACGTGCTCTCCTTCACAACAATGACTCCCGACTCGGCTCCAGAATTTTCTAGAATGATGCCTAGCATTTGCTTCATCAACAATTCAAAGTTCATTTCGCTTGAGATGACCTGAGAGCTCTTCAGGATGGAAGCCAAATCAACTACATCGAGTGTCAGCAAGGTCTCCTCAGGACTGTTCTGCTGCTGTCCATTGATATCGACTGCAGTAGTGGGTGTATAAGGTTCAGGAACATTCAGATAATGGATTGATTCTGGCCTGGGTGTGGTAGGATTGATATCAGTCTGCACACTTATGTCTTTGGCTTGTCCACGACAGGTCAGCTCTTTCAAAAGTGCTGAATGTCTCTTTTCTAGTTGATGTACTTTGCCAAGGATGCCAAGTTGGCGAAAACTTGTAATGGCTCTCTCAATCAGCGCAGAAGCAACTGTGAGCATATCTTGCTGGAGATAGTATTCACCAGCCAATTCGTGTATAACAGCAACTTCAACTGGCCATTTTCCTTTCTGCGCTTGTCTGATGGATAGATCAAACAGCTTTTGAGCTTTCAAATGATCTTTGTTTAGACTGGCTAGTTCAGCATCAATACAGGTGACAAACATTTGAAGGTTATCAGGGTGAGCATGGCGTGCCCATTCCTCTAATTTTTCACGAGTATGTTCCACTTGCTTCAAGTGATTTTGCCCCAGTTTGTTGTTGCTAATCAGTCGTATCATACTGATGCAGCGGTAAAAGAGCATCAGATGTGTATAGCGTTGTCCTGGAAGTAAGTCTGACATGGCTAGATGTTGAGAGCTTAACTTATAAGCAGCTGAATCAAAATGAAAGAAAGACAAGAGACATGTTTTCAGGGCATAGTAATAATACATGTAGATACCAGCATCAGGTGTGTGCAGTCTTTGAGTCTTTTGAATGAATGCTTTCTCTTGAAATTCATCATCATCAAAAATGGCATCTTCCGTCAACTTTGTTTTGCCTTGCACTGCCAAGATAAATCGAATTACTGTGTTTGCCATGATGGACGTTCCAACCGTTTCTCCAAGGCTATCCGTTTCTTCCAAACAATTTTTTGCTTCTTTCAATGAATCGTTCATGTTTTCGCCTGTCAATAAACTGGACGCCACTGTATAGAGATGAGCAAAAGTAGCATAGATACGATCACCCCCTAACAAGCTCTGCTTCATCGCTAAACGCGCGATAGGAATTGACTGATGAAAGGGACGCTTCCAAGAACTCAGGAAGATAGCATATAAATAACGAGCTCGACCAGACTCAGAATTGCCTCCATAGCTATTACAAAGAGCAACACCGATTTCACCAATTTGCTCGCCGAATGTATAGGCTTTAAAGAGTTGCATAGACAAAATGCCAAAAAACACAAATCCAACACCTGCTGAGGGAGTGGTGCCGTTCTTTAGTGTTCTAAGCACAAACTGAGATCCTATGGCTATCATGTTCTGTATATCGTTTGAATAATAAGCCCAGAGACATAGTTCCTCCATGATAGCAAATCGTGTACGAATCAACCGGTCTTCACAGATGGGAAGTTTCAAGATATTGGCCATCCCAACTTTCAAAACCTCTTTACGTGTTGTGTTATAAAGCTCTTCTCTCTCTTGTTCAGACAACTTTATCTTGATATCATTCATCCCGAGTTCGCATAAGCATTGCAACAAGATAGATGGACTCTCCTTACATTTCATTCGAGACCAACGATAACGATGCTGTACTCTATAAGCTGTTGCGCGATCGATGGGTGACTGTGCATGTTTGAATATCGCTTGTAGGTAAGTTCTGGTATTGTCATGGTCAGTAACCCAACCAATCTCTGCTAATCGGGTATACAGATGCAATGTCTCGACATACTGTGAGTCTGGTCCATCTCGCCAAGGGTTCTGAGCTAAAAGATGGTGTGCTGCAGTATAATAATCGAAAGCAAGCTTGTGAGCTCCCGAGTCAAATGCTTTGTCACCAGCCTGTCGTAAAACTCTTCGGTAGGGCGCCTTCACTGTCTCTCGCTGAATAAGATGGATGGCTGTGATCACATGATCAGCTACCCAAAACCGATCAATATAGTTTTTCGTAATGAAATGTGAGGCGATTCGAAAATGATATTCATCCTTTTTCTCATGAGGAACGAGCATGGTAGCTGCTTGAGAATAACGATCATGTGTAAAGCGAAAGTTGTCATAACTGCCAGCTTGAATGAAGCCTTGTTGCAGTGTGCTTTGAAGACCATTGATACAATCCTGTTTTCTAGCACTTCTTTGATGAGGTTTTTGGCATAAGGTCGACATATCTTCGTGCGAATTGTTATCGTCTGAGTCTTCGTCATCCAAGTCTCCTTCTTCGTCATCTATATCTTCGTTCTCGATCATCAAATTTCGGACTGTTTCAAAATCGAAGCTATTCCCAAAGAAAGAAGCCCATTTGAGAAACCGTCTGCCGTCCTGCGGCAGTTGTTCTTTTAATCGTCTTACAAGAAAGGTGATATCCATATCACCATCCTTGCTGGTATTACTGATCTCAAGTAGGAGTGCTTTGTCTATTTCTTGAATGTTGTACTCCCAGCGTCTTTTTTCCCAAGTGAAATAGATTAGATTTTTCTTTTCCAAAGTCATCAAAAGCTGACATGCACAAAATGGGTTTCCGTTTGTTCTCTTGTAGATAAACTCGACAAGTGGTGCTAGCAAGACGAGATCTACTTCTTCAAGTCGGTGCATCGTTGAGCGTACAAGATCCATAAGAGCTGTTTGATTGAGATTTTCTATTTTAACATAGCTGACAACAGAATCTTCGTTACATAGCAACTTTGTAATCAAATTAGATACTTTGGTATCTCTATAAGACAAAATGACTAAAAAGTCAAGTCTAGCTGAAACAAGCGAGTCCAACAGTTCAATCGATGCTTCATCTAAACAAACAAATAAAAAAGTTTGTATAAATTTGAATCACCGCTAAAGACATTATTTACCTGCTTGGTGTAGATCTTCCAGAAACTAATAGAATGACGTAAGTAAGAGTATAGAAAACAGAAAACAATAATTTACCAATGTGACGAATTTGAAATTGACCATGACTTGAAAGATCTCGATAAAAGCTGAGTGAAATCTCATTTTGATTTCACCACTTTCCATATCATATTCACATCCTGAGGAATTCAAATAACTGCCGCTTTGCAATTTCTGTAAGGAAGGCTGATCTAGAAATGATGCTAATTCAGGCACATTATCCACCAATAATGTAGGGAGTTGTGAGATCGTCTCTGCTCCTAATTGATCCTTTAGCATCCGTCTAAAGCGTTCGATTTCATGGGTAGGTTCAGCCAAGATGTTCTTCAAAAAGAGAGAAAGGCATCGTAAAATACAACCATAGGGTGTAGGCTGTCGTCTATCAAACTTGGCAATTGCAATGTAACCATAATCTCTGGCAAACTGTTGTACGTTTCTTATCAATGTTGATTTGCCAACACCTGTGTTGCCGTAGATAGCAATGATTTCTGTGTGTCTCTTTCTGTTGTGATGAACTCTTCTGTCTGTACGCTTGTATGTTTCTTCACTCGTACTCAGCTTGAGGGGTGACATGACAGCCGCTGCCACAGCCGTAACTCCACTCGAACTAAGACGACGCCTTCTGATATGCGATCCACACATATAAGCTGTGCGTCGAATGATCTTGTTGATCAAACTGAGTTCTCTTGTTCTACCAAAACATGGATTGTTGGGTAAGGTGAATACACTGGCAATATCGTATTTTCCTAGAGGAAAGGGTTCAATCGTGTTGTTCTGATTGAGTTGTCTTGAGCATTCTTTCAGGTCCTCTCTCAGGCCATGTGCACTAGTGTATCTTTCGTCTGGAGACTATGTATGAGATCATCGTTATGAATTGTGTGTATAAAACTATAAATTTTTTTTTTCTTGACTATACCTTGTTTGTCAATTTCTCAATAATCATTGAAATTATGACTGGGATATCAAGACACACTGTATGAACAAGTGGGAGTTTTTTATTGAGTACGTTGTGTATAATCTCCATGGGGCTATTGTGTGCAAACGGTAAGGTATGGGTCAAAAGGATCCACATTGTGATACCAAGACTATACAAGTCAGTTCGATGATCAGGCTGGAAAGTTGTTCTTCCTGTTTGTTCGGGAGACATGTATATTAGCATCTGAAGGAAATTGCTTGCCCCATTGCGATGCACTGTCTTTCTCCAGCCTTCTGAAGTCAAGCTTTGTTCGACACTGCTGGAGCTAGAGCCGAAATTCCATATTTTGACTGAGCTACTTTTATTTTCTGACCACAAAAAGGCATTCAATTTGATTTCACCATGAACAACTACGTAATTGTTTTTTGTTTTTTAGTTACTAATAATCTATGTTTCAAACTCACGAGCTTTACTTTGATGTTTATGGATCATTTCCAAGCAATTACAACACTGAATAGCAAAGTCGAGAAATTTTTTCAGTGGCACATAAGGCTGAACGGCTTCATGTGAAACGTCTTGATTGTGTAGTTCGGGCGTGTTGTTATAAGGCTGACATTTCTCTAGCTCATTTTCTACATCTTCGTATATGAACACTATTGTTTCACTGTCGGCTAACTTTATCTTGTCTAAGGGTCTACAGAGCATGTTTCTAGCTGAAGACGACTGTTTATAGAGTCGTTGTACAATATGATACTCTCTTTCTAGTCTTAATGGTTGGTGTGACAGTTTGGCTAAGACTGGAAGTTTATCTCGGTTTCTAATACAGATATGCTTAACAAAGGGTTGTATCAAGATTTGAAGGAAAGAAGTATACCTGAAGCCATGAGCGACTGCAACATTATCCACTCCCTCTAATAGTTTGGGTGCTTCAAATTGATAACCAGTCACCGCTATTGTGGTGCTTGCTACTGAATTATTGCAGTTTGAGAAATTCATTATTTACATGTATTTTATAAAGACATAAGAAACTACACAGAAAAAAATATTTATATATATAAGAGAGAGAAAAAAAAAAAAAGATGGGCAAAAAGAAAAGTTTATTTTTTTTTATTTTTCTAAAGGAGGGGATTCAGGATACTTTTTTTTTTTTTAGCTTTTTTTTTTTTCAACTCCCTTTTTTTTTTTATAATCAAATCCAGATATAAAAGCAGTTGATTGGCAAGAACTACATTGTTTATCCGCCTCTTAATTAAATGAGACACTCTCTTTTCTTTTCAGCCTCCGCACACACACACACACAAACCCAGTTGACCCTGTCTCGTATCCCACTTCCGATTCAAGAAAACCAAGAGCAATGCCACAATCATAAATGACTTTAGCTACTACTGCTATTTTCTATATATGTGTATGACGTCAAATAGATTGACATTCGTCATTATGTGCAGCAATAGAAAGTCTGCTCTTTAGAGAACAAGAAAGCTCTTTAGAATACTATTGATCAGTATAGCGTTTGGGCCTCTTCTTGATTGTTAACTTTCTATGTTTTTCCGCGGCAATAAATCCAATAAAAAAAAAAAGAAAGGAGAGGTAATGAAATCATTGACATTTGTAAGAGGGCAAAGGAAGTTCTACGAAGAAAAGGACTTTTTTACTGTGATTGAATTATAAAATTTTGATTTTCAGGTATTGTCCCACAAAAACCAATTTGTTGCAGTGATACATTTCTTGCTGCATAAACATATACTGTGACTGTAGACATGATTAAACTGAGATGGATAGTGTTTGGTTTATCTGTTGCTCTCAATTGAGCATTATGATGAAATGTTTATTCTAACCAACTCTTTTTTTCTTTAAGCACTGTTTGGTCTTTTATAGTTCAACTAACATTCAATCTTAAAGAGATAAAATGTAATGCTCATTATTAGCTACTGAACTGAAAGATAGAATATACTTGTGGAGTTCCTTTCTCTATAGTGAATATGTTTGTACTTTGGCAGTAACCAGAGATCAAGATTTATAGTATCTGATCCCCCCCTCTTGTCCTTGCTTCTTTGTCTTGTGTTGAGTCACTTTACGCACTAACGAGTGTATCTGCTGGACATGTTTGCGCGAAAGAATACAGGGGGTCGCTTGATTTGAGAGTATATAATATAAAAATGCAATCCTTTGAGCTTATCATCGCTTCAAGCGCTAAAATGCCATTCAGTTTAAGAGCATATAGTAGAAGAGTGGCATTTGGCAAGAATACGAACAACTCTTAAATAGAGCGACAATGATATGACTAGTTTGTTCTTGTCTGTTTAATCAATTTTCTTTACAGCAGATCCCATACACAACAAGGACCGAGTGCTTAAGCTCAGAAGCATAGGGATAAGTAGGTAGAAGGAACGTCTTGATCGTCTTTATAAACGGCTTGTAATGGTTTTTTTTTTTGTTGAATACTACTTTGCACAAAAAGCGACGAAGGGTTGCTGAAAATACACTGAATGGTTTGCTGTGAGAATATTCATTTTCATATAGCTTTGAACACTGACTTGGTTGTTTAAAAAAAAAAAGAAGAGAGAGACGTTAGCTGAGATTTACCCACATAGAAACATATTTCTTTACTTGACCGTTATTTACTGACTTCTATGTCTGTTCATAACTCTACCAAAAGGCACTCTTGTCATTGATCTGCATTTTTATAGACAATCAAGCCATACTGGTTTTGATATCTTTATTACCAGTGCCCCCCTTTTTTCTCTCTTAGAACAGAACAAGGATAAATCTATTACCGATGGTGTGCGTGTATTTTGGGCAAGTCTCGAATATGTTTATCCAAAACGTTAGCCCAACTGACTCTTTCACTATATCTTCAAACATTTCAAGTCAAAATGAAAGCTCAGAAACTAGTATTCCTTGCAACTCGCAGTTAGTTTACCCCCCCTCTCAGTACGTATCGGTTTTTATTTTATTTTTATTTTGGTCTTGTCTTCATTTTTCAATTGAAGCTGGTTTTCTTGTGTCTTTTACAGATTACGATTCGATAGACATTAAAAAAAAGGGGGGGGGACATGGGCATCTCGATAGCCCTTTTTTTTTTTCTTGATATAGGTGAAAGTAACCATGATGTGAGAAATTAATATAATTTCTACAAGGCAAGAAGAAAAGACTGTTCATGCTTGTTGTCATTGAATCGCATCTATTGACCCGAAACCAGAGCACAATAAGCAATACAGTGACACGAGCAGATAAGCTTTGTTAGTTGCTGTGTCACTCGGAATAACTAGAGTCTAGCGAAGAATGGTTGTTGACAAAAAAAAAAGAAAGGCCTTTTTCAACAACAGTACCTATTTACATCAGTCTTAATGACATTCTTTTTCTTTTCAAGAAACCTATTAAAAGAACACTTTGTATATGAAGCATGAATGCTTCCATTTGAAACAAATGATTTGAATTGTAACCTATCGAAAAAAAAAGGGACAGAAATGCAATTTTTTACAATCTTTATTCCAGCGATAATAAAGTGTGTTACTTCAGATGGCATCATACAAGTATCGTAAAATGCAATCATTATTTTGCGGAACCAACTAACCGATAGTCATAAGAGTGTATTTTGATTGGCTGCCATTAAAAAATCAAATGTCCCTTTTTCTCAGGAACAACAAAAAAGATAGAAAATCTGGACCAATTAGTATACTCCGCATACGCAGAATCTGTGATGATCATTGTTTACTTTTGATAGGCTCATTCGTTTATATTATTACCCCTTTTGGAAATTCCTGCTACACGCTTTGTATATCTGCTGTAGGACAATGACTTGCCATGCTATGCAAATCTGACCATTTGTATTATTGCTACATAGGAAAATTACATTTAGTTCTAACAAAAAGTATTGAAACACTTGAAGCCTCAACTCCTGAGGTCAAGCTATGAGTGCCTAGAGGCATAAGAAAAAGCAAACAAGGTTACGATTTCTTGGGGGGGAAGGAAACAGAATCAAATATCGAAATAGCGCAAGTCATAAAGTCAAGCTATAGTCATTGGTGTCCATTCTTTTCAAGTCATTTCGCATTATACCTTTAATTTCACAAGTGCTGCTATAAAAAGAAAGTTAGCACCTTCTTAAGAAAAAAAAAAAGAGAGCAACCAAACTAATGCATCTCAAGACTTAATGAATAGTTATTTTAGCAGTCTATAACGAGCACAATAGTTCTGATTTTTTTTTTAGAAATCATTTGTAGTGGACAACATTCAAGCTCACGTGTCTTCACTTGTTAATACAGGTCAAATTGGCAACGGTTATATTCCGGTCAATCTGACTCCCCCCCCCCCTTTGCTCTCTCTATAGCTGGGTAGATACCAAAAGAAAAATAAATTGAAGCATTCAAATGATTGTGTCAACAGATCTAAGCTCACCAGTGCTCAAATTCCCAATGATAGAATGACAGAATGATGAAAGATGTCTGAATATTTTGATAGCCAACATCTAGCACTCTAAATCTATCTTCTTGTACAAATGAGGTTTCAATATCAAGAGCATTTTCAAGCAAGAAAATGATATGGTGTGTTTAGATAGGCTTAAAAAAATAAAGGGTTAAGTGGATTCATTGGAGTTTGAAAATTTAGCCCTAACTGACCAATACCCTTTCTGTAGCCTGACCCAATTGATAACGGAAGCAGTTTAATTCTTTCATGACTAAATGCAGATCATGCGTGTCTATGGTTTCCTTTAATACTTTAAAAGGCAACTGGTCCCTATCACAAAAAAAAATCTTTTAATTACCTATATAATGTCTAATTCTTTCTTTCTTTTTTTTTATTGTTTTTCTTTATCTCTCTCTCTCTTT
The DNA here is from genome assembly GCA_025331445.1 of Blakeslea trispora. Taxonomy (NCBI): domain Eukaryota; kingdom Fungi; phylum Mucoromycota; class Mucoromycetes; order Mucorales; family Choanephoraceae; genus Blakeslea; species Blakeslea trispora. Next base: position 78,025 of record JAIWNE010000075.1, on the reverse strand, counting down.
TTTTTTCTTTCCTTTTGAAAGAAATCATGTCAAATTACGGGACAGTCCCATTAAAACATCAATTATCGAAAGCAGAACAAGATTTATTACAATCAGATCGTCCTGGATATGGAACACGCACAAAAGTTGAAGTTGCCTTCAATTTGGTCAATGCAACTGTAGGTGCAGGCATCATTGGCCTACCATTTGCAATTGCTCGTGCAGGATTCTTTACAGGCATTGCTGCATCCATCATCGTTGCTTCTCTAGCTCAGATCGGCCTTTATATGCTGATTCTTGCTGGTCAGAGAGTCGGGATTTATAAGTTTGCCTTGTTAGTAGAATACCTATTAGGTCGACCTGGTTACCATTTCTTAAATTTCATGATCTGTGTTCAAGCAGGTGGTGCTGCTGTTAGTTACTTTATTTGTAAGCATTCTTCTTTCATCAGGGTAGCTTGTTTTGTTATTGTTTGTCTCTAACAACTTTTTCAAAAGTATTAGGAGATAGTCTTCCTATGCTGTTTGAACGATACCTTCCTCAATATAGCATATTAGCCAACCGAACTTTTGTTCTTGCTTTTGTTGGCATTGTCTTTGTAAGTTTCTAACCATTCCTCTCTCCCCTATTTTTTAAAAAATCCCTACATTTCAATCACTTCAAGTCAATAGTTTGCTTATGTGTCATCTGTAGATTTTGCCTTTAAACATACCTAGATCTATTGGCTCATTGGCCCGATGGTCAATTATTTCAGTCCTTTGTTTGCCTATCATTCTACTTACTATCCTCATTCGTGCCCCTGCCTATGCTCCAAAAGAAAGCATTCCACTCGAATGGGTGGGCGATGACGTTTTTGGTGCACTTGGTATCATGGCCTTTGCTTTTACATGCCATCAAGTAGCTTTCAACAATTATTTAACACTTGAAGATCAATCTATTACCAGCTGGAGACATACCACCATTCTCTCTACAGGCATGAGTTGGATTATATCAATGACATTTGCTGTCATTGGCTATCTCTGCTTCGGTACCAATGTTCAATCCAACTTGTTTATGAATTTTGCTAGTGATGATCCTGTTGTAAACATAGGTCGTTTTGCACTCAGTATCAGTATGATCCTGACAATCCCGTAAAGTAGCTTTGAATATGAAAAATGAATGACAATGATTAATCTGTTTTTTTTTTATAGTATGGGTATCTTTCCCACTCGAGAGGCTATTCAGAAATCACTCGGTTTTGAGACGGCCAACAAGCAACCAACAGACATGCAACATTATATGGTCACAATTGTTCTTTTCGGCATTATACTGGGTCTTGCAATTGCTGTCCGATCATTGGGCGTAGTCTACTCCTTGGTCGGTGGATTTTCGGCTACTACCTTGGCTTATATCTTACCTGCAGCTGCTTATCTAGTCACTCGTGGTACTTATTTGCGAAATTTAGAATCAGCTTCCATGATCAACACGAGCACTCAGGCTGGTATGCCCAAGAATTTTGTCGGTGTCTTTCCCACACTCACAGGTTCCACCATTCTTACACCTGATGAAACTGACCTGAAATCACCTCTTTTATGTGAGACAAACTCTATCAGTTCTTCTTCCCGCTATCTGTTAGATGATGATGTGTCTACTGTAGATGGAGATGCCATGGCTGAGCCTGATATATCTACCGATTCATCTTTGCGTCCTCTCTGGTGGCTTGATATAGCAGCTGGCTTGCTTATCATCTGGGGTTTTGTTGTCATGTTCTTTTCGATCTCTGGAGTCATCAGAGGAGCATAATATGGCGCTATATAGACAATTGATCATCATTATCATCATCATTATTATATACTTTAGACCAAACTACTCATACCATAACACAGTCAAACATTTACCATTTGACATTTTTTTTTTTTTTGAGGAAATCCTAATAAATAACCAAAGTAAAACATGATTGGTCGCAATACATGTCTTTTCACATTTATGATTTTGACAAGCTTTTGCAATAAACAATATAGATGAGTGTAAGGAAAGGAATTGACTGGCTTTTGCTCATAGGTCCGTTCAAAAGAATCTATTGCTTAAAAAGTAAAAAAGGGGAGCATATAATGCCAGCCTATGGTCAAGTCAAGTTGGTATTTATTCGTATCTGTCCATGGCTAAAGAGACTTTATTTTCTGTTTTAATCAGTCATGAAGAAGAAGAAAAAGAGTGAAATCACATAGGTCTGATTGTACCGTTCTTACTGATATTTCATCACAACCTGCTAGCTCTTGGCTCAATGACGACCATGTATACGCTTAAAGAAACATTGTATTTAGAGAGTATAATCATATATTCAAAAGGAGATTACTTACTCTTCCCTTCTTGTTCATTGACATTGTCTTGTTAGAACTAGAGCTATGACCACCATTGACCAAATTCAGTTTGTCGACTAAATCATTCACAGTGTTTAACCCTTTAGTAATAGTAGCAAGATAGGCCACTAAAAGCACATCATCGTATTCCTATTCAATATAGAAATATTAACCAGGGAGCAGATACTAATATTTCTATTTTCTGCTTACAGTTGAAAATTGGGACTCAAAGGCCTTCTTTTCAAGAATAGGAGATCGCCTACAAAGACTGGAGATTTGGCGAATGATATCATGATCCATTGGAATTTGTCCTGATTGAGCATCCTGGAGATAGCGTAACAGAAATTGAATTCTAGTATGCAACATAGCAATTGCATTTCTCTGTGTTGTCAAATGAGCAATTACTTGTAAGACAAATAAACATAAGTACTTTCTTAGTGTATCTATGTCTGTATGATTTACATGTGTTTCCAAGGCCTGTATCTGCACTTGATGTACTTGGCTTAGCTACATGATCCACAGCAATACACTCTGCTTCACCTGTCTCTACTCGATAGGCTGCCTTGATAAAAGCAAGGCGTGTGTGTTCGTTTACAATGTCGACTATGGACTCATAGATATTGACAGGAAAGTCACGAATACCAACATCATTCACTAATGAACTTGGATCTAACTGTAAAAACAAAGCAGACTCATTGATTTGTAGAAACTAGTTTGTCCATAAATAAACAGGTGCTTTCCTTTCTTTCTTATGTTCTTTTTTTTTTTTACTTGCTTGTTCATGTAGTTTCAAATCTGTTTCAGTAGGTGTTGATCCAAGTGAGTACCAGCCCATAAAATCAAGCTGAGGAAAGACTTGTTTCACTAGAATGGTGACAATAAGTTACATGTTGCCAATCTATCTGTACAAATACTTGCATTGTTCGAGCTTATAGAGCAAAAATGATTTATCAAGTTCAATAGGCTGGTCCTGTGCAATCGACAAGAGTTCAAAAGAGTTGATGATATCAATGTCACGACCTGACTGAGAAGCTAACAATGCTCCATAAAGTTTGCCTTTTAGATTTTTTTTTTAGATAAAGTCAAAGTCTGTCAGTTGTGCTCAATTGGTTCTTCTTTTTTTCTTTTGAAGTGTACCGTTTTCTGCAACAGAAGGGTTTTGAAGTTTTGTGCGTGTATAGTGATCTGAAATGTTGAGCAAGACAAGCGGATGACTAGGCGAACAAGTTAGACTCGGTAGACTATGATGAGCCCTATAATTACACTGAAATAGAAAGCCCCGAACTGCTTTGAATATCTAGTACAATTGAAGTGCCCGAGTGAGCTTCTTCTATAATATCCATAGCACTGCTACTCATAGTTTATATATCAAAAAAAAAATAAAGACAAGAAAAAAAAAGAAAGATGCGTACAAAAGTACAGACAAAAATAATGCAAAGTGACGTGTATTGGGATCTTCTAATGATAGCCTTTACCTAAACTTCCAATCTGATTCTGCCTTTAGTCCAACCATCAGCCCAAAATCTACTTGCTAACCATTGAAAAGCTTATGTTTCTTACCTTTTGGCTCAAAAGGCATGATCGATGCACCTTCTTTTTAAGGCAATTGCCTTTTTTTTTGTTCTTAAAATCGACCCTTGAATAATTTTTTATTTTATTTTATTTTTCTCTTCTTTTCTTACTGTATATCATGTCAACCAAGCGAGAACTCAGTCCTTCAACCTGCTTCAATTTCTCCTTTTTCAAGGGTAAAACATAAAAGAGAGATGGACCGAATGGATATTAAAGACGATTATTGTTAGATTATATGAAAGAATTGCGTCGAGTAGACGACAATATTATCAACAGACTCAATTCAACAGCTACTCAAACTGAAGGTGCCTGTGCTGACTTCTTTAAGCAAATGTCTGAAGCCTACTATAAGCGTGATGAAGCCATTGACTATTGTCTCAAGGTAAATTTCATTTAATGAAGTAATGCTCAAATTCGATTTTAAAAAAAAGCAATAATTGCGCCAGTTGATGGATGAAGACCTCGAAAAGCAAAACAAGAAATTACAGGAAGATCCTGATGACTTTAGTGTCAAGAACCATATCTTTACCCAAGAATCAATGGTAAATCACAAGTTGTCTTTTATCTTTTTACAGTTCATTGACCGAAAACATTCTCTTTTCAATAGCGCCAATCGGTCTCTAACGAACGATTTGTAGAAGAAATTGTTAGAGAGCGTACCTTACAAGTCTTTAAAACAAAATGTAGATCATTTGATATCACTTCTTTAGAGAAATAAAAAAAAAGGGACTTAGAGTAATATACATAATGTTTCGAAACGTCTTTTGTTTTATTGTTTAGAAAATCAAAGATGTCAAAATAGTATAATGTCAATAGAAAAAGTGCTAAATAAGAAAATCAACAATAGAAAGAAATAGAGAGAATAGGTCACAAAAAAGCATAGTTAAGAGATGTTAGACTTAGTAGAAGCCCTTGGCGTGGTTATCACAGACATCACGGAGCTTAGCTTCGAGTTCCTTGGAGAGAACACCCTTGGTACGGATTTCTTCAAGGACATCAGCGTGTTGAGTGGCAACGTGGCTAATGAAGTCCTTTTCCCATTCGACAACCTTGTTGACGGGGATCTTGTCAAGGTAACCGTTAACACCAGCGAAGATGATAGGAACTTGGGCTTGGATAGACAAGGGAGTGTATTGAGGTTGCTTCAACAATTCAGTGAGACGGGCACCACGGTTCAACAAGAATTGAGTGGAGGCATCCAAATCAGAACCGAATTGGGCGAAAGCGGCAACTTCACGGTATTGGGCCAAGAAAAGCTTCATGGAACCAGCAACTTGCTTCATAGCCTTGGTTTGGGCAGCGGAACCGACACGAGAGACGGAGAGACCGACGTTAATGGCAGGACGGATACCCTTGAAGAAGAGTTCGGCTTCCAAGAAAATTTGACCATCAGTAATGGAAATAACGTTAGTGGGGATATAAGCAGAGACATCACCACCTTGAGTTTCAATGATGGGAAGAGCGGTCATGGAACCGTAACCGAAGTTCTTGTTCATCTTGGCAGCACGTTCCAAGAGACGAGAGTGAAGATAGAAGACATCACCAGGGTAAGCTTCACGACCAGGAGGACGGCGGAGCAAGAGGGACATTTGACGGTAAGCAACAGCTTGCTTGGACAAATCATCATAGATGATCAAAGAGTGACGACCGTTGTCACGGAACCATTCACCGATGGCAGCACCGGAGAAAGGAGCAAGGTATTGAAGGGGAGCAGCTTCAGAGGCAGTAGCAGCAACAACAATGGTGTACTTCATGGCATCTACAAAAACAAAATGAGTTCATCTCTTCTATAAAACAAAAGCTTTTTTTCTTACCGTTCTCTTCAAGAGTTCTGACAAGTTGGGCAACAGTAGAACGCTTTTGACCGACAGCAACATAGATACAGTACAACTTCTTGGCTTCATCAGAACCGTTGTTCCAGTTCTTTTGGTTCAAGATAGTATCGAGAGCAACGGCAGTCTTACCAGTTTGACGGTCACCAATAATCAATTCACGTTGACCACGACCAATGGGGACCATGGAATCAACAGACTTGATACCAGTTTGCATAGGTTCGTTGACAGAGTGACGAGGCAAGATACCAGGAGCCTTGACTTGGACACGAGAACGACCAGCGGCATCAAGAGGACCCTTACCATCGATGGGGTTACCGAGGGCATCGACGACACGACCAAGGAGACCAGGACCAATGGGGACATCGACAATGGCACCAGTACGCTTGACGGTATCACCTTCCTTGATCAAACGATCGTTACCGAAGACGACAATACCAACGTTGTCAGCTTCCAAGTTAAGGGCCATACCCTATGAACAAAAAAAAAAAGTTGAAAGATAGGTCAGTTCAATATGTCTTATGCACTGATATCTTCCTCTTTTGTCTTGGTCCAAATTTCTCTCTCTGTAATTGACTCGCCCCCCTCCCCCTTCTGACCGTTCTATTGTTCAAATGAATTTTACCTTGAGACCACTGGAGAATTCAACCATTTCTTCAGCTTGACAGTTCTTCAAACCGTAAACACGGGCAATACCATCACCAATGGACAAAACACGACCGGTTTCTTGGAGGTCAATTTCAGAGTTGGCACCCAAGATACGTTGTTCGAGGATGGAAGAGACTTCGGAAGTAGAAGGCTTAGCGGAGGCATAGTTTCTAAGACCAATAGCAGCAGCACCAAGGTTAATGCGCTAGTGTGCCAAAAAAAAAAAAAGAAACAACGATTTAATACATCTGGCCATTAAAAGCGTGTTTTTTTGTGGATCAACATCTTACAGCAGGAGTAGATCTGGCGAAAGCAGCCAAGGTAGGGCGTGCGAGACGAGTAGCGTTTCTCAACATTGGACCTATTTAGTTAAAAAAGGGAAAGAGAGAGAGAGAGGGGCTGTAAAAACAAAACAATACTGGGGGAAGGGTGCCAATCTGATTTAAAGTCCGCTTTCGAATATGGAGGGGGTCAAGTTTGACGTGACTACAGTTGCGGCAAGCCACTTGGGTTTTTGTATGCAATGGTTGTTGAAAGATAGTTCACTCTTTCTCTCTTGAATATCGATTAGCAGAAGCAAGCTACGAGCACTGGATATTCGATACGTTCATGTTTCCTGTTTGATGACAAATGATTGTTCGGTTTTGCGACAAAGCTCTGGTGTCCTTTAGAATATTTTTTTACAAGTATTTATTTCTGAGAAAAAAAAAAGTTACTGCTGTGTATTGGCAGTATGAAAGTTGTTTCCATACTTGTCTTTTAGCTGTTGCATTATCGCAAGTAGTACTTTTCTAGAGTTAAGCGTTCTTTAGGACTCTCCATCAGTTATATAGTTTGACATTCGAAGGGGATCACCATCTAAACAATGAAGAGTCTTTTTCTACTTCAGCATAGCGCTTTGTTCTTTCTTGAATTGAACGTCTACTTTGAGATTTACTCGATATGGGATTTTCATCAACAGTTGCGGGGGCAGTATTGCTTTAGGAGTTAAAGAGACCTCATTGTTGGTGCCTGAATAGTCTTTTGATAAAGTCTGAACAAGATCCATACCAAACTTTTCACTCAATCTAAACGCAATCTCGGAGCATATGGAAAACAGAGTTATTTATCATTCTAGTCTTATGAACTGCAGAATAAGCTGTCTCATTATGTTGACCATTCATAGTCAAACTGCGATATAAAGCTGCTTCTCTACAGTAGGAAGAGATAAAGACAGGAAAGGCTGTGAAGACGACTGTGAAAAAGGAAAATATGGAAAAGAATAGGCTGGATATGATATGAGGCTGCCTAGTGGCAACAACCCAAAAGTGTTCTGGAGCGGAGGAACCATGTAGGTATCAATACTAAAATGCTAAGCTACAAAAGATTGCTTGCTTATAATGTTGACCTGTATCAGTTGCTCTATGTACATTAGTACGATAAGACTGTGTAATACTAGCAATAATTGCTTTTAATGGCCTACTAACTATCTCTTGTCATCCTGATCTAACATACCTCTTCGCACCACTACAACTAGATGTTGATTATAAGCTGTGGTCAATCTAAAAAACCAGCTTCTTCACTACTCGAAAAGGAAATTGAAATCCATGTTCTATAAATAGGATCGTTATTCTTAAGCTTATTGTGCAGACAGAAAAGAGCTTCTTTTTTTTTTACCCCTTTTTCTCTTTTCTTTTTCATTCACAATCATGCTCAGATTTAAGTCTTCCAGCAATCTATCCTCTGCAGCCAGTACTCATTCTGTTACTGCAGAAAATGGTCCAGTCACTCATGAACCCATCTTGACTCCACCTAAAGACTATCAGCCTATTCTGAATGATCCTATAGATGAAGAACAAAAGAAGAAAATCAAAGATGTACTTGCTTATATGGAAACCATCATGCTGGACAAAGATGATCCATATTATGCCAGTGAAAGAGGATTCTTGACTGAAGCCACAGCTCATCGTTATATGAGAGCCAGACGATGGGATTTTGAGGTATAGCGCGGTAGTAGCTTGATGTGTATGGAAATTTATTGTTGATATAGGCTGCCAAAGATATGTTGGAAAAGACTGTGAGATGGAGAAGAGAGTTTAAGCCCGATCAGCTGGATCCTGAATATATACGCTCAGAGGTAAATTCATAGATCTAGAACACAACCATGTGTAAAAGGAAGACAGCGCTCTTATATTTCATTTAGGCTGCAACTGGTAAAATGTACTTTAGTGGATTTGACAAGTTTGGTAGACCTCTGTACATCATGAAGCCACGTAACGAAAACTCAAAGGACTCTGACAAACAAGTCAAATTCATTGTGTTTTGTTTGGAGAGAGCTATTCGTTTGATGCCAGAAAACGTCGAGAAGATCACATTTGTAACAGATTTCAGAGGATCTTCCATGTCAAACAACCCTAGTGTCAATACTGCTAAAAAGTTTCTGGAGATTCTCAGTAATCACTACCCTGAAAGACTTGGTGCTGCCTTTTTAAAGAACTGTAAGTGAGCATATGTGTGATGTTTCTCTCTTTATTGACCACAGCTTCTTAGCGCCTTGGTTCTTCTTGACTACTTTCAAAATCATTGCTCCCTTTGTGGACCCAATTACCAGAAACAAGATCAAATTCATCAACTCGGGTGACTCAAAAGATGCTACCAATGATGTTGTCAACTTGGAAGATTATATCCCGTTAGAAGGCATGGAAGTCGATTTGGGTGGAAAATACAACTTTGAATTTGAAATCAACACTTATTGGGAAAAACTATTAGAAAAGACTGGAAACCCCTTTAAAGTGATAGATTACAAATAAAAGCTTTATCTGAATCTGCCCTGTCTTTTTAGACATGTCTTCTTCTTACTTTTTTCAACACATGTCTCTATTGAAAATGGTATTTATTGTATGTGAAAATAAATTAAGCTTTAGCAGTAACGCGAGCCTTACGGGCACCAAGCAACACAAGAACCCAAACAGACCAGTCGAATAAGACTTCTTTGGCAAGGAACAAGAAAGCAGCAGTAAGAACAGATTGGACGATCTTGGAAGAGATACCCTTGTACAGACCAGGAACACCTTCAGTAGCAATGATCTTCTTGAAGCCATCCAAAATGGAGGTGTATTTCTCGTCACCTTGTTGAGAGACTTGCATACGAGACTTGATGACGATATAAGGATAGGTGATGGCAGTAGCGCAAAGCTTAGAGAGAGCACCCAACAAGAAGAAATCGAGGTTGCCCAAGGCCTTGTGCTTTGAGATCTTATTCTTGACTTGCTCAAAAACGGTATATTGAATGATGGGATTGATGACTAAGACCAAAGCAGCTCTGACACCAGCGTATAGGCCAGCAATACCATCCTTTTGTAAAATTTGAAGACCAACAGTCAATGCATTAGCCTTGGGTGCCTTTTCGTCACCTTCAACACCCTTCTTGACAGTCAAACGGGTCTATAAAGTAGATAAATTAATTTCTTGATCTTTTCATTCAATTATCCTGAGAGCTTACGTTGACAGTCCAAATGGGATGAGTAGCCAAGACGACAGCACAACCAGCAAGAGCACCAGCAAGCATGGACTCACCAGTACTCATAGGCTTTCCTTTGCCCTTTGTCTTTTCAAAAATAGACTTGACAGCTTCATAGCAGTAGTAGTAGACACCTGAAGTTTAAAATGATAAGTAACAATGCGATTTGATAATAACAATAATGACAAAAAAAGGGGGGACAGGCGCACATTACCATTTGTGACAGCAATACCAAAGATACCTGAGGATAAACCACTAAAATACACAAAAGAAGAAGGAATCAGCATGGTGTTGTTATTTTCGCATTGCTGTAACTATCAATAGTGAACTGGTATTGTACTTACGAGTACAAGCCTCTGGGTCCTTCTTTAGCAAGAATTTTAACAAATGCATCCATGGTATTCTGTAAATGAAAAGATGTGAGCTTGAGGAGTTTAAAAAAGCCTTCAACAAAAATGTGTACCTTATAAGCATCTTTGCCGGTATCGTTCTTTTGGACTTGAAGACGAGAGCTGACAGATACAAGAGGATAAGTCAAAGCCATAGAGACAATGCCTCCACCGGCGCCTATTGTTTGACACGCAATGCATTAGGCACGATTGACATGTTTAAGGGAAAGTTTCTATTTTATTTTTTACCAGAAAGAGCATGAGCAACGTTATCAGACATGATTGTTTATAGGTAATGTACAAGTGAAGAAAGAAAAGAAAAGAAAAGAGAAAAAAATAAAGGAAAAATCGTTAAATAAGATGTGTCATGAATAAAATATAATTCGTGACTTGCCGGTCAAGAAGATGTTAAAAAAGTTATCTGTGAATAGAGCATGTGAATTCAGGGTAGCCAATCAAAAAAGAGTGTGGAGAAGTCAATAGAGCATAAAGTTGATTTTTATTTTGCTGACAGCATTAAATTTCGAATTTCTTCACATGGAATAAATAGCCTGCCGTTGTTGTCCGATTTGATTTTGTCATCGGAAATGAAATCCAACGCTAAGTGCATTCTTTGCTCTAAGGTTAGTTTTCCTTTTTCATCCAAGGTTGCTTTGAAGGGTTCTTTCTTTTTTTTGGATTGCATCAAGTATCTCGGATGAATAGAAAAAACAATACGATCTGACTTATGAGGACTATGCACAATTTTGTCAAAGGAAGAGCAGCTGTGCAACAATAAAGTTGAATAGAATATCAAAGGTTTGTCTCATAAAACTGCCTCTTCACCAAATGACGTTTCAATATAAACATCCATGCTTTAACTCTTGATTGAGTGTGAGCTGTTTAGTAAGCTAAATCCGTTCTTTCTTTTTTGATTCTAACAAAGTCTTATATTTTCTTTTATGAGCATAGTCCCAAACAAATTACAGTTATTTAGTGCAGAATGGCTCTGCTTTCTACTGGAGCATATTTTGCCAAAAAGGAAAAAGCGATCACTTTAGTTGCTTCAAGAGAGATGCAAACCAATGACATTGAACGACTGAACTTGAAAATACTATAGAATACATTCCGAACACCATGTGAAAGGAAATCAATTGCATAAGCAGAATAAAGTGACTGGATTATTTTTTATTAAAGTTTCCATCCACTTTCTCTGTGCCATAAATTATTTTTCATTTTTCAATTCTCTTCTCTTTTTCTCTTTTTACTTATTCACCCCTCACTCTTCATCATGTCTACTACTCAAGCCTCACCTGATAAATACGCTCAGATCAGAAAAGAAATTGCTGAAGCTTTTCCTAACGAAGAATACGATGATGGATCCTTTGCCCCTGTTGTGTAAGTTAGATAGATACATTGCGTAGCTTATACTCATTTGCTTTGATCCATAGTCTCCGTTTAGCATGGCACGCAAGTGGTACATACGACAAGAACCACAAGGATGGTGGTAGTGATGGTGCTACTATGCGTTACAAGGCCGAAGCTGAAGACCCTGCCAATGCTGGTTTGGAACATGCCAGAAACTTCCTTGAACCCATTAAGGCCAAGCACTCTTGGATCTCTTATGCTGATTTGTGGACGTAGGTTGGATATATGAGCAGTAACAGGGATTGGTTTTTTACTCATCTCATATGATATATTGATAGTCTTGCTGGATGTGTTGCTATTGAACAAATGGGTGGTCCTCACATTGAATGGACTGGTGGTCGTAAGGACAAGAACAACGAAATCGATTGCCCTCCTCAAGGCCGTCTTCCTGATGCTGCCTTGGGTAAGGATCATGTTCTTGATGTCTTTGTCTCTCGTATGGGATTCACTGTTCAAGAGACTGTTGCTTTGATTGGTGCTCATACCGTTGGCCGTTGTCACGCCGACCGTTCTGGTTTTGATGGTCCTTGGACTTACAACCCTACTCGCTTTTCCAACCAATTGTAAGTCAAAGATAAATTGTTTACAGGGTGTGGCATTTTTATTTAATTTAATTTGACTAATCATAAATGCAATTTTTTTTCTAAAATAGTTACAAGCTTTTGCTCAATGTCAAGTGGGTCGAAAAGAAGTGGGATGGTCCCAAGCAATTTGTCGATGAGGATGAAGGTGAAATTATGATGTTGCCTACTGATATGGCACTCTTGGAAGAACCTTTCCGTCAATATGTTGAACTCTACGCCAAGGACCAACAAAAGTTCTTTGATGATTTCTCTGCCGCTTTCCTCAAGTTGATTGAATTGGGTGTCCAAAAGAGATCCAAGATGTAAAGCAGGAAAAAGAGATAGATCTGCTTGAGTATTCCATCTATATTTGTTTACTTATCCCCCCTTATATTACACTTAAACATTTATACAAACACTAAAAACAACAATCATATGAAAATCAAGCTTGTGCACTTTTCCCCATGACCTCTTATAAGTTTGTAACCATACAGTTGTTTCATTCTCAATGTGAGAGCAATTTTCAATTCTTTATGAGAAAGAAAGTTTATTTACACATCAAACTGAACCCATTCATCGTTTATAAATGTATCGACTTCAGCTTCTTCTTTGTCCTTTGCATCGAGTGTACTTGTAGAAGCAGATGAGTGAGAGCGCTGTCTTGAAGAAGGATTGGTACTAGACACACTGAGAGATGAAGCAGACTTCCTGAGCGCAGGTGGAGATTGTAGCTGCAAAGAGTGTGTTTCTTTGGCCAGTTTTTGTCCATCTGCAAAAAGCTTCTCAAACAACTCTCTTCCCAAACTCTTTTGGTGCTCAGTGGCAGACTTGACGACTTTGAAGCTATCAGCAAATCCATGATCAAACAACATCTCGAGTGCCTCATTGGTCAAAACGACCATTCGAAAAGAAGGCATGGTGAGGTCGACAAGATCAGCCAGCATTGAATTTTCTAATTGTCGAATGCGAGCATAAAGCGATGTGCCTGTCGTTGTCATGGCCAGATCTGCTAATCGATGAGTTAAGGTAGTTTCATCAGGCTGAATTCCTTTAGCCACATCAGATTGCTCGCAGCTATGAACAATTAGACTAGTCACTGCATCCCAAGCAATATCCATGTCTTTGAGTAGACTCAAGAGCCAATAGAACTCCTTGCTCATGCTAATAATGTCTTTGCTTGTCAACACATCATCTTGATCTTCATCATACAACTTGAAAAACCAATCGATATGTGACATAATATCCTAAACAAGAAATGAAGAGGTTATTGAAACGAGACAAGCACATGTAAGCATTCAAGCAACTTACACCTTGCAAAATATCACTAAGACCCAAGACAGCTCTTTGAAAGTCAATCAGTTGATCAGGCGCGTCTCCGGCAAACATACGATACAGTCGATTAATGAAGCTGGTACACAAAGAGTTTGCCAAGCTGACATCTACATCATCATCAAGCGGTATAGTTTTTGCCCAAAGAGTAAAACTAGATAGCATACTTTGGAAAGTATTTCGATTCATCTTGGTTTCAGCCTTGACACCCGGTTCACGATTGGCATAATAGAGAGCACCAAAATATTTGTCATAAATAACACCAATGTCATCTTTACTAAAACCAGCTGTGTCATTGAGATTGCGGATGGTTGTTCGCTTGGCAAATGACTCGATATTGGCTCCAACTTTGAGTTGGTTCTCTCTACGCATATCTATTATCATCTCATCTGTTACTAGTGAAAATTCCCTATACTATAGTTGTATAGAACTTCTAAGTTGATTGGATATGAAACATCAAGATTTATGACTTACAGCCACCAACATAATCTCGTTAAATCTCTATTTTACAGAAAAAGTAGTTTTAGACCAAACAGTGTCTAAAAGTGAATCAAATACACTTACGGTTAGCTTGATGTATTTCTCGCCATTCGCTGCTTTCTCTTGAGAACCAATTGATTGGAAGAATGATTTGAATATGTCTAAAAATGCACCATCATCTTTTGATTGCAACAGGTCTTCACCATTGACTTTGAGAATAGCTATGTGTCATCTGTGTTAAGAGAGGATAGGTACAATCTAGTTCATTCATAACAATTACCTAAGCTACAAGAAGATTAAGCATTTAGTATAGACAAAAATCAAGATGGACCAATGGACTTACCCTATCTGAAATAAAATACGTGGACCTTCCATAAACAAGATATCCAGCACTCTCACTGCAAACTCTAGGGGCATAGAATTGACATACAAACTTAAAAACCAAGGCAAGCAAGCTACCGATAACTCAACATTGGTGTTTTGGAAATGACTCCACAAAATAGGCATTGTTTTTTGGACTAGTTTCTCAAACACGATTTGATCAAGTAATGCGCCATACATATTTGTGCTATAATAACCAGGGCACATACGATCTACCAAAACATTCAATATCCAAAAAGCTTGCTCTTCTGTTGTATAGATCAACAGAGCAGAAGCAACTATATTCATGGCCTGACAGTAGCCCAATTCTGGATTATTCCATGCATAGGCTGTTAGTACACGACGCAGTCTATTTATCCCTTCTGCTGATTGGTAGCCTGGATATTCTGGAAGTGATCTGAAATGTAAAGAGGAGACGTGAGAAGGCTTTTACGATATAAACAACATAGTTTTCTTGGTAATTTGACTTGCCTGTTTAGATCCTTTTCGATTTCTTCTGTAGCAAGCGATGTTTGGTCTTTATATTCTTCGAGAATAGATTGGTAGACACCTTGATTTGCAAAGCGCAGGTATATTGCACCTGAAGATAACTCCCATAATTCGCCTCGTAAGGCATTCGGTAGTCCAACCCGGATTAGCTTGCTGAAAGTAGGTAGCTTGACTGTAGTCAAGTTTCGACCATTCTCTAATCAGCAGAGATAATCGTTTAGACCATAGATCGTTTTCTCAAGTTTGGGCGTCCTCTTTTATTTTTCTCATTCCAAAATTTACCTTGAAAATAGAGCTTCCACAACTTGAACTTGCTCTTGTCTTTTGATTTCTTTGTATTTTCAGGGTATCCAAAATCTAAGCCAAGTCCTCCAACATGTATCTTTGTGTCAATCAAGCTTGTATCTATATTTTGAAATATATGCTCTGATTCACAGGTAGCAACGAATGGCTTGAGTTTTTTGAACTGAGGCATTTGCTTTAGCAATAGGCTCTTTAACGATTCACAAAACTGCTCAGCTACATTCTTTTCGGTCTAAATTTAATCTTCTAACTTAGCATACATGACTCTCTTCATATGATATATATACAATGATACTTACATTTAAATAAAAGCTATGTTCCATTTTATGACATGTCAATAATGCTACACCTGTAGTGTAAGCGCCTTGATTAATTCTTTCAACACGTTTAATTGTGTAGAGTGGAAATACAGCTTTGCAGACAGGCAAATGTTGTTGAGGTGGAGGCAGCCGTCCTTCCGACTCAAAAGCCAAAAAGGTTTGCGACAAATAGACATGACCTATCAAATTAACAGAACCAGGAGGAACTTGCGACGTAAAATGAGGTTCACGCTCTTGAGAAGCTTCTTTGAGGTAAATAGCACTAACAACATCAATCAAATGCTCATTGGCAGGCAAACGAAATCTAAGGCAATAAGTATTGTCTCGCTTTTGATTAGCCAAATCTTGCTTCAAAGGGTTGACAAGCTGAGCTGGGCGGCTATCTAACAGACTACGAAGAAGTGAATGGCGCTTACTACTCTTCTGTGCAGCAAGAAAATTGGCATCATTTGATTGCCCTGGTGCTTCTCCACTAGCATTACTGAGCCAGCGCTGCATAGCTTGACAGGTCAGTTCTACAAGCAAGTCATACACTTCGTCTCTCTTGAACAAATTGGAGAGGTAATGCTACCATAAAAACACCAGTTAATTGCCAAGATGGCAACTTTCATTTGGCCGCACAATATACCTCTTTTTTGTTTTTAGTTGTCAATCGAAGACTGTCATCAAAAATGCCTTTTGATCTTTCCTTCTTGATATCCTCAATATCTTTCAATTCTATCAAAGTCTTTGTTTCTGCACCTAGCAAGAATGAATGAAATCCAAGATAGTTTTCGCTAATGTAAATCCATCCTTGTCTGCCTTTATAAGAGCAGGAATAGTCTATCGTACGGCAAGTAATTAGCCCTTCTGCCATCACAACTTTGTTTTCGCCTCTTTTTTTTTCTTTGACATTTTCTCCACAAGCTTACTTTACAGCTAACAAATCTCTCGGAATGTGCAATATCAAAAATCTGCCTGAAGCTTCTTGAAGCGTTTCGAACATTTTCGTCTGACGATAACTCATCTGTACCTGATTCTATCGAACGACAAAAAGAAAAAAAGTCAATGTCTTTCTCTTTTGCAGTAACTAAACCATATTTACCTGTAGCAAGTACAATCATATTGATCTTTTCGGATACCCATTGCTCCTTTTCAAATGGATGGTCAATGACCTCCAATTCTGGCATCATATTTCTTTCAATCCATAGCCATGCAGCGTCAACAGCGCTTTCATTTTCAGCTACAGCAATTTGAAGACAAACTGCATTGATTTCTCTTTGGAACAAAATCCGAAATGGAGGTAGTTTCGTATCGAAGCTAATTTAAAGTGAAACAATTAAGCCAACTTTGCTTTGTTCACCTTTCATTCACTTACACACTTGCAATCGTGCTCACCAAGTTACGGAAAAGTGGATTCCCCGGGGCAGACGACTTTTGGAGTAAGAAGTTATCTTTTTGTATAACAGTAGTCCAAAAAGGCGTCAAGGTGATATCTGTGGGTGTTGGTAGTGTAAAAACCTACAAGACGTGAGTTTGTCATCTCGAGACAGAATCTGTCTTTCTTCTTTTTTCTTTACATTTCGTGGCACACCTGCTACAACTGAGCGAAATTCTGTCATGCTCAAGAAAGTGTGATTCGATAAGACTTGCTACTTGTGATAAAGGAAAGAGAAAGAGTGTGGAGGGGAGAAACAAACAAAATTTAAAATAGACAAAGTTTGTTTTCATCCATTTGTTTAAACCTGCAGGAATAGTTCGCTCTTTTAAACCAAAATAACCCATCGAAACTGTTTAACTGTGTTTATTTTCTTTCTGGTCCAATATAGTTAAAGATAATTTGTCGGCTTAAAGAAGAGCTCTGCTATCATCTTTTAGCGTAGATGTCAAGACTTTAGAATGAAAAAAGATTCGAGAAATAAGTCAGTCAGACTTTAGAAGTCAATGAGCTATGTTGTACAAAACAAATGACAGTAGTTAAGAAAAACAATGTGTCGAGTAAATCCAAGGCAATGTATATTCGATTTCAAAAATACCAAGCATTCTTTATAAGCTTCATACATTGACATGTCAATCACTCTCAAAGTCTTTTCTACTAACCCTGTGAAATTCAAATTTTATTCTTCCAATAAAAAAAAACTTCTTTGGACACTTTCAAACATACTCTATTCAAGTTAATTTTGAGCATCTTCCTATGGAGAGTTATTTTATCTTCACTATATAAAAATTATAGGCTGCATAATTATTCTTCGAATTTGCAATCTCAGTTTATTCTTTATTTGAGCTTTTAGTTGATATAGTCTGTAATATTTGGCATTTTATCAAGCTGGCGCAGCTCTTGTTTTTCTCTGTATAGTCTGGTTTATAGACTAAAAGACGATCAAATAAACGCAATTTAAAGGGTGATTTTAAGGAGCTTCAAAGTGTGTGTCACAATTTTAGAAACTCAAGCAGCTCACTAAAAAAGAACCTTTTCTTATTTATTTTTTAATACTTCTTTTCTTTAACCTTTTTCTCTCTTCTTTAACCTTTTTCTCTTTTTTTTTCTTTTTTTTTTTCTCTCTCCTTCTCCTCTCCTCCTTCCCCCTTCTTTTCCCTTTCTCCTCTCTCTCTCTCTCTTTCTTGGTTATTTTATAAGCATAAAACAAAAGAAAAAATAATGACTTCCCCTCAGCCTTCCGAAACTTCACCTAGTTCCCGCTCTTCTTCTATCAGAAGAGTACGCAGAAGCAAGGTGAGAGAAAGCAAAGGATAAAAAAAAATGACTTTGACTGACTCAAGTATTACAGGATATGGTGAATAGCACACCCAACTCTCGCCCTTCATCTCGACCCTCTTCTCGACCAGGCTCACGACCTACTTCCCGAGCCACGTCACCTACATTAATGAACTACAGTGACGATACAGACCAGATTATTCCTACTGCAATTGTGATAAAAAACATTCCGTTTTCCGTAAAGAAGGATGCTTTATTGACCAAATTGGTAAAAGAGTGAGATAGAACATTGATTTATGCAAGACTTTCAACATGTAACCAATACAATTAGGCCTCTATGAATGTACCTGCTGCTTACGCTTTTAATTATCATTTTGATAATGGCGTGTTTCGTGGACTTGCATTTGCCAATTATCATACACCTGAAGAGGCTGAAATAGTTGTCAATACCGTAAATGGTCTTGAATTAGGAGGTAGAAAATTGCGTGTTGAATACAAGAAAATGCTACCTACAGCGATTGATACATATGCTGCTAACGAGAAGAAGGAGAGAGAGAGCTTTTCCTCGCAACCCAGTTCACCTATGTTTTCTGAACGTAGATTACTTAACAATCCGGATGAAGGTATATAAAACATGTAGTAAAAAATCTCTCTGGATCAACATAACCTGACTAAGAAAAAAAAAAGATGCTCTGGATTTGAATGACCCCAATGTATTGGAATTATATAGCTATCTCTTGCTTTTCCGTGGCGATGCCAACAGCACTGATGTAGCCTTACCAAAGACACTCTCGGCCAAAGAACGTAGGGACGCACATCTAATTGCAGATCGCCTCGGCCTAGCCCATTTCTCTGAAGGTTTTGGTCCAGACAGACAAGTGATTATTCAAAAAAGAGGATTTGCACCTGCACCTATTGTTCGAGTAAGTACTGTTTAAAAAGAGGTATAGTCTGTGATCTAATCAGCATATTTTAAGCTTCAAAATAAAGGATCCCGAGCTAGTTTGCGGTCCAGTTCTAGTCGCGAACGCATGAATGCTTCTAACAATAATGATACGAAACGAGATAGCACCTCCTACCGCAAGTCTATGATGTAAGTTTTATCTGTCCTCTTTTAAGAAATTATAGTCTTATAATTCACAAACGATAGGAGCACAAGTACTACTGCTGAAGTACTTTCGACAGGTAATATTTATCCTATTCGCCAACCTAAAGGTCCCGAACCTGGCAAGAATTTTGCTTCCCGCAACAAAAACATGGAAGATCAATTAGCTGACAGTTTGTCTCGTCAACATTTAACACATGTTGGCGCCTAATAAAGCAAAATTAATTTGAGCCAATTATTTCTCCTTTTTTCTTTCTTTCATTTTTTCTCTTGAGAAATTCTTATTTTCTTTTACTTTATCTCATCTTTGTCATGTCCTTTTGGGATTCACACCTTTCACCTAAAGAAGCTAAATATTATGCTCAATTGTTCCAAATTGCCAGCAAGTCACAAGAAGGCATTGTGACAGGCAATGAAGCCGTTCAATTCTTTGCTACATCCGGCGTACCTACACAAATCTTGTCAGAGGTAACATACGCATAAAACAAAGAAAATAATCGATACAAACTTATTTTCTTTTCTACTCTTTATAGATTTGGGAAGCTGCTGATCGCGATAGAGTGGGCCATTTGACACCAGAAACATTCACTATCGCACTCAAGCTAATTGCATGTGCGCAACACGGAAAAGAAGCATCTGCTAATATCATTGATACAGGTAAGCTATATCAAAAAGAGAGAAAGAATCAACACAATAGATGTTCACTATCATTTCAAAGACGTACCACCTCCTCAATTTGATGGAGCGACCATAGTAGCACCAAGTCCTATTGTTTCCAACACAACCATCAACAACAATAACTCAGCTAAAACACCTATTACAGAGGTAGAGCGCGAGAAATACGCTAATATCTTTCGAGTTCATCAACCTGTTAATGGAGTATTGGATGCTGAAACAGCCAAGAATGTTTTTCTCAAATCAAAATTGCCCATGGATACATTGAGTCAAATATGGTAATTTAGAACAAGGTCGCATGGTTGCTTGGATATTAATAAATTTCTTTTTAGGTACTTGGCAGATGTCCGCCAATCAGGCACCCTAAACCAAGCTGAATTTATTATTGCCATGCATTACATTGCCAAGTTGATGGATGGCTCATTGACTAGCTTACCTGACAAGTTACCTCCTGCTGTCTTTCAATCAGCTAATGGTGGCAGCACACCACTTGCTCGTAACATGACTATTCAATCGCCTTCGTTCCACAATACACGTCAGAGCATGATGACACCGCCTCAACGTGCTCGCACAATTGACTCGTTAGGCTCACTTGCCTTTGGCCCTTCAGCACCTATCCATGAACCTATTCAACAATGGGACGTTACAGCACAGGAGAAGCAACAGTTTGATGCCTACTTCGACAAGATTGATTCTACCAAAGCAGGCCTGATTCAAGGCAAGGAAGCTGTCGAATTTTTCAAAAACTCTCGATTGCCAGAGACGGATCTGGCTCATATTTGGGACTTGGCTGATACTAAGCAAAGAGGAGCTTTATCTCGGGATGAGTTTGCTGTTGCTATGCATTTGATTCATCAGAAATTAGCAGGTAAACCTTTGCCTCAGACCTTGCCCAAGACATTGGTTCCACCTTCTCAACAACAGCCGCAGTCATCACCTTTCGGCAATGCTGTTGCACCAAGTCCTTCTATTTTTGCTTCTCCTACCCCTCAATCTAACCGCTCTTTGATTGATGATACTACTACAAGCGATTTGCTAGGCGATTTTGGCGATGAAAAGGTCTCTCATGAGACAAATCAAGTGAATTTGATGCAGAATCAAATTTCTTCACTCTCATCACAAACACAAAACATTGGACAGCAAAAAGCAACAGCCGAAAGCTCGTTAGAGCAATTGACAAAGCAGAAAAAGGAACTGGAGGCTCAGCTGGCCAATGTGCGTATGACACATGAATCAGCTGTTAAGGATTTAAATGAGCTTCAAGAGACAGTACGTCGTGAGGAAAGCGAATGGGATCGTGTACGTGCAGAATACGATGCTGCTCAACGACAATTGAATACAGTTCAGAGCGACATTGCTCAAGCCAAGCAGACATTAGAGAATGGCAGAGCAGAGACAGAGAGCTTACGTCGTCGCGTGCATGAAATCCAAGAAGAAACAAAACAAGCTAGTCAGGAATTAGAAAAGATGCGTGCACAGGCAAAGCAGCAGAGTATGATGTTGGATATCAACAAGCGACAAGTCACTGCTGCTGAACAAGACCGTACTCAAGCAAGACGCCATCTGGAAGACTACAAACTTGCTGGAGGCTTGAACAAAGATGATAGTAGCGATGACGATGAACAACCTATAGCTGAAAGCTCTGCAGGAAAAGCATCGTCAATCAAAAGTCCTGAAGTCCAATCATCTGTTGTGTCTACCCCAGCTTTAGGCAATCTGTTTGCAGAATCGCCCATGAATAAGGCAGCCTCTCCTTTTACTGGCTTCGATTCACCAAGTCCTTTTGATGCTGCATTTTCTCCTTCCATTGCTTCTACTAGTAACAAGGCACCCGAAGATGATTTCGATGCTATTTTCGGTCCAATGGCAAGCCCCCCTTCAACAACCAACGATGCTCAGTTGAATGCATTTGATTCTGTTAGCTGGGCTAGTCCCTCTATTACTTCGCCTACTACAAAGACAAGTCGTGGGCCCCCACCTCCCCCTCCTCAGAGCAGACATCATCGTCAAACCTCTGAAGTGAGCTCAGTTGCCTCTATTACCTCACCTTCGCTTACTTCTTCCAACAGTATTAGAAAGGCACGTGCTCCTCCCCCACCTCCTCCCTCTACTACTCAACCTGCCCCTGCTACTCCTGTTACTCCATCAGCATCAGCACCTATTCATGCTGAAACTGACAATAGCCATCCCTCTGAAGAAAAAAAAGATGGTGATGAAGATGATGATTTTGAGGCAGCATTTTCTGGTAACCTTCAAGCTGCTAAAGTAGTTACTAAAGAAGATGAATTTGCTGACTTTGATGATGCATTTGGCTCTTTTGACCAAAAGCCCAAAACTGTTACAGAACAGCAATCACCTTCTACCACAACAGCAGAGAATAGCACAAATTGGGCTTCCAGCTTCGGAGGATTCGATTTCCCTTCAGAAGCGAATAAACCTACACCAACTAACACATCTACTACGGCAAACAACGATGAATGGGACTCAATCTTCGGTACTGCTTCTGCTCCAACAAACCCTCAAGCTGCTGCTGGTTCAGCTCCTGATACAACTACCACAGACAAAGGCTTTGATGAGGCCTTTGCAAGCTTTGAAGATGATTTTGGAAAGCAAAAATCAGCGGAAAAGAAGCCTGCTAACGCTACAGCTTCTGCAAGCAGCAACATTGGCATAATGGGTGATAAGATTGAAGAGCTTGTTAAGATGGGCTTTGCCGAGACGGAAGCTAAAGAAGCTCTCAACCGTTATGACCAAGATTTAGAAAAAGCAAGCAATTTTTTGCTTGATCAATCATCTAAACAATAGATACTAAAAGACAAAATACCCCTCCTGTCTCTTTGATTTGTGTCTTTATTATATCTGTTTTTTTATAACAAAAAGAAGATGCATTAGCTTTGTTCTTTTGTCTCAAATTTATTTTATTGAAATAAACACATTTTTCTCTTTGCAAATGTATAGTCTTTGTTTAAGCCAAGGATGAATCTCCTTGCTTAGTCTAATAATCTTCCAGGTCGTTTTATGATAAACGCAGATTATGGTTCATGTTTAAACCTCGAGCCCAAGCGATTACCAGAGATATAGGTGCAGCGTTGACTTACTATAGCAAATCATCACTTTTGTTCTGGACTCTTCCATTCTGCATTCATTTCGTTCATCTACAAGCATATGATAGCAATTTTTGTTCGATGGAAAACAAGTTCAAGTCCTAAGCTCTCTCACCCTGTACTTTTCTATGTTGCTCCGTTGATTGTCATTTTCTCTTTATGAATGGCTGTTCTCTATGCGAAACATAGATGACAAAAGTAAACCATACTGTACCTTTTCGATTTGCATGAATTTACCGTCAAGCACTAAAAAGAAATCGCATGTAATCCCTAGTTCATAGTGTTACGTTACTCTTGTGAGAAGCCTTTGTGTTTGAATTGAAAGTGACGCATTGGCGTTTTGGTCTCATGTACAACCAGACACATTGCCTTCATCGTCACTTGTATTATGTAGGAAAAGAAAGAAAATGTTACTTTCAACATTGCGCTTCATAATTACAATAAATTTATTCTCAGCGCTTTTGATACAAATTGAGAGTCTATGTTAATATTGTTCTTCACTATCAAAATACAAACATCACATAGTATACAATGATCACCCAAAGACAATCGGTATCAGCTTCTCTGCCAACTCAGAATTTCTTGACGTAGATGATGATAGTGCTAAGCTTGATATTATGGTTTAGTTTCTACTTATTTTTTAGACTATTCGCAAATGCGGTAAATCATTATATTGAACATTTTGCGCTTCTTATACAACCAAATCATGTGTTTTACTTGGACAGTAATAACAAACGCTTGCCCAATTATCCCTGATGTACATACTGAAACAATGGGCGCTAAACACAAGTCTACCATTCTACTTTTTGCTGTCTTTGCCGTATTATCCTAAAATTTAGAGCAAAGAGAGGGCTCGTATAACTGATTTAGCTAATATACAAATCATTCAAGACCAAACTTTCGTGCTCTTAAATTGGTTAGTTATACTTGATGTCAAATCTTTATTGAGACGTAAAATACTCACAATAGCAACTTCCATTTTTCCATTTTAAGATAGGATTAATAAGCATGGAAGGCCATTCAACACCAGCACTTGTCAAGTTGTACATTGTTAAAGTGTATCACAAAGTGGTACACAAAATTAGATAATTAAATTTATAGACAATTGAACCAGATTCTAGGTATTTGTATCAAGTGGTTCAGCATATCATCTTTCAAGAGGTTATTGGATTGACATAAAGCAAGTGGTATAATTTCTGGGAGAATAAAAGCACAAAATTGATCTCATTGAAACATTGATTGTATACACATTTACTAATGCCAGGTGTTGCCTGAACGAGTAGGTTATTCCCAAACTCACTATGGAATATTTGCTATCATTCTCAGAGGCACATGGTATGAATTAGTAGAAAAAGAAAGAGAGAGAAAGGCATTGATATCCTTGATTCTATTTAATGTGAATGCGATTGATATGTATAGGTACAACAAGCGCAAAAAGCTCAAGGAGAAAAGTATGTTTGAGCAAAGGTTTGGATTGGTTTACTTGAGTTACCTAATCCAATTCGATCATAAAAGTGATGATTTCGGATTCATTCGATTAGGTTGAGCTCAAAAGGAAAAAGAGCCTACGTATCAAGATCAAACCTATGCACACGCGTCTTTGTCCTTATCTGACCATAGGACTAAAAGAGAGACTAAACTGGAACGTCCAAGTGAGCGCTTGTAATCAAATCAAGCCTTTTCGATCAATGCCATGCAAGTTGTTTTGATGCAAACATTCAATACTTTTGAAACACATTGACGCTCCTTCAACAATCCATTTTGATTCCAATTCAACGTCTAGCAAATATAATTCAAATTTGTGATATTCATGTTCATTGGGTTATGCTGAAATCTCTTATGGTGCAACCACAAGAAACACTATGATTTCATCCTTTCTAAATTAAGTGATAGTGCTTTCAATGAAACAATGTCAGTTTTGAAACGGCGAATCCAACTGCAACGATAGCACTCAACAGCATTACTAAGCTAAAGTTAAGGTGGATGGCAATTTAATAGAGCCAGATGTTTCGGAAGATCAAAAAAATTATATAAATAAGCATGATAAAGTAGTTTTTTTTCATAGAATCATTAATTATTTTCTTATTCGCACGCAATAAACACAATGGCTCTCCCTCGTAAAGTTCTTCTTGCTGTCACTAGCTACAACGAACCCTTCTACCCTGATGGTAAAAAGACTGGTTTGTTCTACACTGAAGCCCTCCACCCTTACTTGACATTTGTCAAAGCCGGTTTCGAAGTTGACATTGCTACTGAAACTGGTACTTATGGTATTGATGAACACTCCACAGCCAAGGACTTTTTGACTGATGAAGATGAACAAATCCTCAACAACCCCGAACACCCCTTCAACGTTGCTTTGAACAAGCAACTTCACAAGGCCTCCGACTTGGATCCCAAGCAATATGGTATCTTCTTTGGTTCTGCTGGCCATGCTACTTTGTATGACTACCCTCATGCTAAGGGTCTCATTGCTATTGCTGAAGACATCTACAACCGTGGTGGTATTGTTTCTGCCGTCTGTCATGGCCCTGCTATCTTGCCTTTCATCAAGGATGGTAAGACTGGTAAGTCTATCATTGAGGGTAAGACTATTACTGGTTTCACAACCCAAGGTGAAATTCAAATGAACATCCTCGACAAGATCAAGGAAGACAAGTTGCTCACTGTTGAAGAACACGCTGCTGCTGTTAATGCCAAATACATTGCTCCTGCCACTCCATTTGCCGACTGCTCAAAGACTGACGGTCGCGTTGTTACAGGTGCCAACCCTGCTTCTGCTCACTCCACTGCTGCTGCTGCCGTTGCTGCTTTCCAAAGATTGTAAATACATCCTTCGAGCTCTATGCTTGACTACATAGTACATTTTTAATTTGTAATAAATTCTTGCCATTTAACTTGCATAATTGACACATTGAGAAAATTGGGCCTTTTACTTTTAATTTGTAATGTTCATTTTTTACGACTTATTGAGTGGACGCGTTAGATCAGCCTTTTCTAAATAAATAAAAAATGTAAAGATTCTCGCCACTAACCCACACTAAAAGATGGAGGTTTGTATGGTCTGTACTGTGGTTTTATTCAAACAAAAAGGAGGGAGTAAAACAATTGCCAAAAAAGGAGATAAAAAAAGGCGATCAGTTAGCATAAAATCCACCTTTTTTTGCAGTCACTTGTCATTTCTCCTCTTTGGTGAAAAGGAAAACGTCAGGTATCACATGCACAACTCAATGGCCATATCGTGTAAAAGTACCTTAAGTGTACAATCTCAACATTGAATAAAATAAATAAACTTGAACTTGCGTAGCACAGGCCCAACAAGTAAAAGTTTAATTGTACGAAAGGTTGTCTGCTAAACTGTATGTTGACAACAATGTTTAAGCTTTTAAGGGATGTCCCACGAAATCAGGCAATTTTCTTCCTGTGTACATCCCACACCTTGATTTATTTTAGTAATGTTTATATTAATGATCTTGTTTTGACTCCTGCTTGTCTCTTCTTTCATGGCCTCCTACAACTGCACCCTAACAATTAAGGGATGCTTGTACTTTCTTAGAATCATATATAGATGCTTTGGCCTTTCAATTCTTTGCTTCTTCTTCTTCTCTTATTTAACATTCTTTTTTAAAACTCAAGCACATTATGAATAGCTCCAGCGCCCATAACTCTATTTTGAGATTCACTCTTGATGGCAGGCCAAGCATAGAAGTAAATCAAAGATAGTTGTTGATGTGTAATGTATGTTTACTTACTGTTTTGCCTAGGATATTCACGATTTGTTCTCAACACTTATGTTTCAGTTAAAATGTTCAACCAACAGGTTCATGTTCCGAAGCTATACTAATTCTTTTACATCTGAACAAGCATTGACTATACTTGGTTCCCTAAGCTTCACACAAATGTTCCGGTCGAACCAATACAATTTGACTGCTAGCGTGCTATCTAGTACGTCTTCTACTGTGGATACTATGGATTTGGGTATGTCAAAGGCACTCATACAACAATTTTTATGGACACGGTTGATATTCAGCGCTACTGAACCCCGAAACCGTACTTACAAAGACAAGAGTATCTGGAAAATAAGCTCAAAGGGCCTCTGTGTCCTTCAAGGTTTTAGTGCCAAGACCAAAACGAATATTGAGAAGTTTGAATGTCACATCAATGCTTCAGCTCAACTTATGTTTCTTATACAAGTTGAACGAAAAAAAGATAGTGACCGTTTAAACAACAAGAGGCGACATATGGCATCCCTGTTTTCCATTATGATCGCAAGTTTACCTTTAAAAAAAGAATATCAAACAAATAAGTCAGACTGTCATTCAGATCGGGCTAGTTTAACAGAAGACTATCATTTCAGCTCATCAAAAAATTCAACTTACTCGGGATATGAACCATCTTTCTCGTCCCAAGAATTGTCCTTTGCAGACTATTTCCCAAATACAAGTATTTTGTCCAACAATGTACTTATGTGTGCTTATGGGAGTAACCAACAACTCACAAAGTCGCTTGACTCTTCGCCACAAAATATTCTTTTGCAAAACTTGGAGCCCTCTTCCACTTCAAACAAGTTACAAATGCGTACTATATTCACTTCTTCCATCTGCTGTAATTGGCTTGTAGATTACTGCACAATTGCATCAAACGATGAAGCGGAAAGTGTAATGACTGACTTTATGCATCTAGGATGGATTGCATATTATGACAAAAAGAACGATCTCATCCATCAAGTCGAATCCTCCAACTCGGTTACACTCAACTTGACTAGATCCGGCATGAAAATTGTTATTGACATGTCTATGGAAAGATATAGGGATTCTCAAAGCATGAAATTGTACCAACAGCAACTCGATGAGTTGTGTATGTTAGAAGACGACCATTCAAAACACGATCTTCTCAGAAAGACTGAGGCTACGGCTACAAGCTATCTACATCATAACCATTCTATTTACCATTCTGAAGCAAATGAAGAGAAAGAAAGATACTATGCTAAATCAAGAATCTCGTTTCCATCCATATACACATCAACAAGCTGTGATAGTAGTATGGTGTCGTCACCCTCAGACACCAGCATCAAGATCAATAGCATTTTTGATGGTAAATCTCTCAGTATGTCCCCGTCCTTCTCAAATCTTTCGCTTAGTACAAGCAAGACGAACGAGTGCTACATCGCTACTTCCAGCATGTCTGGCTGTGAGAATCTAGCATATGACAATAATTGTTCTGCTATTCATGAACAGAAAGATGCCAGAATGAACAAGTTGCATCTGATCTTGGCTAATCCTTACCTATGGTCACTCTTTAGAGATTTTCTTGAAGATTACAATTGTGGAGAAATCATTGAATTCTGGACTGACTATAAACAGCTTTGTAAAAGTTATCAAGAACAAAAAACTGTAGCACCCTCAGAAAATATGGATCAACTTTTGGAGGATGGCTTCTTAATTTGGGAGATGTACTTGAAACCAAATGCTCAGCTTGAATTAAACATGGATGATAACTTCAAAAACGAGATGGCTAGAGAAATGAATAGCATGATGACTGTAGTTGGTACCACTTCACCTAACTATTCAAGTGCCAATATACTTTTGTCAACTTTCTCAACAGCACATGCTATGGAGACAGTGATTAGCTGGTTCGACAAAGTCAACAATCATGTTCTAAACTTGATGACCATGCAGTTTTTACCCAGTTTCACTTGTTCAACTCAATACAAAAAATTGCTACAGCAACTTCAGCAAAAGCAGATCGATCGGTCAAATGAAGAGTTTGATACCTCTCTACAAAAGACTCTCAGAAAAAGAAGCACAGTTCTAAGCTACACCCCTCCTGTTGTTGGTAAAGGGTTTAACGAATTTCCACTACCTCCTCAGCGACATGATAGTCTGAAGGAGGTACTGCGCCTATGAATATGATCAAATGATGCCATAAGCTACCAGAAGCTAAAATTATACTTATCCTATTATTGACACATCCTAGACCTAGCATTACTTATCTATATTTTAAATATATTTACAAGCTTATACCATCAACCTTTCTTTTATATACTAAGCCGCCTATTGCTCGTTGAGCTCAAGACAATTACTCATAGATGGTCATGAAAGCTTCCATCTAACTATCCAAATCGTTTCCTTTAGTTTCTGAATTCCTTCTTGCAATTTCTAGAAGCCATTTTTATAAGGAGGCTTTATGCAGCATTATATTCTTCTCTATTTCATTGAAGTAATTAAAATGATAGACAGATAGGAGGAAGTTTTAATCGTCGGCGTTTTGTATGCTTAACATTAGACAAGGAAGACTTGGCATGCTTTAAACCAACAGACATCATAACTTGTATTAAAGATTCCCATCCAATACATAATGTTTTCATCTTTGAAACCAACAAATAATTCAACCAAGTTAAGTTACTTTTCAAAAGCTAATTAGGCAGTAAATTAGCATATAGATTGAAACAATAGTTGAAGAAGCAAACCTGTTTACTTTGTCCAATAGTCTGATCCTGTTTATCATCTAGAGAGAAAGATTATGGTTTCACTTATATACACTCTCCCCACACACCCGACAGCTCTTATTTGGGATATATTACAGATTATTACATAAAGCTATCGTCTATTCATTCTTTTAGAGTGTCCTCGCATCCTGTCTAATCTTTTCTCTTTAATCAGTTACCAGTAGATAAATCCAACAGTGGTTTTCTTCTTTTTTGGAAAACCCAAGGCTAACATAGAAAGATACAGTTGCCAAATCTTTCTAATGGTATGCCCTAAAAAAAGCATTGGATCCAAGCACTGCTACAATTTTAGATGGTGCAATCACGTGTCTTTAACCTTTATTTAATCTAATGTTGAAATTGTATTATCCTACTACTATATGTTGGGACAAACAATATCACTACAGATCAATAAAAAAAAAGACAACATTAGTAAGTTACATATTTGTACATAGCCAACAACTAAAGTCGGCAAGATATATGCATATACAGGTGTTTACTTACGCCAACTGTAACCACTCCTCCTCACGTGAAGTTTGACTAAGCCAATTTCGAAGCTCAAGGAAAATCCATACTTTGATCCAATGCATTGCGCCCAACTGAACGTCTTTCATCTCTCTCAGGGTTGTTTTACTGCCCTCCTTGATACTGTAATCTCTCAAGACGGGTAATGCATTTTTGAGTAAATCGAGATCTGGATTAAGCTGTCTTCCGATGCCCTCTAAAAGCATAACAGACACAACCACATTGATAAAGTCACCCTCCATCTTAACATGATGAGCTCGTACCATGTTCATCGTCTCATGTAGGAGACCGCCTATCTTGACTGAACCCAAATGAAATGTGTTCTGCTTGAGTCCCTGGATTAGCTTTTGCATGCGAAGGGCGAACACATCGGGTTGAATCACTTTTTCAGGAGTTCTACAACGCTCAACCATCAACTCTCCTGTTCTGTAGCCATCGAATTGAGCAATAGCCTGGAAAAGATCTAAAAAGTTGCGGCGGTTGACTACATTGAGTTCATTGACTAGACCTGTGTCAATAAAGACAAGTCGAGGCGAATAACCTTCTTCTTGAAGCGACTCAAGTTCCTTTTGAATCTTTTCTGGGTCATGCTTCACAGCCAAGATGCGGTTGACTGCTGTTTCGCCCTCATCTCTCAATTCACGACCAAGCAAGTTACTCCATGTCTGTTGCATAGGATGGTACGCTGAGGGCTTGTAGAATTCGATCATGATGTTACCTGGATGCAAGTCAGCATGAACAAAGTTATAAAAGATCAACATGTGCTATTTTTTGAGAGAAAGATGAGTGGGATATAACACAATTGTATTGTCTGATCCATACCAGAAAAGCTTTGAGACCAATATCAGCAATCTTGTGATCATATACAGGACTCAAATCTGACTTCTTTGTAAAAGAGGCTTGATTGAGAAAGACGTCTAGGGGAATA
This sequence comes from Blakeslea trispora, assembly GCA_025331445.1. Taxonomy (NCBI): domain Eukaryota; kingdom Fungi; phylum Mucoromycota; class Mucoromycetes; order Mucorales; family Choanephoraceae; genus Blakeslea; species Blakeslea trispora. Next base: position 46,976 of record JAIWNE010000075.1, on the reverse strand, counting down.
CCTTTCTCATATTCTTCCAACAACATGTTTTGGGTCGTAAAGGATTCCAAGGGTTTTGGAAACTTGACTTCTTTCACGCCACTGAAATATTCATTAAAACGCCTCAAGTTGCGCGCTTCTCCTCTCAAATCCAGTTGTTCCTTCATCATCTCGCCAAACACACGCACTTCATCTGGTAAAGATAGCCATTCAATGGTGGGTATCAAAGAAAGTAGACTAGCTACACAGTCCATAATGGCCAAATCGCGTTGAACAATCTGTCTTGCTCGAGGATGTAGGATTTTAATGGCGACTGCTGTATGAAGAACGACTGGATTGCCTTCTTTATCTAATGCTTGAACTGAATCGGAAGTGATGACGTCTGATTGAAGTGAGAAACGCTCTCGAGGATGGTTCGTCAATATATCGGGTCTCAAACGAGCTTTATAGACTTGAGCAATAGCACCTACACCAAGAGGTTCGGGATTGAGCTCTGAAAAGACTTCATCAAGTGGTCGACCAAAAGCTTCTTCAATAACCTTTTGTGTGTAGCGGAAAGGATGAGGATCGACATTTGAGTGTAACTTGGATAGTCGGGAACACAATGCTAATGGAAATAAATCGGTTCTTGATGCAATCCATTGTGCCAACTAGACATACATAAAAGAAAAAAGTTTATACCAAACACACTATTCAATATGCTTGTCTCTTTTTTTTTTCTCTCTCTCCTGCACACGCACACACTCTTGGTCTCATTCTCTCCCTCACATACTTTGATAAAAGTAGGTCCAGCCCTTTCCATTTGTGCGGATAAGAAATCGTACCACCAAATAGTACCTGCCCTCTCACCTTCTTTTATTTTTCCAAAATAAACTACAGGCGAGGTAACAGCGACAGGCACAAATAGTATCAGTATATGTATCAGTCTTCGTAGTGTCAATAGAGGCTCAAGCACATAATCGTCTAGCAAGTCAAGTATTCTTTTTAGGAAGCGAACCACTGCAAAACGCGAACGGTGATGAAGCTCTGCATTCTCAATCTCGGCTGGTGTAGCTGGATTAGAGACAGATCCAACACGAACCGCTTTTTGGTCGACAGGATGAAACCGAAGTGAAGATATGTTTAGGAGACTTGTGGTAGTCGACACTGTTGCTGCGGGTCGTATTGTTCTGCTCAGTGTTATTTTCGGCGCTGTAGGTGGTAATCTTCTAAATGTATGATAACGCAAACATGGCCTTAATAAAGGTCTCTGTAAAACTAGTCTATTCATTTATTCTCTAGAAATATATATAATGTAAAGAAGAAGAATGAAAAAAAAAATACAAGATAACAAGCTGTAATTGGCATTATCATCACTTCGACATCATGCTGGATGACACTATTTCCGGAAATGAATTACCAAAAAAAAAAAAAAACTGCGCTAGTCAAAAAAAAAAATTATGCACATGAAAATTAAGGAATTACTGAAACAAACACATAGTGTTCAGTACAATCAAACTGATGCTCAGAGTTTACTGTATGATTTATTTAGACATCGATAAACCCTTGAAAAAACTAGTACTAAATCTCGCTTACTCTGCCCTGCCTTCCCTTCTATTCTCATCTGTTCATTTGTTGTTTGCTTTGACAATGCACCCTAAAAAATGGATTCACTTTTTCTTTTATAGCCCATTTAAACAATATACCATGATTGAATTTGATCGCAAAAGAATTGAGCTCATCAGTAGCAATTGTTTCTCTGTTTAAGTCAAGACCATAGATGGCTATCAAAGAACACTAATCAAAGCCAAAAGACTGCATCTCTTTAGAGAAATACTAGCCTGAATAGATAAAGTCTATCGTCTCGAATAGGTCCAAACAATAAGACTCTTGCCTGACAATGTCCAAGTAAATGTAAAGAAAATACAATAGACGCTTTGTTTAAGAGTGTTCATATTCTTGAGAAATGCACTCTTATATTGAACCTACTCTAAAATTGAATGGCATTTTAGCACTTGAAGCGATACAAGTCAAAGAATTGCTATTTGTATATTGAGAATATTCTTATATCAAACACTTTCGAATTGAGCGACTATTGTATAAAAAGAAATAAGAAGAGGAAGTTATGGGACAAGGTCAAGATTTATTGCGGAAAGCATTACTTCTTAGAGTATTTGAAATACTAGATCAGTCTGAGCAATTCTATCACAGTAAGTTATCTTAAAGAGAGTCAAAACAGAACAAAGCGTATAGTGTTGAGACAGAAGAGACAACATGGTACTCTCTTTGAGCGGTTTAATGATTCTACTTCAAGTTGTTTTATATCTCATTGTACCATTTCACTGCACCAAGCTGCTTTCTGTATCTCTCTCTCTTCTTTTGGTACTGTTCTTTTATATGTTATTTATCAAAAACCATGCTTATTTTCATATTTGTCTCCATTATAACTATCCCAGGCTAATTGATACGATGTCTGAAATTAAAGTAAACATAGAGTAACAGTCACTAGTGATTTTTTTTCGTGTGTGCTATCAATCAAAGCCTTGTTCCCTTAATTTTTTTTTTGTTCTTTCCTATATAAAATAAACAATACCATGGCCGCTGTTCAACGACCTGAAAAGATTGCCACCATGATCAACGGCGTCGAGCGTTACAACCCCGAAAACGTCACTGTTCTCGAAGAATACTTGATCAAGCAATGCGAATCTAACGAATATGACTTGGAAGCCAACTTGGCTCTTCTTAAGCTGTAAATGAACAAGATGATATTGATGAGCCCTATTTCTGATTATTATCATCATAGCTACCAATTCAACCCCTCTTTAGCCAAGGAACTTGTTATTATTAAGGTTCTTGTCAAGGCTTTGACTGCCATCCCTGCCCCTGATTTCAATCTCTGTCTTTACCTTTTGGCAGAACAAGCTGTGAGTTTTTTTTTTAGTAGATAAAGCAGTCGTCCATGTCAAACTTATCTTGCTTTTTTTTTTGCAAATAGCATCTCGAGTCAATCGAGAAGTTGACTGAATTACAACAACTTTTAGAACAAGCTCGTTATGCCAAATTTTGGCAATCTGATTTGAAGCCTTGGGTTGCTGTTGTGCCTAACTTTGAATCCGAAATTAGACTTGTCATTGCCCGTGTTATGGCCATGTCATACCAAACTATCACTGCTTCTGCTTTGGCAGCTAACTTGGGTTTAACTGGCGACGCGTTTGATCAATTCTGCTCGAGTCAACAATGGCAAAAGTCTGGTGAGTTGGTTCAAATTCCTATCAACAAGGGCAATGAAGCCAAGGCTGTAGTCATTAGAGAAAACATCAAGTTCGAGCAATTGACCAAGGTTATTGGTTACTCCAACGAAATGTAAGAAAAGTAGAGGAAAGCTTAGCAGAAGAAAACGGAAGCGACATCATACATACACACATATAATATGCACATATCTATCTATCCGTTTACATCCACACATATCACCAATTTGCAGCACCACACTTTCTTTTATGTACAATATAGTTTTCTTATATTTTTTTGTTGTTATTTCTGCTCTATATACACATGAATACTACTGGGTACTGGGAAAGAGAGAGAGTGTGTGTGTTTTTTGGAAAGGTTTGAGAGAGAGAAAGAGAGACTTCTCGGATTATAAGCTTCGGATGTCCTCAATGCCTAGTATGCGAATACTTTAGAATTGGAGGATAATCAAGATTCTTTCTTAGTTTGAATTTAAGCATTTGCTTGTTCATTTAATCGATAACATAGAAGAGAGATCACAAGCAGTCATTGATCTTAAAGACAGTACAACAAATTACTAGCTTCGGTTTTTTTTTTGTATTCTTCAACGACAAAAAACAGACTTCAATTAGACATCTTCCTGAATTACTAATGTGTCTCTTAGTTTATCCAATTTTAACACAGAACTTCAATAATCAAACAATGAATCATTTTCAATCGTGGGTAACTGTAAATTACATTGCTTCACCATGAACTGTAGTCGTCTGTATATAATTCAAAAAACATGTCTATGATTGCTCGATATTTTAAATAAGAGAATCGAAAAAAAAGAGCATAGAAAAATCTAAGTGGCATTCAATAGCTTTGTTCGCTTGAATGAATTGCTTATTTGAATGACAAGTAGTGTTTCCAAAAAAAAAATTGATGTATTGCTTCTGTGTAAATATTTCACAGTCATAGCATGAACTACATAGACTATGGGGCTAAATAAGCTTCGTTGATCTTCTCATGCTTGATACAACTCAATAATTCTTATTTGATGTTGAAGTAATTAAAGACAAAGACTTGCTACCTATTTTGAACAACATATTATTATATCGGGACAAAGTAAGAAAAAACGTGTAGACATTACTAACACTACACACTACAATTTGGTACATCAAAAAGCACATGAAGCAGCTTAGGCACACCTGGAGACACTGATCCAACTAGATTTGTGAGCAAGCGTATCAAATCAAACTTTAGTGTTGTCCACTTCTTCTGTAATATACATGCAGCAAACAAAAATCACTTTTACATACTTCTTGTATGATAACAAAGTAGATTCTTTCTCTACAATTGTCTAAATCATAAGCATGACCAACAGCATGAGCTATAGAAATAAATCGACTATTGAGACAAACACAAATATTTATAAATGCTGTATAGCTTGCATGCTTTTATCAATAAAAGCACACTAATATATTGTTATGTTCACTGTTTTACTGAGAGTGTAAAGTAACTGTGAGTTCCAACATAAATAAAGAAGTTATAATAAATGTCCCAAAGTTCGAACTTACATGTATGACCATTGATACAGTTGAAGACATAGATTTGGAGGGGCTAGTTGATTGACATTTTAAAAAGATCTTTGGAGCTTACCCGAAGTACACCCAAGCCATCGGCCTTATTTCGTTTTAGGGAAAAGGGTGACAAAAAAAAAGCTCAATGTAGAATTGATTGTTTTAAAAGAGGTACTAACAACAGCAAAGAGACATGCAAGCAGACTGAAAGAGGAGGAAAGCCTGGTTCTTTTTCAAGATAGCCAATCTAGCAGTTGACTATTAAAATAGAGAATGAGAAGTGAAAGAGAATATAGAGCTACAAAATGGGAGTTTGAATACTCTAATCAAACAATCAATACATCTTTGTTTAGTAATTTCTATATTCATTTTGATCATCTAATAATTTTATTCTGCATTTTAGAGATAGAGAACACAATGTTGAACAAATTCGTCTTTCTTTTGGTCTGATTGGCTTTCAATTAGTTACTAATAGTGAATATATCACAGACTTCTCTCTTATTATTTTGTAACTCTAGCAATCTTTATATCAAGACGGTAAGTAATTCTTCTGCTAAATCAAGATGATTTAAACAAGATTAAAAAGAGGGTTTTATTTAGTACAGAATGAGATTGTCAATATAAATTGAGCTTGGCAATACAAAGTGGAATTCTATCTCAAGTAAATGCCTTAATCTAGTGATGCATTTAGCTTTCGGTATATCACAAAGCATGACGATAGACTTTCTCTTGTCAATAAAAGAATAGAAACACATATGACAGGAATGAACGTGATTCAAATACATGTGGATCTCCTTCCCATCATACTTATTTATTTCCGTTACAACTATCATTAGCATTAACTAGAAATCTTCTAATCAGTATTGTGATATTTGACGTATGAATCAGTAAGTTGTAAAAAATGAGTCGGCTAAGCGAAATGAGTCTCCTTGAATCCTTTATTAAAAGTAAGGGAAGATTCATAAGTCAAAAGTAAATTGGCTTTGATGTATCGTAAGCTAGATGCATCATTAAATCAAGACATTTATTTAAGACACAATCCTACTTTGTGTCACCAAGCTCAATTTATATTGACAATCTCATTCTACACTGAATAAAACCCTCTCTTAATCTTGTTTAACTCATCTTGACTTAACAGATAAATTATTTTTTTTAAACACGCAAAAGTTTATTCAGTATTAAGAAAATGTCCAACAACAACAACAACAACAACAACAACACCAAGAAGGCTAATGATGCTCATCGCGTCAACAACGACCCTAGTAGTCATCGTGCCCCTGTCACTACTAGCATCGACTACTCTCTTGATGAGTTTCCTCCTTTGCCTCCTGCTTCTCCTCGTCGCGATCCTATCGCTGCCACGAACATCAGAAACAGTGGTAATCCTTATGGACAAGAAAAGCCCAGCGAGTCCATGGATATTGACACATATACTGGCAATGCCCTGTCATCTCACGATGTCGCAGGAAGAACTTCCCCTCCGTCTGTCGAGGATGAAATGTTTGAAGATCTCGGTGACGATGATCTGATAACTGAGAAGTCTTTCAGAGAGACTATCTCTGATTTAAAAAAGAAGTTGACAAAGCTTTCTTTCGTTCTAGCTAACGCTAAGAAAAGCTCAGACATTGATCGCTTGAGAGCTGAAAAGGATTTCGTTAAGCAACGTCATCTGCAAGCCCTTGAAGATTTTAAGGATCTTTTTGGGGACAATGAATCTACAATGTCGGCATTGACTCCCTCTACTGGAAGCAATGTTCCTGTGAACCCTGTCGTTCATCAAACAATGAGTTTAGTTCCCTCTAATCTCCCATACTTTCAGTGGACTGGCTTCATCACTGATACCAGTCGTCAGTCTTACAAAACACCTAAAAAGTGTTTTAATGCATTTGAAAATGTATTGAATTCCCACTCTTTGTCTGTGGAGGCCAATTGGCAAAGACTTCTTCTCGTTTCGGCCCCCGATAATCTTATCGAGTGGGTTAAAGACTACTCACAGTCTCATCCCAACACATCCTGGAGTGCAATCAAAAATGCTATAGCAATCAAATTTGGGACCAGTCCTGAAAGATTGCGACAATTAGCCACGGACAGACTTTATCGTCTTGAGTTTCGTAGATACGAGACAATGTCACAATACGTGGCAAGATTCCGTGAAATTGCTCAAGAAGCGATGATCACTGAAGAAAGTATGTTGAAGCATTGTATCATGCAACCAGTTCCTCGAGAATATCACATAGAGGTATTGAGAACTATAAAGATCACCAAAGATCCTAATGCTCAGTCATTGGACTTTACCATCCAAGCGTTGCTGGATGCGTATGATATCCTCAACGACCTTGACGTCAAAAAGAAGTTGCCTACTTCTCATAAAATAGTGCACTCCAAAAAGGCTCAGCCTTCCACACCTTACTCTTCCTCTCGTCCGAGCAAATTCCGCTCTGAAGCCTCTTCCTCTCGCCATAAGCCTAGTCCTTATTGCAGCTATCATAACTCTCACGAGCATGATACCGCTGATTGCCGAGCAAAACAAAAGAGAGCTGAACGAAAGCTGCATTTCCAGCAGTTCAAATCTAAAGGTAAGAAACGTACATGTTTCACCTGCAAAGGCCCATGGAAGCATGGTCATGTCTGCAAAGGCATGAGTAAAGGTAAACCCTCCAAGACCTCCAACAACAAAGACCCTGTGCCAAGGCCTACTCAATCGGATGATGAAGGGGATGTCTTCATGGATGAAGGCTCCTCTGATAATGAAGACCACAATCTTCAATTCGCTGCCGCTGACTTTGACCCCAAGGGCAAAGGCAAAGCTGACTGTAAGTACACTGTCACCACAGATGACTACTTTGCACAATCGCCAAAAGACCTGTTAGCTGATAAGTTTATATATCTTCCGTTGTCAATAGAGAATGTGAAAACTTGGGCATTGCTAGATTCAGGCTGCTCTTTTTCTTCTATCTCTCCTTCTCTGGCAAAACACTTGAATTTAGAAATAAATAAAAGTAGAGGAAATATTAAACTTATCAATAGCAACACGGTTAAACGTCTAGGACATACGTCAGACAAATTAGAGGTCACATACAATTCCAAAACAATTCATTCACGGTTTGAAGTATTTAATCTGTTTAATAACATACATGTGTGCATTGGCATGGATTTGATATATCTTTTGGGTATTGAAATCTCCAATATCGCCATGGATTGGGAAAACAAGGTTGGTCCTGTTCTACCTCCTATTGATCCAAACCCATCTACACCCAACAATGATCCTTTTGGTACACAGACCGAGCGTAAGCAAATGATGGATCAAATCGAACCATTTATACAAGCCAACAGAAATATCCCTGTTGCAAACTACTGTAACATACCAGGAAGTGAAATACGCCTTCCTCTGAAAAAAGGTATTACATCAGCTTATCGTAGACAATATGCAATCAAAGAATGTCATTTAGAAGCTGTTGAAAAACAAGTACAAGAATGGATTTCGGGCAATGTCATTGAACGCGCACCTCCAAACAATCCTTTCAATTCCAGTTTACTCACTGTGTTAAAGCGATCCCCTGTAACAGGTGAATTAGATCCAAAAAAGGTACGTACTGTACTTGATTGTCGTCTTGTAAATCAAAGCCTTGATCCCGCACAAATGGATAAATTTCCATTACCCTTGATCAGCACTTTGCATCGTAAATTGAGCAAATTCTCGCTCTTCACTACCATCGATCTTAGTGCATGCTTTCACAGTTTTCGCATCCGTCGATGTGATAGACCTGTTACTTCATTCACGGCTCCTAGCGGCCTGCAATATCAATTCAAACGAGCTCCATTTGGATTGCTCAACGTATCCTCAGTGGTACAACGAAGCATCACCAGTCTCTTTGCTGACTTGGATTATTGTGTTCATTACATTGACGACATCTACGTTGCTACCGATGATAGTATCGACAACCATGTTCGTTGTCTACAAACAGTCTTATCTCGACTCACTCGATCCAATCTTCGCATCAATCATGAAAAACTCAATCTCATGCAGAAATCAATCTTTGTTCTAGGATTTCGACTTTCTCATGATGCACTTACTCTGGATATGCGCAAGGTTACCAACGTATTATCTTGGCCTGAAACGGTCCAAAACTCGAAAGAGTTAGGTCATCGACTTGGTGTGATCAATTACTTTCGTGAGCATGTACCTCGCATTTCCACCTTGATGGCTCCTCTGAACAAACTCAAAAATCATCCCAATATCAAGGAAGTATGGACTGCAGAGCATTCCAAAGCTATGCGTACATTGCAGCTCGTACTTGCTGATACTCCTGTACTCAGTTGTCCTAACCTCAAATATCCTTTGCATCTCGTGACGGATGCTAGTGCTTACGGTATTGGTGGTTGTTTGTATCAGGTAATCGATAACCATATTCGTTATATCGGCTTTGTTGCACGCACTTTATCAAAAGCAGAGCGCAACTATGGATCCTCTCGACGTGAGATCCTAGCGTTTCTCTATTGCACTACCAAGTGGAAACAGTGGTTGTCTGGTCAACGCTTTCATTACTATACCGATAACAAAGGTATACTGTATCTGCACTCTCAACCAAAAATCAATCGAATCATTGAAAATTACTACGAGATGATCTACGAGTTTGACTTTGACATCACCTTCTGTGCCGGAGTACGCAACATCTTGGCTGATCATTTATCGCGTTTGCTTTATCCAGACGACGCTGATCAAACGCTGGAGAGGGGTGAGCAAGTAATTGATACGCAAGTTGAGACGAAAGCAGCCTCCAAAACAGCAAAAGAAAACCGTGACAATTCGCCTCACGTAACCTCAGAAACAAATTCTGAAAACAGTAACACAATGGATAAAATTACCTCACAAATGGAAATGACAAAATTGAATAACGTTACTGACCAAATCATTGCTGCTAGTCGTATAGACAAATACACGCAACCTCAAAATGAAGAGGAAAAACAAAATATCATTTCGCAATGTCATCTTGCTGGACACTATGGAATCAACAGTGTCGAACGAATGATAAAACAAGAACATGGCATGAACTGGAAACACTTGCGCGAAGATGTAACAAAATACATCAAGAATTGTACAAAGTGCGCTCGATTCAATCTAGCAAAACATGTTTTCCACCCTCCAAAGAGTGATGCGCCCAACAATACATGGGACAAAGTCGCTATTGATCTAGGCACATTCGATGTTACAACTCCTAGAGGTAATAACTACCTATTAGTGTGCGTTGACATCTTTAGTAGGTTTGTGATTCTCAGAGCAATCAAATCCAAAACAGCCCTAGATGTTGCCAAGGAGTTGATACAGATATTTTCCATTATGGGATATCCTAAAGTACTTCAACATGACAGAGGACTAGAATTCTATAACGAATTGATCAAAAGTCTACGTCAACATATGGGCATTGAATCTGCTCTCTCATTACCTTACACTCCAGCTGGCAACTTGGAAACTCATGTAAAGACTGCTAAATCTATCATCCTCAAAATGCTGGATGGATATGAAGAATCATGGGATTTGTATGTCGAAGGTACCATGTATCTGATGAACCAACATATATCAAGACTACACAATCATACTCCATTCCAAGTGATGTTCAATCGCCAAGCAAATGATCTCAAAGATTATACAAAAGCTCTATCGAAAATGAATATCTCTGACGATATGATAGACACAGATAAGTTAAAGAAAGAAATCGAAAGATTCAATAACTATACCATTCCTGAAATTAGGAATCAGATCATTAAGACTCAAGAAAAAGATAATGAGCACTTTGAAAGAAAGCATCGGATACTCAAAGATCCATTTCCCATAGGTGCTAAAGTTATGATCAAAAACATAGAAAACAAGCGTCGGAAAACAGATGCCAAGTATGAAGGTCCATTTTATGTACATGGTTATACAACCAATGGAAGCTACATCTTGACCGATCGCACAGGCTCCATTCTATCCAGAAACATCCCTACTTCGCAAATTAAATTAATCGCAAATGAAACGAACAAGTCTGATGAAAACAAAGACATTTATGAAGTTCAAGCCGTGATCAATCACAGGGAAGTAGAACCAAATGGTATCGAGTATTTAACTACTTGGGTAGGATATCCGGACGAGCAAACATGGCAAAAGCCCGAAGACTTTGACAGTCCAGAAACTATTAAAGAATACTGGAAACGACGTAACGCTAACATGCCTACCAAGTCTGGTCAAGTCAAAAGAATCAAAGGATCACGCAAGCGCAAGACTCCTTTCAAGGAATCGGACGTCAACAAGAAGTCCAGATCAAACTAGACATCTGTGAATTAAGCGCAATCAGTACGGAGAACCTTTTTTACCCAGCTTCATCTTTTTTCCTCACGAAAGGTTTTTGATGAAATGGTTTTTGTTGTGAAGGTAATGGAAGAAACAAAGAAATCCTTTAGAACTCGTATGGGTTTGTTAAAGAAAAATCAGATGTCGTTTATAGCTATGGAATATCTAGGTATTTATATCTTTTAGGTCGGATAAACTGATTCCATCATCTAGAGATGATCAGGGAATCTATTTTAATATCGAGGATACGGAACACTATATCATTGACCATGTCTCAGATATTCAGTCTACTCAGCTCTCAGGTCATAGCTGATCTGAGATGGTAAGATAGAAAAAATTGTTTTAATAAATTCTTTAGCACCATCTTGTCATTTTCATTGTCACATCAATTCTGATTCGGTATAGCTGATATCAATAGTTTATCCACATCGATAAGGCCTGAGTCCCGAGAGCCAATTGGTCTATTTGATATATGATCCAATTTGTCTCTCAAGTTAGCATCATATTAGAATCGATCTCTAAAGGATAGATAGATGAAGTAGACATTGATCTATTACAGTTACTCTAGTTCTATTCTAGACTCTATGTCCAGATATAGTATGTATAATAATACTTTGTATCATTTATTTCGTAATCAGTATATAGATTCTAAATGTTCACAACAGTTTTTTTAATGGGCAATTCCAACGTACATACATGCAAAGAACAAAGCATACAATTTAACAACTATCTAATTCGCATAAGCATTCACATATTATTCAAGAGCGATTTATCTGACTTCAAGAATCCAACACTCAATCAAGGTCCATCTAAATGTTATTCAAATCTTAACTAAACGGTTTTTAAGGTGGTCCAGGGTGATGATGTATCGTAAGCTAGATGCATCATTAAATCAAGACATTTATTTAAGACACAATCCTACTTTGTGTCACCAAGCTCAATTTATATTGACAATCTCATTCTACACTGAATAAAACCCTCTCTTAATCTTGTTTAACTCATCTTTGTTATAATCCAATAAATCACAATGAAATAAATCCAAGGAATTAACCAGACTAAATGATTTGTCAGTGTACAGAAATACAATAGTAGATTGAAATTAGCCAAAAAGATACTGTTTATTGAGTGTAGAATAATAGCTTATTTATACTAGAATATCTGTGTCAGATTGAAAGTACGAGTATAAGGGTTTGATACAATAACTGGGCTTTGCATTAGAATAGTTGACTAGCTATTACGTTTAATCAAAGACAGTGTAATGAAGCCATGTCAAAATCTGCATGATTTATTTTGTAATCGAATGTCAGTGATTGAACCCTTGACATTCTGAGTAGATTACATCAGCTACATTGATCCAGCTATTTTATTGGTACATATGCGATGAATTATGCCATGTTGTATGATAGATACAACACTAAAGATAATGTTTTATTTACTTCAAAATTGATGTGCTATTTATACTTTTCATGAAGATGATATTTCAACTGAGATTGTAAAACTTTTCTAGAGGCTTGTAGATGATTATGATAATAACAACGAATCGGATGAGAGATGAATGATGACAGTCTTGTAAAGAAGAATTACTAAAATAGAATGATTGGCCATCTGTACCTTAAACCCAGTAACTGGTAAATTATTGGCAAGATGTCAGTCCTGACCTTGAATGAAGGTTTATCCGAATTGAATGTCAAATGAAACAAGCTGAAGTCGAATTAGAGAATGGTTGTGGATTCATAAGTGGCTAAATACTTGATCCGTACTGTATGAATACAACAATCTTGACTTAACAGATAAATTAGGCTTATAATAAAAATCAATCTCTTGTAATTTAAATTCAGTACCAATAAAATACGTAGAATCATTTATATGATTTCTACCTTCCAATATGATGTTAACATTGTATTAGAAGGTTTTAGTATTATAGGTGTAATCTAATTCGACTTGGCTATAGGATGCTTAGGGAAATACCACAAGTATAAATGCATTAGATTATTACATACAACAAACGGTTAACTTTTTATCTCACAATTTCTTTGATATAATTTTTTACTTGATTGATGTTGCATACAACGGCCTCTTTCAGAGCAATAAAATAAAGTAAAGATCAGATTAGGCTTATTGTGACCAGTCTATTTCTATATATGGAATTCTCAGGCTGTTGCGTTCAAACGGTACAAACACTGGATACAATGTATCCAGGTTACAGGCAATGTATACATTGTGCTCAAGTTACTCAGTTATCATACCAGTATTTCCCATAGTATAAATAGAGACAGAAAACATATATCTGAATAAAACATCTTTCTTTTGGTCTGATTGACTTTATTATTGTTATAAATTAGTGAATATATCACAATTGAACAATAACAATAACAATTTTCTTTTGACCTGATCGTCTTTGTATTGCTGCAAATCAAGTAGAAGCATCATACAAACATCTTTTTGACATAAGTTTTGTTGGAACTTTCAAGAAAAAAACGAGCAAAAAACTTTGGCAGGACAAACCCTCAATTAAGCTAGAATAAAGCAACTTGATTGGCTGGCTAAACGTTTTTCCGAATTGAGGGATACGTTAAACCCAAAAATTTTTTTTCAGTTGTTGCCCAAATGGCCAAATGGATAAGGCATTGGTCTCCTAAACCAAAGATTGCGGGTTCGACTCCCGCTTTGGGTGTTGTTTTTTCTCTTTTTTTATAGAAATCATGGAGGAAGGTTCCTGAAGTCTTTTTGATGAACGAGGAAAAGACATTCACTTCATTTGATTCAAAAGTCATGATGTAGTATCATTTTTTTGGTTTCTGAGATGCTAATTTAAATGAATCGGTCAGCCAGACAAAAGTTTGAAACCAAGATAAGAATAAACGTATTGTTATAGTGGGATATTTAAATGAGAGATCCCAGGTGCAAAACGCGAATATAGAGAGCTGTTGAGTCTGAGCTGTAAGATGGAATCCGATTGATTCTGCCATTGCTGACCCTGTCAACAAAACCACCAGAAATAGAGTGTTTATTCACTTGTACTGTTGCCAGAAAAAAAAGTACCTGAATTGCCTTGTTTTCTATCGTTTGATCACTCATTTGAGTCGTGCTCTATTATTGCTGTATTTACGATAAAACTTTCAGCAGCTAAATGAACTTTTCTCTTTAAAGATGAAAGTAAAAATAACCCAAGAATTGCATGTGTTGACTATGTATTGACAAAGAATACTCTGATAATGAACAGTGCAAACAGTTAATGGAATGAGAGGCATTGACTACAGTTAAACCAACCCTTTTATACTCTTAACCTAAGCAAAAAAAATGATTCACTCCAAGAGGCTTATTGGTATGCTCTAAGCTGTTATAAAAAAAAACAGTTGCTCTGCTCAAGTTTTAATTGATTGCTTGTGAAAAGCAGCATAACCTTAAGGATGACGAGTGAAAAGAAGAGGAAAAAAAAAGAAGAAGGCGAAAGTGTTCGCTCTGTATTTGCTTTTTTTATAACTTGAAGTTTAATGACAACATTGATAAACTAACTTGGACAACTTTGGTTGTAGTGTTTCTGAAACTGGTTTTTGTATTGCTCAAGTAATCTGTAGATGTTTTTGTGCGTGTAGCAAGGAACAATCCTATGCATGAATATGGCTTGTAGTTGGGAAATGGTGAGGATAAGTACCTGGCTATTTTGGTTTTAGAAGAAGGATGCAAAAAGTAAAGGAAGGGTGTAGCGTACAGCAGGCTATGATTCTGCTGAGAGTATCTGTTGTTACTTGCATTGTTTCGAAAAAAATCGAAACCAATGAATGGTAAAAAAAAAATAGCTGTACCTTTTTTTTTTTTTAATTTTCCATTGCAACTCACATGTCAGAAGAATCTCGCATGTGGCCATGAGTTTGGACGCAACTAGTTTCTGGCTACTATTGCTCGTGTGCATCTTTAACAATTCAACTACGCAATCGACAATTGCAGTAACTATAAGGCAATACGTGTGGGCCATTGCC
Source organism: Blakeslea trispora (assembly GCA_025331445.1). Taxonomy (NCBI): domain Eukaryota; kingdom Fungi; phylum Mucoromycota; class Mucoromycetes; order Mucorales; family Choanephoraceae; genus Blakeslea; species Blakeslea trispora. Next base: position 31,920 of record JAIWNE010000075.1, on the reverse strand, counting down.
TAATGTTTTGCATTATGGTCATTCAGGAACACGATGCACTTGTGTGACAAGAAAAAACAAATCCTTCATACATCTATGCATTGTGACAAACAAGAAAAGCCTTGCCTACAGCACACAAACATTTGCTAGCTGAAGAGATCGTCATGAGGGTGATCAGGATTTGGTTTTGCTAGCTAACAAACTGATGAGCGTGGTCGAAAGCATACATGGCGATCTGTTCTCTTATTTACCTCCACTTCCCTAACTAGCTTTATTTTCTTTTTTAAGAAAGGGTCTCTTGAGTCATTTGTCTGTTTCAATTCATGTCAAAGATGACGAGTTTTATTATGCTTGAGTTTGCGTTACTCTGTTGAATTTATGCAGCTTTTTTTATTTATTTGTATCTCCATCTTCTTAGTAACCGACTATAGGAGGCCAGACAACGTCTTGTTATCGCACTCAATGATACTATGTGTAATGTTGACTCTGTTAAATCATACGCATCTAGTGATTCACATAACAGCCAACTCAATGCTTACGAAAGCCCATCATACCATGTAATAAAGGGAAATGATTGTATGACATTTGATTGATTTGTGTTCATTCTACTTGTTATTTACTCTTCACTTATTAAGCACTGGTCTATATCTTCAGCAAAGTTATTTGGCGTTAGTCTATTCATGTGAGAGATCTCAATTGGCGTATGAACTATTCAAAAGTTCTCGCTGTTGCATGAAAAGGACAGCAGTAACTATGTTTTCAATGTCTGTATCGACACAAACATCATGCCCCGGTATGCTTGAATCTAGTCGTCCTACTCGCTTAGCGGTCGTCGTCGTCACCTCTGGCAAAACCTCCCTCCTATATCATTTGAAGCATCAGTCATATTGTAAGACTGTTGAAAATGAACTATGTTTTTATTAGAAATTCCTATCTGGATAATTGAAAAAAAAAAGGCTGAATGTGTTTTAACAAAAGTAAGATTTGAGGATAAACTATGTTTTCAGTCTCGGTTGAATTCACAACCGTTTTTTGATAAGTAAATCAGAAAGACCAGATACAGACGTTATTCTTGATGAAGCAACCTATAGCTAACCATACCTGAGAACAGGTGAACGAAGGTCTATTATGATAATATTTAGGTGTTCTCTTGGTGAATTGTTCATAGCAATTACGAAGGAAGGACTTACAGGAAGCTGCTTCCTTGTTGAGATGAATGGGGTACTCATTTTCAAGGGTAGAAAAGGGTAAATTGTGGAATTATTTCAACATGATCATCAAACTCCTGGTAAGTCTCACCTTAATAAGATATTCACCAACGCTTAGTAGAGTTACTTGAGTACCATTGCATCCGTTTTTTTCAGCATTAGTACTTCTTGATATCATGACAGGGCATTCTAATTTTCAATTCAAGCACAAAAGGAAAAAAAGTTCAGAAGGATTCAGACTCTGAAGATGATTTAGCTAACATTTGACAGTTCCTTCAGTTCCCAATGGAATCTTTCTTGTATGAAACGGATCAACAGAAAACAACAAAAGCCTCAGGCACTTGATCTAATACATATCAATTGATCTCATCTACAATGTCATAATAGCCCTTTATTGTACAAAAGGATCCAATGGTTGATCCATAGCCTCTTCAAAGATAGAGTCAACAAACTCAGGAAGTGAGGGACAATGTGGAATGTATTGCAGCAAGGACATCTTTCCATTTAGTTCAAGAGTTGTAAGAACAAGTGATCAATCCATTGAAGAAAATGTTTATTCAATAGGACCAATACCTGATAGGCGCCTATCTTCTGTAAGCTTGAGTTTCTTGAGGGTTAGACAAATTCCTAATGATCTTGCTAATGAAGCTTCCAAAAAAAAAAGACGCCATACAGTTTCAGTGAAGGGGGGCCAATGTATTTGCTTGTAAGGTATCTTGTTATTTCTTAAATTGTGTAGTAGTACGATCAGGGCTCTTTTATATATATTTGATTGCATCAACACTACTACACAGCTCCTACATTAATATACGCCTTGTATTTCTTGGTCAGAAAAGGAAAGGAATAAACTCTGACATATCAACAAACATGGTAGAAAAGAAATCAAAACAATGTAAAAAGTCATTATTCTCTTTCATAAAGATATTTTATGCTCGAAATAAGCTTCTTTAGTTCGTCTCAAAGATTCATTGAAAAAAAAAAGAGCTTCCCTCAGTTCACCGCTTTTTAATAGAAGCGTCTTGCTGTTGACATGAGTTCTTTTTTTCTTTATCTTCCACCCATTTCTGTCTCCTGTAGCAGACGCTTTCATTCTCTTAATAGCATTCTTGTTGTTTGTGTCAAGATAATTAAACTAACATATTTTTTGAGGTTTGAATTCTTTTGATGCTTGAACCTGACAAAAGAAAAGAGGGCAAGACATCTGTCATTCAATATGCCATCACACAAATCACAGTAACGGCCTTTTCTAGTTTATTAAAAAAAAAGGGGGGGGGGAAGGCACTCAACAGTAGAGTCAAGCCTAGCTGAAGCTTTCTTTTTTTGAGAGAGAAATAGAGCATGAAAACAATTCCCTTTTTATTGGCTGAGATAGACTGATGTCAGTGTATGGCGAGTGCGCAAAACCTTAAACTCTATTTTTAGTAATGGACATTCAATTTTCAAGTGATAATGTTTTTACCATTCTCACTGTTACTACTTCCTTTTTTCTCTTAATTTTTTTTTTTTTTTTTTACACCAAGAAAAAACTTTTTTTTTTTTTACAAGACAGTAAAGTATTCTTTTCTGCCTCTCTTTTAAATGGTGTTAATGGTTCGGTCGTTTAGAAGCCCTATGAACATATTCAAGTGGCTACCCTTTTCATTGCTTATTTTGCTATCACTATTAGCAATTTATTGCGTTGAAAGCAAGCCTTCTTTTCCAAAAGACATGACATTATATCAACAAAAGCGTACGATGCTAATAGAAGAAGATCCAGAAAAGACAACACCTGCTCCCACAAGCAACCTGATACCAACCAACCTCACACTTATTTCCACCTTGGATGGCTCTATTCGAGGCATCAATCGATTCCATGGCGAAATCTACTGGACACTAAAAGGTGGACCCAATAGCTCGCTTATCAGATCCAATTCACAGTTTCAGACACACAAACTATACAAATCGGAACCCAACATGCCACAAGAAGAAAGCGAAGACGAGAGTGAAGATGATACCAGTCAATTGTTTATAGACACCTTTGACGATACCTTAGCTACCGGTATGGATAGTTATGACTTGGAAGAACAACAGCCTTGGGAAGATTCTGAAGAAGTAGATGATCTGGATATGTATTATATCATTGAGCCTCAAGATGGAGGCATACTCTATCTTTATGCCGATGGCAGACCACTGGAGAAATTACCGTTTTCAATCAAGGAGATGGTAGATAATTCACCTTTTCGAACACCCGATGGCATGACTTATATTGGTAGAAAGAGTACCTTGATGATTGAAATCGATCCTAGTAATGGCAAGATATTACAACAAATCGATCTAAACAAAGTAGATAATCAATACAGAATGGCCTCAAGTCAATCCCAATATACGACCCGAACTATCTTTCTCGGAAGAAATGGTACTTGTAGGAATAAGCAGACAAGAATGGATCCACTTACTTGATTTTTATTTTAGAATACAAAGTAGCCATCTATGACGAACACTATAAAAAACTGTGGAACGTTACTTACAGTGAATATATTCCAAACAAACTAGACTGGGATTTACCTTCAAGTACGGTTCCTACCGATATCTATATTGCACCAGATGCCACTCGAGCCGTCACAGGCATCAACCTTCAAGACGGCAACCTCATGTGGACAAGAGATCTACCTTATCCAGTCGTGAGTGTATTTGATGTCTATCGCCGAGAAGACTTTAGTTTTGCCTTGACCAGACAAGATCCTCCTCCTTCTCTCTCCAAGGGCACCATCGGCATGATCTTTCGACAACACGATATCCCCACGGCCTATGTGGGTGTACATGAAGGCAGTCTGTTTGCCCTGTCTACCAAAAACTATCCTCTTGTTCAGATCTCTCAATGGGCCTCCATGTATACCGGTAGACGCCCAGGGGATACCAGTCCGTTGATTGACGGGACACCAGGCCAAGATAGTGCCAATCGTACCTTTGAATGGACTCAGAAACCACATGAGATGTGCTGCCATGGATGCGAATACCATATCGACTGTATGGTCGGACAGCATGTCGTTCAGTCTGTGATGGACGATGTAGACGATCACCCATTGTACCATCAATCTAAACTCTATTTGCCTCCCTCCACACCTACTTCATCTGCCACAGGTGCACCAGGCACCACCATGTCTTCACTCCCTCATTATACCTATCTGGAAGATCCAAAGGACTTTGACGATACCAAGAGTGGTTTCTTTCATGATGGGTTTGGTAAGTTTTGGAAAAGTTATGTGTTGGTATCGTCTGTGATTGTCTATGTCTATCGTGATCGAGTCCAGACATTTTATCAGGTCAAAATTCTGCCTCGTTGGAAACAGATGTTGAAGAAACGAGCCAAGGCCAAGAAATCAAAGGCTCGTATTGCTGCTAAAGCCGAACATAGTCGTGAACGTGCTGATTCGATCGAGCTCAAGAAAGAAAGGGAAGCAGAGACAGCAGCAGCCGTCTTGGCCATTGTGGAGCAGCGATTAAAGGAGGAACGCGAAAGGCAAGAACGTGAGAAGGAAGAAGAACGCAAAAGACAAGAACGCGAAAGACAAGAACGTGAGAGACAAGAGCTTGAAGAAGAAGAAGAAAAGAGGCTGTTGAAAAGTCAACAAGAGATGGTCATTCAAAAGCCATCTTCGACGGGATTGGATCTCGAGAACTTTCAACAATCCAAATCGCGCGTCCTTGAGATATCGGATGATGTCTTGGGTTACGGCAGCCACGGTACAGTCGTCTACAAGGGCGAATTTGACGGACGAGCCGTGGCCGTGAAGCGTCTCTTGTTGGACTTTTACGATGTAGCGCTCAAGGAAGTCAAATTGCTCCAGGAGAGCGATGACCATCCCAATGTCGTCCGTTATTTCTACAAGGAAGAATCCGATCGATTCCTGTACATTGCACTCGAGCTCTGTTTTGGTTCGCTCAATGACTATATGGAACGCACCCTCTCGCTCTCTCAGATGCAACTCTGTGATGCCATGAATCCAGCCGACATGCTCTCTCAGTTCATCTGTGGCCTTCAATACCTTCATTCACTCAAGATTGTCCATCGTGACATCAAGCCACATAATATCTTGTTGGCCCCTAGCAAGAATCGATTCGTCAAGGATGCACCTCAGATGCGTGTGCTTATCTCTGATTTTGGTCTCTGCAAAAAACTAGATGGAGAACAGAGTAGTTTTAATTATACGGCTGCCTCACCTGCCGGTACCTCTGGCTGGAGAGCACCCGAGTTGTTGGCAGGTGTCTTGGCTGCGACCTCTTCAGATACCAGTCTGAGCAGTACGCGTGATTCTCATTTTGATCCCAACACGATGGTAGGTCGTGTCAAGGCCACACGAGCGATTGATATCTTTTCAGCTGGCTGTGTATTTTATTATGTGCTTAGTGGTGGAGATCATCCGTTTGGTAATCGATTTGGACGTGAAAGTAATATTCTGAACGGGTTCTTTGATTTGGTCAAGTTGGATTCGATGGGTGAAGATGGTGTGGAAGCCAAGGATCTGGTTGAAAGGATGATCTCGGCTGATCCTAAATCAAGGTAAAAAACACACATAACTTTCTGTCCATGTCAATCTCATGTTTTATCTAGACCTAATGCGGACACGATTTTATCCCATCCTTTCTTTTGGTCTACTTCTAAGCGACTTGCCTTTTTGCAAGATGCTTCTGATCGTTTTGAAATAGAGGAGCGTGATCCACCTTCTGGTCTCTTACAGCAATTGGAATCGGATGCGTCCAAGGTGATAGGTGTTGATTGGTATAAGCGTATTGATCGTATTGTATCCAATGATTTAGGTAAATTTCGAAAATATGATGGTAAAAGAGTGCGCGACTTATTACGCGCTTTACGAAACAAGGTAAATCCCTCAAAACTAAACAACAGGACAAGTATTGATTCTCTATAGAAACATCATTGGCAAGATTTACCTGAGCCAGTCAAGAAGATCTATGGTGAACCACCGAATCAATTCTTGTATTATTTCACTGCACGATTCCCACATTTACTTTTACATACCTATTATGTTATTGCCAGTAATCCTTATTTGAAAAAGGAAGGATCTCTCAAGCAATACTTTTAAAACTTTTATCTATTTTTGCATTATCATCTGTCTATATATATATTTACATACATCACTTTTTATTATTATTATGACTGAATAACAGCATTACTATGAATTTTAACTACATCATTCAGATTCTCCATATCATCTAGGCATTTCTCTACCAATTCTACAGTCTCTCTGTCCTGTACCTCTACAGAACTAAGAGGGACATAAGTGGCTTCAATCTGTTGTACTTCATATTGATGATCCATCAAGGCCTTGGATACATTGTTTAATTCAGAAAAGTCACAGATGACCTGAACCAGGTTCTCTTCGGGATCTTCTTCAATATCTTCAGCACCACAATCAATGGCATTGTCCATGATCTGCTCAAACGAATGACCCGATTCACCTACCGAAAAGACAACTTTACCCTTCTTGTCAAACAAATAACCTACTGAAGTCACTGAACCACTATACTTGGAAGCATCAGTCTATAGATTCTCTTTTTGATTTTAACTCTTTACCCAGTCTTGTTGAGGACTTCTTTCACTTCTTTGACTGTACGTGATTTCTTGTCAGTTAATGCTTCACTATCACACACAAAAAAAATGAGTGTTTTGGATATTTCAACTATTTAAGAAATCATTACACAATCAAGGCAATACCACCAGGACCCACACATTCATACAAGACATCTTCAAGATCATCCTTGTTTTTATCGCCTGCCTTTTTCAATGCATTTTCAATATTATCTTTAGGCATATTGGATGCCTTGGCTCTGTTTAAAATAGCCTGTAATTTATTGTTGACAGCTGGATCTGTACCTCCCACTTGGAAAACAGTCAATCCATGTTTCCCTTAAACAAAGTTGTCTTTTTTCTTTACCTCGAGCAGCATTTACGATTTCCAATGCTATTTTAGAAAACATGATACTCTTCTTTGCATCTTTTGCACCTTTTGTATGCTTGACTTTACTCCATTTGTTGTGTCCCTGAGGATCGTTAGGTTGGTTCTTGATCACTTTCTGACTTACTTACAGCAAAACGTTGTTGTTGCAAGACAAATAGAGGCTTATAAAGTGTTTGTGTTCTATTGAATGATGTCAATGGTAAGCTTGTGATTCGACGCAACATTCCAAAAAATAAAAAAAATAAAGAAAAAGAGATTAAGCTAGGGGGTGGAATAGATCAAATAAAAAAATTAACCCGAGAAAATATATTTATTTAGGCAGAAAATCAATATACTCTCACAAGTCTGCTATTTCAAATTAGGCCCCAAATTCATAGTTTCCCTTTTTTGGAGGTAAACGCATGAACGTCACAAGGATTTCTCCACATGACCTTAAAATAATCATTTCTATTTCTCTCTCTTTATTTTCTTCTGCGCAATCTACTTTATTACTATGACCAGTGCTATCCATGAATCACCTAAACGAACAGTACGCCCTAAACGAATTGAACTTGTGGTTGTGCCTGGAAAGAGTTTAGGGCCTTTTAGCTTGGGTAAATAAACTAGAATGACAAAGAAGCACATGTTAACATCAACCATTAGGCTCTTCTTTATGGGATACCATTCAACTACTGTTAGATAGACCCAATTTCTTTCCTTCAGTTGAACTAAAGTATAGTCAAGAAGTAAAGTAGAAAACAAACAACAACCAATGCTATACTTATCCAACCCAATAGCATGCTTTAGAACATGACTTTATCATCTCATTATCAGCTAATGGACTTTACCTAAGATATGATGGATCACTTCAACGGTTAAAATCAGTTGAATGTTATGATCCATCCAAAGTGAAGCTTGTCTATCAAAATAGTGATGTGAGGTACTGTAGAGAGAACAGATAGTTTTGCTGATCACTAAATACATCATCTAGTTCAAGCAGAACCATTCCAACCTTCTTACTGATCTACAAGTCATTTGGACCCACTTATCCAGGTGAATTTGATGCCAACTCAAGTGTCTACACACTCAAATACCCAGGATTAGCCTTCACATTCCCCATACCCACACGCCATCAGAACCTATACACCTCATCGACTGATCTACCACTCGAATTCCCGGATGGTACTACACCCATTGCTTCCAAAGTGATCTTGTATAGCAACAGTAACACATGGCAACAGGCTATTGTACCCCCTTTGCCCAAAGTGATTGCTGAATGCAACAGTAGCAATACAGTGAAATATGGTAAGCTGGGTAAAAGAGAAGTAGAGCGTGTGATTGCCAGAGTAAGTAAGACATAATAATTATCTACTGAAGCACTCACCATCCCATAAGCCTACACAAGGAGTGACCTTGTTGTTTCCAACCTACAGTCATGCAGCAGACCATACCAAGAAACATGCACCTCCTAACCCAATACCCTCTCCTATCGTCCATAACTCTGTCTTTATCGAACTCAACAAGACAACAGCACAGGACATTTTGGCTGATCTCGGAAAACCAGCCAAAGTGTTCTATAAGGAAGAAGACAAGATGAAGATTCATTCTGTCATGACACACCACGACACCACCACTAAACAACACCCCATTGAGTCTAAATCAAACGAGACCATTCAATCAACAGATGAAAAGGATAAAGGTAACAGCAAGACGCCATACAGTACACTTTAGCTCATGTTTATGTAGATCCATCTGTCATCCATCCAACAGACTATTTCTTTAATTACTTTCATTTGGGTTTGGATGTTTTGATGGATGGAGGATTGCATGTGTGTAAGAAAATCATACTTCATGGTAATATACCTGGTCATTATGATTTTCAAAGGTAAACAATATAGGTTACAAATAAGCTTGATTGGCTGATCTATTCAATAGATACAAACGATGTCCCTTTCAAATCATCTTTCCTGCAGACAGTAAGTTATAAAAAAAAACAAAGAGAGAGATGGTATTGACATGTTGAAACAGGCAAAAGACAAGATCCTTCTTTATTAGTGGATGTAGAAGATGAATCAGAAAACACGATTGCTGCTGATATGAAGGTGGGAGGGGAATAAGATGAGGTCAAGTAGCTACTAAACAAACAAAGAATAGATTGATACCATGCAAGAACGTATTCCGTGGGAATCCAGTAACCTGAAGCAAACTACAGCTGAACAGAAACCAGTGATTCTGACAAGAGGATCCAGTGAACAAAATCCATTTGGTTCTACTTATCTCACTGGTTATGATGAAGGCGTTGTGATGGAAGTGATGAAGAATGGCCATGTCCCTACCATTGTCTTGTTTTAAGGGCCTTTGATGGTTCTATTGAAATAAATGCTGAATTTCAGGTTATAAGGGATGGCTGTCTTACTAAGCATAAAAAGATTGTATATTTCAAGTACAATGCAAAACATTCCTTCATTGACAGACACACGTGGTGCGGTACTTAAAAATGAGTCCTTTTTTTTCTAAGAAGAAAGGAAAATATGATATTTTCTTTTCTTTTTCTTTATTTTTATTATTATTTATTGATGACTCGATATAACGATCAAAAGCTATTTGATCCAACCCACATCACACCCAGTATTCCTCTATTACCATTCACAAATCAAGTAGGCGGCCATGCTTCTATCTTTCGGTTCTCAAAACGAACGATCTGTAAGCCTGCAACAGAACGAGAAAGTGCATTCTATGGCTATCTCGACTCACATCACCCCGAGATATTGCCATTTTTATCTCAGTATTTAGGTGTTCTGAACGTCAGCTATCAGAACCATCAACACGATCTCTTGCCTGAGATCCTGTTTGATCAGAACGAACAGTTATTGACAGACTGGCGTATGGCCAGTGAACTGCCTACACCTGATATTCCCGATGATCTAGACTATCAACAATGGTCACCCAATCCATCTGAATGTCATTCTCGATTTGAAGCCTTTAGGAAACGCGCACTCTGTGAAGTCTTCAATCCAACAGCCCTGAGAGAACGCATCCAACTCGAGCTCTGGCAACCACGCGCACCCAACAACCCTTGGAGTCAACAGGTCTATGAACGAGACAGACAGAAACTGACTCAACAACCAGACGAACTCATTCGACAGTTTATTTTACTGGAAGATTTAACAGAACAACTCCAATACCCTTGCGTCCTTGATCTCAAGATGGGTACGCGCCAACACAGTGTCTATGCGGATCCGGCCAAGATGAGACGGCAGACTGTGAAATGTGCTGTTTCGACCAGTGAAGGATTAGGTGTGAGGTTATGTGGGATGCAGGTCTATCATCAAGATCGTTATGTATTTCATGATAAATACAAAGGTAGACAGCTGAGTCCTGCTGAATTTAGGGCCTGTCTTGATTGTTTTCTAGAGAACCAGGCGAGTCAACTGGCTATCTTGCTAAAGAAACTAAAGCGGCTGGCACGTATCATTCGATCACTCAAGGGCTATCGGTTCTATGGCTCTTCTCTCTTGTTGATCTATGATGCCTCCAATCCACATAGACCGATTGATGTACGCATGATTGATTTTGCCAAATCTGTCTTACCGGACGAACCTCGCGATACCTTCAATTACCCTCCCACAGACCCTATGGATGGACCTGATCAAGGATACCTGATGGGCCTTCATTATCTGATTGACTACTTTACAGAGCTTCATAATAAACAGATATCCACCCAATGATATTTTCATTGTCTTTTGTTGTAGTTGCGAATCTTGTTCCATAAAAACGATTCTAGTCTTGCATCTGTTGGATTGCTCAAATCAAGTTGATTCCATAGTCTTTTATAAGCAGCCAAGATGGGGTCTGTAGATTACTTTGGTCAATAGTGCTATCAATTTATGAAAGCTTTGGATTTTTACCTTCTGTTGATAGTTTGGCTAATTTCTCTGGTGGTTCTTCTGCGTAATCAAGTGGTCGTTTGATTCCATGTATTGTATCTTGTTGGTTATGTTTGGCTGTCATTTTTATGTGTAGAAAAGAAAAGAAAAGGAAAGAAACTCTTTGTGTTTGTTTTTTTTTAAATTTATATCAATGGCGGCTAGTAAAATTTTAGTCACTTTACATCATACCCCAAATTAATACTTTTCCTTTAGTTTGAATCAGAATGATTTATACAAGGCATAGAATTCAAGTCAGTGTATTGCCACTGTAAGCTTAAACTGAACTTTAGCTATTCAATCGATGCTTAAAGTATGGCAAATAATAGCACTTTTTCTTGTATAACTAAAAAGGAAACATTTCTTTGTTCCAGCTAACCCCATCTTAAAGCTGTAATACCCAGAAATGTATATTTGTTACTGTTCATAGAGTTGCTTCTTTACTTGAAGAAGAAGAAAAAAAAAAGTAAGTCTACATATTAGTGTCATTCACTCTATGACTTCTTTAAAAGTTTGCCCCTTTATTTGTTTGAAACAGACCATTGTTGTCATGATCGAAACCGGTCATTTACAAGAGGAATTAATTGATTGCCCAACTCTTTTGCAGTTGTCTTTATAAGAGTCATTAACAATCTACCTCTTTTTTTTTCTTTTTCTTTGTCAGACTTACCCATTCTTTCAAAGATTGTTTGATTTCAGACATTGTATGAAGCAAATCATCATCTGAATAACTAGGCGACACAAAGACAACCAGACAGATATCAGTTGGATCCCATAATATGAGCTTTGTTTTGCTCAATCCTATAATATGACAAGACATATCCTGAGCTATATCCGTCTCAATATCATCCTCTTCTTGTGTATGTTTGATGGCTGGCATCTCATGAACCACTGTGACCAGAGATTGCAACACACCAGCAAACATGGGTAGTTTTTCCTCTAACAGATCAGATGCAGGTGATAAGAATTGAATGATATCTGAATTTGATCCATGTTCATTATTTAATGCCTTTTTTGAATAGAGACAAAATGAAGGTAAAGGAAACAGTCGACTATCACTTTCAAACCGAGAAAATGAAGCTTTCTGAAAGGAGGTGTATGAAGGAATAGCAGAACATGAAGCTGCTTTATGGTGAACCATCAATAATCAAGTAAAAGAGAAAAAGAGAGAAAAAAAGAGAGAACAAATATAAAATCGGAATCTAAATAGGCTTGATTTATCATTGGCTTTTCATTGAAGAACTCGGGCTGATAAGTGAAAAGAGACAATGAGAGATGAGAACTATTGATTTATTGTGTGAGAATTGGATGCTATTGATAAGAACAAAAAGAAAGAAGGCACATTAAAGTGTTACAGTTCATTGCGATTCGAATAAAGTGCTTACTCGCTCTAGGATACAAGCCAAATGATGGCATTCCTTATTCGTTCTACTTTTGATGATCAACAAGGGTACTTTCAGAGCTTCGAGGCTCAGGGCTTTTATCTCTTTCAGATGATACAAAGGAATCACCAGTGCCTTTATCGAAATCACCAGTGCTTTTATCTAAATCACCAGTGTCTGGATCAGAAACAGTGTGAGCCTTAGAATTCTCGGATATCTTATCAGTTGCAACAGGCTCTGTCTGTTCAGCTTCAAGCAATAATTTCTGTCTCTTTGCTTCGAGCCTTTTTATTCTTCTTGCTTCTTTCTTTGCTTCTTTCTCTGCTTCCAATAGTGGGTCTAGTATACTATCTAATGGAGCAAAGCCATAGATATCCATCTCATCGGTAGAGTCGCCTTCATAGTAGTACTCATTGATATCGGGGTGAAGCTCGAGTTTTCTCTTGTTCTTTCTGGGTCTACCCATCGTTTAAAATTTATGAAAACAAAAAAAAAGGGGGTCAGTTCTGATCTATGCCTCGTTTATGACTACTTATCCCCCCCTCCAAAAAACTGCAGCCAATTAAAAGACAGTTTAATGGTGGGGGAAGTGTATTCCAAGTTGGATTTTATCAATGATCTATCGGCTCAAGAACTTTTGACTAGGTCTTTCTTGGAAAAAAGGGGGGTTTGATATAAAAAAAAAAGGTGATTATCTCATCATTTTGATTCTTATTGTACTTTTTGTTTAGATAGCCAATAAGTCAAGCCCTTTTGATGTGATGGCTGTCAAACGACAACATTTGCTGTGTGTGTATCAAGAGATTAAGTGATGTGTTCTCTTTTGAAGATGGACAATCATCTTGAACAAAGTCGTCCTAATTGTAATGGTGTACATTGTTAGCAAGTATAATCATGATATTTATATGTAGATGTGATTGTCTCAATAGGATGGTCTGTTTATACAAGCTCATGTTGTGCTTATGATTTAGCCAATGGTAGAGTGTGTCTGTTGATTGAAGAATGAGCGAGTACTGAGATTCGATTTTGATGCTCTGTTTGAATAAAACAATGTGAAAAAAACCAACCAAAATGAAGTTTGATAAATTGATCAAATAAAGACTAATCAAATGTATAGGCCTATTGAAGTCTAAATTCCGACTCATTTATCAATGTACTGTATCAGAGAAGCAACACTTTATTTTTATAAAGATCAATGCTCGAGATAGAAAGAGGTTCTTGATACCTGTACTGAGCATAAGGATCATACTCTTCTTCATCTTGCTCTATTTCAACAGCTTTCAAGTATTGTAACTTAATCCTATCAGCTGAAGTTGAAGGTTTCGGACAGACAACGGATGGATTGGATTCCTTTTGCGACCTATTAAACACAAACTCGTGTTCGGTCATTAGCAAGGCAAACACGCCAGATGGAATAGATAAGGTGGGTGCAAACACGATACTCAAATTACGCAAACTCATCTTGTTTTGATCTGAATTACGTGCAATATGATTCAAGTGAGTGATCAGTGCGCGCAAGACATGGTAATTCGTTCTGGGCAACTGTCTAATCAATTGCTCTAGTAATTTATGACGCGAAGGTCTATCTTGATATTCTAGAATACAAAACAGGTTAAATTTGAGCAAAAAAGAAAATTGAAGAAAAGACCATACCCAAGATACCAACAAAGTTTGGCAAAAGATGGTTTGTTAAAATGTTATCAGGTAACTCCCTGAACCAGCATTTAAGTAGACCAGCTACTACATGAAGATCCAGGTCCTGTTGCAACAAATCCACATCCCCTTCATCACCAAACCTTTGTCGCAACTGACTGATCTGAAGCGAACTTCCACTGAGGCGATAGATACCCTCTTCATAAATGACGTTACGTGCTTCAAGATATTCGATACATCGATGAACGATCGGAGGAAGATCTAGTGTGCTCGTATAATGGGCAGCTTGTATGGGCACACCAAAGACAGGGAACAAGGTACTGCCAGGATGTGTTGTTTCCATCTGGGTAGGTGCGCGCGACCAAAATGAACGACGATTCTGCTGTTGATGCTGTTGCACCATTTTGGTAGCCGTAGATATCTGAGATGAATTACGTAAGGATTCTTGACTTGTCTGTTCGGTGACGATCTTTCTGGTTGCAGATTGCTTTTGAGCCTTGATCACTTTCAAAAGTGCCTTGACCCATTTATCACGCTCCCTATCTGATTTTGCACAGAGAATAGAATTGTTGCCTTTATTGAGGATAACAAAGGCATGACGGAAGGATTCTTCAACATGTGTGCTGTTGGATTGTTTTCCAATCTGAGTTTCAGGAACAAGACGAATAATCTTGACAAACAATTGACCATCGTGTCTCTAACAGAGTCATAAGTTTCTGTATTTATCTAGCTTTCTTGTTGCTTACATCAAAGCACAATAGTTGAGCATCTGTCAAGATAAAGAAATAGCGGGTCCAGCCAAATTTGGTTCGTTTCGTCAGATAACTCTGGTAAAGATGTGGCTTTTTCAGTAAAAACAAAAAGAGAGCATCATCTTGAATGTTGGATTGAAATAGTTGTTCAAAGTATTCTTCAATGGCTAATTTTCGCTTTTTGTTGTCTACTGATTTATTGTTGAAGAACAGAAAGGATTTATCGTAAAACAGTAAGGCATTGTTGGATGAGACTGCCTTGAGCTAAGATAAAAATAAAACAATTAATCAAACTATAAATAAATCCAATGTTTTCTCTTTTTTTTACAGTGGCATCTAAATCAAGGAATTCAGAGTAGAGTTTCTCAAGACACCAAAGCTCAGTAGAACATTTCTTGTCGACAATGGATAGCGTGAAACTAGTGTGCTGAAATAGCTTCACTTTGACTGTGATACTTGATAACAGATTGTCTTCTTCTGTTTCGCTTGGTGAGGTATGAGAAGGAGGACTATCGCTCTGAAGATTGTTTCGGTAAGGGGAACGAGGTGGAGGTGTAGGTATACTGAGAGCACTGCTCTTTTTGAGCTGGTCTAGCAACTGGTCCCTTTCGACTGTCATTTCACTCAAGGCTGCTTGAAGTTGCTGGATGATTACTTGTTGTTTTTCAATGACGCTCCATAGTTCCTTATCGCTCTTTCTGTCGTCACTGAAACATGTGTCTTGGGTATCGTCTGTTTCGCTATTACTGGGTATCTTTGTGTTGAATGACATGTAAGGAAAGAAAGAAGAAAAGAAAATAAATTTTAAAAATAAACTTATCTCCGCCTTTTCTTTATTCAATGGATTCAATCTATTGAGTCTCCGATCAAAGTGAGTTTCAAGCGTGTCATGTTGAATTGAGTGTTTAGTACCAGAGCCTTTTTATCTCGAGACAAGAAAGAATGACATGTAACCATTGTCAATTGGGTTCTGCTTTTCTTTGTTTTTTTGATGGAAACAGAATAAAGATAAAGGAATAAGAAAAAAAAAAGAAGGGGGAGGATCTAATAAGGTACGAAATATGATTGTATCACTTTAGTCAATGTAACTTACTTATTTTAGGGGATCTATCAAGTCTTTAAACCAAGCATAACTAGTCTTGTCAAGACAATGAATCATTCATTAGAGACGTGCAAACTAGACTTATTGTGTTGATGCTTTAGTGACTTTAGTTTTCAACATCTTGGTGTCTTTCTACATCTCTTTGTTCTTTCTGGAAACTAATCAGAAGGCCTCTTGATTGATTAGACTCGTGAAGATATATTGCTTTGTGGCTTCTGAGCTTATGAGGTATATATTAAAGTTTTATCGTTGATAACTTTATCTCTTTTTTTTTTTTTTACAGAAAATTACTTTGCAACCCTATACACTGTTGGTTCCTTTTTTTTTTTTTGATTATTGTTTTCCTGTCACCACATCTGGTAGTCTGAAACCCAGAGTCAGTTGCTAAAAGAGTACTCCTTTTCTTGTTCACTTTGCTTCTATCAATAAGTTTTTTTGTTAGCATACAATAGGCTTGGTTTAAGAGTATATAATATAAAAATGGGCAATCCCCTTTGAACTTATCATCGCTCCAAGCGCTAAAATCCCATTCAAGAGTATATATTTCTCAAGAATATGAATGTGTATCATCAAAAAAATGTCAGGAACTTTTCGACACTTGATAAATATAGCATAAACAAAGTCTAGTTGGCTTGACCAGCAAATGATTGACATTCATCTGCTCAGCTCAGTAGTTAAAGAGAGAGAGAGAGATGGCTTGATTTTGCTATTTGAGTCTGTGGTCATTTTGTTTTAAAAAATAGCACTTTGTTGATTACATGGAAACACAGCATCGACTTCTCTCTAATGAAAAAAATTGAACAAGATTCACAGATGAACTTGACATCAACACGAGATAGTCCCTTCTATAAGCTCGCTTAATTAAAAGCCAACATCTTTGACAAGCCTACCATTGTTTCTTAACCATCATGTATGCCTTCTGAAGCTATGGCAGAGCATGATACTAAAATGTATGAGACAATAAACATAAAAAAAAGAGGAAGGGAGCTGATAGTAATAAAGATATTGATGGGGGAGAGTTAAACATCATCTGTTTTCTTCAAATCACCAGTTCCACTATACATTTTTTTTTCTTTATTATTATTACTATTTCAAGATTTAATCTCTACCAGACATACGGCGGTGATCTCTGCGATCATCACGTCTTGGCTCTTCACGTCTGAGTTCTTCACGTCTAGGCTCGTCGCGTCTGTCATCACGTCTGGGTTCATCACGTCTGGGCTCTTCACGTCTGGGTTCATCACGTCTGTTATCACCTCTGTTATCACGTCTGTCATCGCGTCTCTCATCACGTCTATCATTACGGTAACCATGGCGAGGAGGCGATCTGTCACGTCCTTGACGACGATCAAAGTCTCTGTATTTAAAAAGCTACAAGAAAGAAAGAGTTAAAAATGGAATGTCTAGTGGGAATAACCATGTCACTTACATAAAGACAAATTAGTAAACAAAATACATAGTATATATAGAAAGACAGAGAGAAAAAGAAAGAAAGAAAGAAAGAGAGTTAGACCTTGCATATAAGACGGTTCAATGTAATACGATAAATAAATAAAAAAGGATCATAATAAGATCCCTTTCTGGCTATTTCGTCTTTCTACACACTGGACTGGTATACTACTGGGAAAAAGCTATACCTTCTATCACGATTCTGTACGCGTCCACTATCACGTCGAGGAGATCGATCACGTCTACCATGGCGATTTGTATTGCAGTCTCTTGCCCAATGACCTAAGTTCACAAATGAGACCAATGTCAAACGACAGACTCTCAAGCTGACTCACCTTGTTTTCCGCAATGAAAGCATTCATTATCCCCTGGTCTCTTTCCTCCATTCTTGGCCCATTCAATAACAAGTTCCTAATAATAAAAAAAGAGTATCATTAGATATCTATTGAAGCCACACACACCTATATAAAAACCTACTCCTTTAGTGCTGACTGCCTTCATAGCATCTTCTGCATCACGCTTATCTTCGTATTCCACAAATCCATAACCTAAACAGAGATGAATGTTTTGGTCTACCATTTTTTTTTAAAAGATAAAGAAATTACCTTGTTTGATATCAAAACGAGTCATTTTGCCAAACTTTGAAAAAGTATCTTCAAGATCACGCTTTTATAACGTATTAGACAATGCACCTTCTAATGGAATAGCTTACAGTAGGTAGTTCTCTTGGTATTCTTGCTACAAAAAGTGCCATGCTGAAATTGTTGCCAACAAAGAAAAAGAGAAAAAGAAAGAAAGAGAGAAAAAAAAAAAGGAGAAAAGTGGGAAAAAAAAATTAGATTTCTTATTGCACACACACACACACACACATCTCAAGCACATTGACTGCTGAGAGATTGCGATACTCTAATCTGAGCCGCACTCGCCCCTCCCCTTTCTATTCGTACTTTAAATTTAAATTGATATATATATATATAAAAAAAGACAAATCGTCACATCTTTTGGTTTACAAAAACACTGATAGCAAAAAAAAAAAAAAAAGTATTCATGATGCAGGCAAGAGTATACATGTCAAAATTCACTGTAATGTATCATAAGGGATAGATTGTTTTCAGTCCATCTCGAGCCAGATACAAATCCTATTTTGTATCACTTTAGTTTGTTATTATTATCGCTAAAGTACTCGTATTGAATGTAAAGCCTTCCACTCTTTGCTTTGCCAGACTTGTTGGGATTCATTGTTGAAAGAGATGATAAAACTGTTATCGGTAACATGTTGGGTAATAGCTTACTCGTTAAAATAGCCTCAAAAGCTATACATAGGATACCTTAAGGAATAAGGCTTGTTTGACAAAGAATGGCTTTAAATTTGAGACGTATTCTGGTGATGAATGAAAATAAATATACATATGTTAGTGTCAATACCTTAAAAAAAAAGAGAGTTTGATTTTGGTACCACAAGCATACGTTCGTCCAATCAAAATGAGTTTACTCACTGAAGAAGCTACTTTATACCTATAATTTTTTTTTTTTTTAATTTCATTTCATTTCATTTTTATTTTCTTACTTTCTTTCTTCAATTGTATATATATATAAATAAAGGAATATGATGAGCAATACCATGGAAGGCTGGCTCATGGTACTCATATCATCAATGGCATGTGTTTTGGGTGCAACTGTAGTATTCCTCGGTCGAAACATAATCGAAAGCCAGCACTTTCTCTCATCCTCAATGGCTATGGGAGGTGGTGTTCTCGTATTCAATTCTCTGTATACATTATTACCAGCAGCATCAGAGAAATTAAATCATTCTGATTTCGAGACATTTTCATGGTTCTTTGTGGGTGTGCTCCTGACTGCCTTTTTGTCTCGCCTTATTCAGTACCTGACACCACACGCCATACATACTTGTGAACCAAACAAACATCACACTGAACCAGTCCTTTCTGAACAACGAGCGCATACAGAGTATGGAAGCGTCACACTACATCACCATGAAAACGATCCTGCCGATAAAGCCGATTATTTCTTGATCGGTATACAAACTGCAATTGCTATCTGCATTCATAAATTCCCAGGTAAAATAGAACATTGTCATATGATGAGAAGGGGCATGATGATGACTTTATTTTTTTTTTTTTGTTTAGAGGGACTTGTTATGTTTGTTTCAAATAGATCTTCTAATCAATTAGGTCTGAGTGTGGCTGCTGCCATTACTATTCATAATTGTATTGAAGGTTTCTTGATCTCTTTACCCTTATTTTATGCCACTGGATCACGATTAGCAGCATTTGCATATGCATCACTTCTAGGTGGTCTATCTCAACCTTTAGGTGCTATTATCGGCTTGTTGGTGATTCATAAACGAAATCAGCTGGAGGAAGAATATATGTTTGGTGTTGTTTTTTGGCATTGTGAGTGGCATGATGTGCTATGTTGCCATTCAGGTAAATCTTTTTTTTGGGAAACCTCTCTATTGAGACACAAATATTTATCTCAAAATTTTAGAGTATGATACCTCAAGCGATCCGAGCAGATACATCTGATCACTGTGTACCTTTATTCTTCTTTGCTGGTATATTCCTCGTAGGCTTAACATCTTTGTTACATTCAATTTAATTGATACCCTCAACATTTGCAATTTTCTTTATTGTATATAAAACTGTTTCTTGAATACATCTTGGTGGACAGAATTCAAACTTGATGACTTTCAAGTTTGATAAGTCTTGACTTGGTTGTCCTACTTGTGCTACACCCATTCAAATAGTGAGATATAGTTTAACTTGTCTGTAAAAAAAAAGATTCGAGAACAATGGCTCTCGGACCAAGTTATCAAACGAGCAAATTTAGGATCAAAAAAAAAAAGAAAGGGTGCAATGTTGGTTGTATGTTTGTAAAAACCAGTTTAATTTGTTTTCGAGTATCTTTTGAAATATATGTTTGAATCAAACAAGGCGGGGATGACATCAGCAATATCAGCATGTAGACCCTTTTTTTTTCTATTGTAAACAAGAGTCTTGATTTACCTATTTGAGAAATCTAGCTAAAAATAAGTCGAATTTGTTAAATATAAGTCCCCCCCTTAAATGACTGCCTTGCGTCAATGCATAGTTTAGTCTCTCTTTAGATTATTTGAATTTTGATGCTTCTTTTGTGTTTTATGCATGTATAAATGTTCTTGATGTGTTTGGTATATAGACAGATTTCCCTTTTATTGTTTAGGCTTATTTTTCTTGTGTAGATCAATTTTATTTTTAAATTTCAAATTTTGTTATTTCGAATTAAGAATATGTTGATCAAAAAGCAGAAAAGAAGAAAATTAGTTGTATTTTTTTCTGTAAATGTTGTCCTCTCTTAACAAGTACCCGATATTAATTTTAGATGCAAAGATAAAAACCAATCAGGCTACTCGTTTTATCTCTGAATTAAAATAGGGGAAAGTAAGACAGATGCAGGAATAAAAAAAAAAGGCACTTGGATCGGATGTGTTTGATTCCAGGTAATGATCTCTCTCTCTTTTTCTGAATAAATCAAAGACCTTGTGTGTTGTCATTGGTTTTCCTGACAATCATGTTTTCTGTTATTCAACCTTGGTTGTTTCAAAATTAGCTAGTCTTTTTTAGATGCCATGGAAACCAAATATAGAAAAAGACACCACCATCACAATACAGCTAATTTTGTAATAAGTTTTAGAATTCAACTTCTAAAGAGACAATGTCTTCTTCTTATTAGAGTGATATGAAACCCCATCAGTACAAGCAACATTGAGTCAGAAGCTTTACTCATCCGTCTTCATAAACCCTAAATCAGTATCTCCTTTTGTGGCGCATCCAAAGAAAGATGTATCAGGGACAGGCACACAGATTTTCAAATTGACTTGTCTTTCCCTTGCTAATCACTTATCATTAGCTGTTCTCTGTCAAACATATAGATCCATCTTGGATTGAATGAAAGGACAATAAAGAAGTGCACAAGATCAAATGTGTAGAGAAGAAAGATGGGCATACCTTAAAAAAGAAGGCCTCACTTCTCTTAATGTAAGAGAAGCATTTCTTATATGTACGTATGTATGTATATCTATTTCAAATAAGTAGTAAGCTAGTATGTACATGTTAGCCTAAAAAAACACCCTAACATCAAATTTGTCATGTATAAATAGATGTACTAGATTTCATATTTTCTTTGTTTTTTTCCTCTCTCTCTCTTTTTTCTTTCTCTTTCCCTTTCTTTCTCTTTGAACCATTACTATGGTATTTATCAACTATTTAGTACAGCCACATTTGCACCAAAAAGAAAGTGATACACACAAACATATCAACAAGCGATCACAAACATTGCCTGTTGTTTACAAGAAGAAGAGAGAGATTGGCGATTACTTGTTATGTAAAACTATTGGACGTGGTGCTTCGGGTAAGCTTAGCATTTCTATATCCCCCCCTCTTTTTTATCATTTTTTTTGCCTTATTTGATTGTCCCTATACTTGAGTTCTCTCTCTCCTCAAAGTAGAAATAAACTTTATCATTCTCCTCTCAAACACCCCCCCTCTCTCTTCTTCCCCCCTTACTTTCCCCCCTCCTTTTTTTTTCCTCGTAAAGTCATTGCCTTTCAACTCTGAATTGTAAATTCTAATTACATATTTCAAAAAAAAAAAAAAAGGTCGTGTTAAACTTGGGATTCATAAACAAACGGGTGAAAAAGTTGCAATTAAAATGATTTCAAGAAGCCAATTGACAACTTCCTCTACTACTGTAAAATCAGTTCAAAGAGAGCTTGCGATATTACAATTACTGCATCATCCAAATCTCATTAACCTCATTCAAGTACTTCAAGATGCCTCCTATGTATACTTTGTCATGGAGTACTTGGAAGGCGGAGAGCTGTTTCATATGTTGGCCCTGAGAGGGCGGCTGTCAGAGCCAGAAGCTCGTCGATTGTTTGCCCAGTTGACTTCAGCATTGCATTGGTGTCATACGAACCATATTAGTCATCGTGATTTAAAACCAGAAAACATCTTACTAGACAAGGCAAAGAAGAATATCAAAGTGGCAGATTTTGGCATGGCAATTATGCAACCACCAAACACATTACTTAAAACAAGCTGTGGGTAAGTCAGAAACAAAAAAAAACCCCTTTACTACAAGAACCTCTCTCTCTTTTTCTGACCCTATTATCAAGTTCTCCGCATTATGCAAGTCCAGAAATTGTGCGAGTATGTGTAAGCCAAAACATTCCATTTTCATGTATTGACATAGTTTCTAATTGTAGGGCAAGATATATGATGGCACTGCCACAGATGTATGGTCTTGTGGAGCCATCTTATATGCCATGCTGACTGGTCATTTGCCATTCAATGATGAGCATATGCCAAGGTTACTTTCGAAAATAAAAACAGGGAGATACAGAAGCTTACCAGACTACCTTTCAGCTGATGCAAGAGACCTGATAAAGCGTATGCTTGTTGTTGATCCAACAAAAAGAATGACGGTATGCAAAACATAAATGCGCACATCAAAATTTTCTATTTTATTTACACCATGTATTTTTTTTTTTTAGATGGCTGAAATACTTCAGCATCCTTGGTTAACAAATAAATCGTTTCTAGGCACTGAATTGAGATTCCTAAATCAACCTTATTCTCATCATGACTGTTTCGATACCATTCAGAATCCTGATTTGGTCAGCCCCATGATCGCACGAAAACTCGATTTAGACGGCAGAATTTGGGAAACTCTCAAGGTGCTTTGGCGAGAAAAGAGTGAAGAAGACTTGTTGAACTGCTTGTCTACTTATGGGTAGGTACATTATCTGTTTTCATGTTACTATTTTTTGACACCCCATGACTCTCTAGATGCAATGTACAAAAGTTAACATGTAAATTATTGCAAGAAAGATCCATGCGCTTAGAGCAACAAACAGTAGAGAATCACAGTAAGTTAAGCATGGCAGGAAAAAAAGACCTAATGAATAAACAATCACAATTAGGTTCCGTAAGCTTACCTTTACGAAGGTCTTCTGTTGCAACAGATGATGTCCTAATGACACCTCCTCTTCGATATTCGCGCCACACTAACGACGAATTGGATTCGTGTATTTTATCTACACCTTATGAATCATCAGTTGATACCATGTCATACTGTAAAACGCTAGATTTTCCTGCAACACCAAAGAGTACAACCACCTTTCAGAATTTCATCAACCCTCTCTCCTCCTCTTCCACTGTCATGGTGCCTGAAAAGAAGAAGGACAGCGAATCTTACAATACAAGTCCAATCATCCAGCAAATCAGTCATACGCTACCCGATTCATTTCTATCTTCACATCGTCACTGGATACCAGATGACGGTGTTCTGGCTCAAACTGAAGAAAGCAAAGGCTCGAAATCTGCAGCTGATGTCTTTATTACGAAAAGCAACATAGAGACACACTTTAAAATGCATGAACAAAAGATGACAAGGAGTACATGGTGGCTGTGTTCTAAAGACGAACCACAACAAGAAAAGTGGTGGTCCAAGACATGTAATTACTTTAGAAAGAAAATCCCTGAAAAGGCAAGTCAAAAGAAGAAATAACAAAAAAAAAAAACGCGTTACTTATGCTTAAAGTAGACAATGGTAGTTGAATGTTTTGCTAAACATGAATATGAAACAGCTGGAAAACTACATCAAGTACTTGAAGAGGTAAGTTTGTCATGAAAACATCCCAATTAGGCAATATCTCTTACATGATCACAGTGTTTCAATGGCAAGCTCACAGGGCGGATGTATCCGCATGGAAAAGTAGTCTGGAGTGGTCTAATGAATATGGAGAACGAATTGCCACTCAGCTTTGTTTGTCATATGACTAAGATCAGTCAAGCAGAAAAACATAGAATTCGAGTTCATTTCATCTTTAGTCAAGGTAAGACCATTCCCCCCCTCCCTCTCATTTACCTTTCAATAGCTCCTGTTACTAAATTCACTTGAACAGGTGATGTGTATAGATTAGAATCAAGCATCAAATGTCTATTGGAGTGCCTCGAAAGATACGAAATAGAATCTGATTGGATTACTGAAATAAATGGCTGGAACCAACCTGAGATTATACTGTAAATACCCCCCCCCCCTATAGAGCATACAGCCCAAACCTATAAAATAACGACAAAATGGCGGAAAGACAAAATAGATATCGACCATAGTTCAGTTTGCTTATCCAAGAAAAAAAAAAGTCATCAAAGAATAGTATTCAAAAAGAAGCCACTGTTATTTGCATCAGAGCCAAGACAAAGCCATGAATATAAACTTTGCCGAGTTTTTTTTTCTAAATCTTGAAATTGTCAAGGCTAATTTCTTGACCTGTTTTTTGCTTATATTGAATAATAATAAAAAAAGAATCAACTTTTTATCTATCATTTTATAAAGAGCTTATTGTTCAAAGAATTTTAAAGGGAAGACAAGGGCTCAAATGTTAAGCATTGCCCCCCCCCCCCCTTTTTTTTAGAAGAAAACCTTCTTTTTCTGTTCTGGAATAAATCCTTAGCTTGTAACCCCCCCCCCCCCAATTTGGTAGCCAAATTTTTGGATTTTTAACTTTGAATTCTCAAAATGGGTAATCAGGTACTTTTACCAACCCTCTTCTTTTCTTCTTTTTGTTCACTAGATGGTAATTGGCAACGATTGGAACATATTCTTTGGTTACATAAATGTAAAGCGCATAGCATTCAAACGTCTGTCAAAATAAACAAACTAAGCCCATTTTCCTAAAATAAAATAAAAAAGGGGCATAATAAATCCAAGCATTCATCCTTGCCTTCTTTTCTCTCTCTCTCCTCTTATAAAATATCATTACTGATGGAAGATCTACGCAGCGAAAAACAATTCCTTACCTCGACCATTGCCGATGAAAATTATGCAAGTGAAACAGCTTCTACAATATTTACGAATAGCAGACAAAGGTCTGTTGGAAAAGACAATCTATTGGATATTCAGCTATATAAAAACTTTGAAAGCATTGCAAAGGATGTGATATTCAATATGGATGAATGTCGCCACCATGTACAGAAAATACAAATGGCACAAAAACAAGTCTTTGAGCATACCATGGAAGAGAACGATATAGCATACGAAAGTCGAAACCTTCTCAAGAGTCAGACAGCCAAAGCAGCCGAGCGCCTCGAGTATATAAATAGAGCCTTAAGCCGAATAGAGCCATCTAAGCCAAAATTGTCCAACCTGGATCTCCGTAATCAACAATTCAAATCAATTTTACGCTCTTTTAAAGATTTACTAGAAGAATACATCAGTATCGTTCTCGAAAGTCAGAGATTTACTTCTGTTCTGTTTGAATCTCAAATTAAAAAAGTCAATCCCCGTGCTACACCTTTTGATCTCGAGAGAGCTGTTCGATCTACTGGAGATGATTCTCCTTCAACTTTTGTTCAAGTGTTGTTGCAGCGTGGCATTCGAAAGGACGATGCATGGGCGCAAGCCATCATGCATTCTGTACAAGAGATACATCAAGATCTCAATCTGTTAGCGTGTACCTTCTCTATGCTCTCTCGAATGCGCAACGAAACAAATCTACTGATTGAGAGGTATCGACGTCGTTGGCCTGTTGTCCTGAAGGAGGGCAAGCATGTTTATGTGATTGATGATAACCTTAATCTGTTGGAGCAAACAGTGGTGGGCAGTCCAATTGACTTTGAAGCTATCTTGAAACAAAGGGAAAGGCGAAATCATATCTTAATAGGCTTTGTATCGCTCGTCGTTCTCTTATTCGTCATAATGGTCATTGTGTTTAGCACTTTGTTTTCCGAGTCACTTGCCATGTCTGAGCGTTTGACATAAAGTATGGCTAATCATAGCTCACTTCTTTACATGAATTGATAGAATATCCAATAAAGTGATAGTGATTATACTAACAGACTTGCATGAACTTGAGAGCTCAAACCAAAAAAAAAAAGCAACTGTAATGGTAGTGTCATCTTTTCTTTTTTTATGTTTTACTTGAAGCAAGCGAAAATAACGTAAAGACTTGTAGATCCTTCACAATGTACCCCCTTTTACTACTTTTCATGACTCATAGAAATGCCAACAAAACCACTGATATAGAACTGTATAGTTAGGAAGATTGTCTACGCAAACTTTTTTCTTGAGTCGACAAACTATACATCGCAGTCTTTTGGGAAGCACAATGAGAAGTGCAACTCGTTGAAGCTTTATTTTGCTTTTGAAGTGTCAGAGTTTAGTCTTGGGTTTATCTTTGTATGAGATGAGAATATCATTCTATGCCAAAGGTACTATCATTCATTGTAATGAAAGATCTGGGCTCCCGTTTTTTTGCAAATGAAACATTCACCCTCCAAATATCGTCCTTGCCATCTCAATCTTTGAAGCGGAACTTGTCAATTTTGTTGCAGGACTTTTTCAAAGCAAAATCAGGCAGTTTTTTCTATTTTTTTTTTTTTTTTGCTCAAACTTTCTCTTTATTTTGCAGCTACCATGAGCACAAAATCTCGGGGCTTTCCGCTATCACAAAAGCCAATTGTCCTATGGATACATGACCATAGTACAAACTGCAATCATGATGCTATTGTCAACCCTGAGATGTTTCCAAACTTTCGAGACGGTCAACTATTACAGATTCATTGCCCGCGCATCACTTCACAACAACAACAGCAACAACAACAACAACAAAGCCAAGGGCAAGCAGTACAACAACAGCAGCAGAGCCAGGGGCAGCAACAACAACAGCAACAATCAGCACAACAGCAACAACAACAGAGTCAAGGACAACAGCAACAGCAACAGGCACAACAACAACAAACACAACAACAAGCACAGCATGTGCAGCCAAAGTCTGATCAGCAAGAATCGAAAAAGAATGATCACAAGCAATCGACTAGACAAAACCAAACTCAGTCTTCTGCAGATCAAGGACGAAAGTCAAGTTCTATAAGCGATCAAAAAGAAAACCCTCTTCATCTCAAACTGGACTCTGTCATTGTGAAAGGGCATTCTGCTGATAAAGAAAGCCTAGCGAAACAACAGCAACTTCAGGTAAAATACTTTAATGCAACATTTCAATTGATTTTGCTTAATTTTTTTTTGTCAGCTTTCAATCTCAAAAGATATCGCAGATCGATTTGGCTTAAGATCCAGACAAGAGGTCTATGTTGAACTGGTAAATGTTGAACAAAAAAAAAAGAGAGAGAGAGAGAAACACCGAGTTTTTAATCCATTCGGATAATTTAGATTGACCCATTGCAAGTAGCATTAGATCATGTCGAACTTGCATTCAAGGAGCAATATCTCGGACGAAGTGATATGTGGAGATTACAGCAAAGCCTGAAGGGCACCTGTGTTTACCACGAAAAGAAGATATTGTTTGTAGGATCTATCAAAGCCACAGTAAAGCGACTTTTTTCGAATGATGAGCAGATTACTTCAGGCTATGTGACCGAAACAACAAAAATGGTGTTTAGATCAGCTTCTGCCAAATTCTTTCTTTTCATACAAATGTCAAAAGAGATGTGGGAATTTGATGAGGATGGTGAGCTATATTTCGAAAAGGCAGTGAGTAATTTCTTGCCAAACTTGTTTAGCCGATGGAAAGATGAAGGCACAAATCATGTTGTGTCGATTGTGTTATTCACTCGCGTCTACTATGAGTCCAATACAGATGATCCACTCATCAACCAAGCAAGTGATGGTCGATACTACAAAGATTTCTACAAAGTGTTGGCTGATTGGGAGACAACGGATGATTGGATGAGCATCATTGGCCCATTAAAAGAAGAGCAGCTTAACTTTCAACCCGAAGTTCTATTGCGGTCCGAAGGGGACTGTAAGGTAGTGAACGGTCAGATTTCTGCGGCTTATGATGGCAATGTGTTAGAGGCCATCAACTTGGCGCTCAATCCATTTGATAAGCACTATGTTGACAGAGACTTGATGCGAACCGGCCTTTCTATCATCCTGATCACACCTGGCGTTGGTAAATTCTCTGTGAACAAGAAGCTTCTACGTTTGACGAATGAGCGAATGACGGATAATGGTATTGCCATGGACTTGGTCTGCCTCTCTCCTTTACCTCTCCATATTACACCTCTGATGGCCTATATGGATGCAAAGCTTACTGGAGAAACTGACATCCATGCATCTACAGACACATTGATGCCTCAGCGAAAGCCATTCTTGGGTGGTAATTCACCTGAAAAGACAACGATATTTACAAGTTCAAATCAGAAACTAGGCTATATTGATCCACTCTATCTTGATTCTAAAGACGCTCCAACTGAAAAATATTATGCAGTGCCTCATTGGATAGACTGTAGCTTCTATCATCATGAAACAGGACGCTTCTTGAAACAGGATAAATACAAGACAAGATGCAAGATGTATGAGCTTCAGATGATGGGCATTATGGAGCATGACTTGCAGGGTATCTATATTCCGTATATGGTTGATTCAGACCCTAGCAAAGATCTACAACACAAGCGAAAGACAATTAAGTCACAAAGAAGCAGCAACAGTCTGAATGAAAAGCCTGGCACTCATGAAGACGAAAAGTCTGGCTCTCAAACAAGCAATAGCGAGCGCTATCTATCAAAATCCGCCAATATGTCTAGTAGTATGCGACATCTCTCTCTCTTCCATTCAAATGATAATCAGAAGGAAGACCAACCATTTGAGAGATCTGTTAGTCATTACGATAGTCATGATAGCTCAATATTCAAGTCAACGATAGAGCCTCGATTCAATAAACGTCCTGTCTCTACAGGTGTCGCGCAAGGATTTTCAAAGTCGAGCAAGATGGTTCATTCGACGAAAAACTCCTTAGATAGTCCTGAGATTCATAGCAATCCTAGTAACGATGTATGGCAAAACACAAGGCAAAAATCGAATACTGTAAGTTATGTGTATGAGAAGAATATAAATAAGACAATTGTTTTCTTCTTATTGATTTGTTCTGTACCAAGACTTGGCATCCAGGAGATCATCGTCGAATTCCCTCTATCCTATCCCAATCTCAACAATTGAACACAAAAGGCATTCTCGATAATAACACCTCTAGGAAAGATGAAAGAGGCGGATGGGATCCTTTCAAAGGATCACCTACTTTGAATAGTAACGAAGCAAACCCTAGGTTTCGCTCATTACGTAGGGGTACAATGAATAGTATGGACACAGGCAACAGACATCATTCGTTAGCTATCACAGCATATAACCAACAACAACAGCAAAAGCAACAACAGCAACGGCAACAACAGCCGCCACCACCACAACCAAAGCAGCAGAGCCTTCAAATTGTAAACCAGACGAACAATGAAGAAGATGATTATGCAATTGCAAGCTCGAGTACAGTTGACCCAATGCCAATCAACAACAAAGGAATCGGAGGTCGAACCGATCTCACCAAAAAGGGTCCAAACCAGTCCCCCCGACAAGGGACAGTTTCTGGAAGCCTTACATCTATCAACAAGCAGTCAGGAAACAGCGACTTGATGCGAACGAGTGTTGGTGGTGGCAACACAGGAGGCATCAACAATATCAACCGTTCTTCTCCATCGCATAACTTTTATAGAAACAACCCTTATAGACATATGTTAATTAATCCTTGCAATCCAATGGATAACCAAAACCTATTTACATGTCATCTTAGACGGTGGCAGCATGCCTTGCCAAAGGCAAAGGAAAACGCAGGACCTGTTGTGTTTTGGAAATCATTGACTACTCCTGCTTGCTTGCCTCTGACAACAGATTACTTTCCTTCCAATGAAGAGCTGGCTCGAAGATACAATCATTATATGTACACTGTATCTGCTAGTGAAGATGCCAATCTTTATCAAGCAGGCGATCGAAGTCTTTCTGAACATAAGAAGACTGAAAATCTTTTGATCGAGATGCTAAGCCAAAGATTAGCACAAGGATTCCAGATCATTGTTGACAATACTGGCAGCTCGTTGTATTCCAAGGCAACTGCAGTCAAGGGCGACAGCTTGATATCAGCTCTCGGTGGAGGCTTTCATCACGCACATAGTAAGGAAAATACGAATGCGTCTGTTTCTGGGAAAGAGACAGATACTACAACGACTATGGTACGGTCTAGTGGAAGCCCCTCAAACAATCACAATGCAGCAACCACTTTAGCCACGACAATGGCTATTGGCGGCAGTACAAAGTTAGTAGCTACTGGAGGGAATAACATGCCTGCTGTAGGCAAGGCAACACAAGAAGAAAAGCGAATGAAATGGAAAAACATGGTATGGTGGCTATCGATGGGACACCAAGTGCATCAATTGACATTTGATTCGTCCGGTCAAAATGTAGAAGTGCGCCGCTACGTTCAAATGATACAGTTTGATGTTAACAAAGTGAACTACAAATGCGCTATCTGGCCAAAGAATATGCCTACCTACAGGCCAAAAAATATCTCTTTTAATTACCCTAGTTTATTATATGCATGGAATTATCTTGATCATTTGGTAGCTGGTTATCAAGAAGAGTTGACTGACAACTTGCGATTTTGGCGTGCTCGGATCATTGTCATACCTCGAGAAACGCTTCCGACCAATACGATCTTGACAAGTTCTCTACAAGATCATTTGGATGAAGAAGAGAAGCGAATTGCACTATTTGAAGTATGGATTCAAAACATTCGCAAGGCAAAATGGTTAACGCCTGAAGAGCGTGAAGAGTTGCAGAAAAAGCGGAAGAAAGAAATTGGGTTCTCAGATTTAGGCATTAAGCTGACTACCATGGATCCATCGGCTTTTGTAGCCAGTGATGCTGTTAGACCTGTTCAGTTGGGTGAATCAAAGTCTAACAATATGTTGTCATCCATGATGAATGGTCCTAGTCTGACAAAAGATTCAAAGTTAAAAGATATTGCTTTAGCCCTACAGGACCCTAAATATGGTATCAAGATCATGGATCGTCGCTGGCATTTTAGAATCTATAAAGACATTTTTACAGGCACTGAATTTGTTGACTGGATCATTGCTCAGATTGAAGACATCTCAACCAGAGAGCAAGCAGTACAGTTTGGTAATTCTCTTATGCAAAGAAAGCCACCTCTATTCCTGTCAGCAACAAAAAGACATAACTTTATCGATGGAAATTACTTTTATACACTTCATGATGACTTTGCAGTCGAAAGAAAGAAAACATCAAAAACAGGCAACCGTAAGAATTTAGGCGGTAGTGAATCAAATACGAAAGAAAATAATGATCACGTACTACACCAAATACCGACGACTCAGTCTAACACATCCTTAAAGCGTATTGATTTTGAAATGTCTCGATCGATGATTATCGATGTAGACCCTTACAAAAAAAGCGATCGTCGTGAAACTGCTATATTGCACTATGACACAATCCACAACCCCAATAACTGCTATCACTTTCAATTGAATTGGTTAGGTTGTACAGCTCAACTTATCCAGGAGCTTGTTCAAAACTGGAGCCGACAGGCAGAACGATGTGGCCTTAAACTTGTAGAGGGATCTGTTGAACAAGCTTTTGAAGATTCTGAAAACGACAATCCTTTCCAGTG
>JAIWNE010000074.1:0-161450 GCA_025331445.1 Blakeslea trispora | reverse complement strand
AAAGGTTTTTGATTCAAAGTATATAATACAAGAGTAGCAATCCTTTAAACTTGTATCGCTTCAAATGCTAAAATACCACTTGATTCAAGAGTATATAATACAAGAGTGACATTTCTTGAAAATTACTTTTTTTTAAAAAAAATAAAAGCGATTGTTCTAACATAAAGTAAAGTTGCTAGTATTATTACAGTTAAAGAATTCTATGCCTAGTGTCTGTATTTGGAAAGGTGAAGAAAACGAAGAGCGTGTTGGTTTGAGAATATCAGGTCCTTGCATTTCTCTGTCATCCCTGCCGAGAAGGATTTTCTTTTTCGATTGTTGAATACGTTTTGTAGTATTCTGTTTTGTTGCATGTTGAACTGTCTTTCAAACAATCTGGACGTAGTGGTAAATTTGCACTTTATGTCTTTACAACCGAAGGCCTGTGATCCTCTCAATGGTCTATCACATTTGAACCAATTCTTTTCAAAATACCTTACCGAAGCTTAATGGTACGAACAGGTCAGTCAACAAAGCCTGAGGAAGAAAGCAAAGCATTGCCATAAAGGAGATATATCAGAGTATTATTTACTGTGATGGAGTGCATTTGATACCAGGCACAGATGCTCCAGATGTGGCTTGTTCTATCAATATGAGAACATTTACTGAATTCTCAGGTACGACACACGCACATCTCTAAACTCTTTAAATAATACACACATGTATAAAAATAAGAAAGAGAGAAAAGGATTGACATTGTCATGTATATTTTTTTTTCTTCTTTTTAATGATAATTATAAAAAAAAAAATCAGAAATTATTCAACGGTAAAAAAAACTTAAGCAGTTTCTTCCTTCTTTTCTTCAGCCTTGTCTTCAACTTCGGCCTTATCGAAGCTTTCAACCAAGTCAGGGATTTCATCATCATCGGCACCAGCAGCGTTTTCACCTTGAGCTTGTTGGAAAGTTTCAGCAAGCTTCTTGAGGGCAGCCATGGAGTCAGGACCCAATTGGTTCAAGATGTTGGGAATAAGTTCGGTCAATTCCTTTTGTTGAGAACGACCGTGGATAGCGTAGGTGTTGGCGTTGGCAGCAGCGGAAACTAAGAAGAGGATTCAATAGATTAGAAAAAAAAAGACGCGTTTTTTTTTATCTGAACAAAAGAACTTACCACGAGGGTTGGCAAAGTGGATGACGGAACCATCTTCCTTGAACATGTTGACTTCATCAACACCGGGGATGGGTTGAACGTTCAACTTGGTGAGAGCAGCAGAGAGCTTACGGTCATCACCGGAAGAAGAGGTGCCAGTAGTTCTCTTGACCTTACGACGGGGAGTACCCTTACCACCAATACGGACTTGAGCTTGAAGCTTGGAGAGTTTGTCAGCGTTCATTTTTTTAAAGCTAGTCAATAAGAGGGAATTAGTATTGAATGTAAGAGACAAGATAGTTTATGACTTCAAGTGCACAAACAACCCATATACATATATATGAATATATAGAAAAACGTCTAGTCCTTCTTCTTCTCTCTTTTTTTTCTCTTCTCTTTTTCTTTCTCTAGTCTTGAATTATAGTGATTTTCTATTGTCGGTAACAATACTAAAGATAGATAACTTTCTTTAAATATTCCAGCTCTCAAAACTGCCTTTGTGAACCAAGTCGATAAAACTGTAACTGTATATACACGTCTATATCATGTTTTCTCTTCAAAGTGCAAGGTTGAGGGGAGAAAAAAAAATTGGGTGGCTTATCTTTTGGCTGTCATTTTAATTTTTTTTTTTCAGAGTCGAGTCGAAAAAGAAAGAGTTCCAGTCATTGGGATGCAAGTAAAAAGAAGAAGAAAAAGCAAGAGAGAGAGAGAGATGCTGGAACAATAAAAGGCGGTGTAGTGCACTTTAAAGTCATCATAATAAAAAAAAAAAAAAAGTCATCTAGTTTGACCGATACACTACCTATTCCAACAACAAAAAAAGAAAGAGGAGGAAAAAAAAAAAAAAAAGAGAGAGAGAGGAGAGGGGGGAAAAAATTTTTTCTTTTGACAAAAACTTGAAAAAATTTATTAAACAGGCTGATTTGATTGGCCAGGAGGAGTTTGTGCCAATGACTGGTTTGAACGATGTTGGAGTCGCTTGATCATGCCATTGATATTATCTCGGACTTGTTTAGGTGTTGCCATTTCTTTGGGTTTAAGCACCATGATTTTGTTGAATTGAACGTTTTCTTTTCCACGACTCTTGAGTAACTGGTGAAGTGTATATTCAATAATAGAGATAACATACACTAGAACAAAACACTGATATTCAATATCATATATATACACACACACAAAAAAAAAAGCTTATTCTTTACCCCCACAATCGGATCCATTATCTTGTTGTGGTGAACTACTGGGTATAAAGTTGAACTTTTGGTCTGTCTTTAACAATGGTCTTAATCGTTTACTGGTCAATTCAGCATCTCTGAGGTTATTGTATTTTAGTGTGTCATAATAAAAGAATGAGTTGATAGATTTCAAATAGACCAACAAGGCCCAATGTGTTCCACTGTAAGCCTCATGTGGTTTACCATCATTGACAGGAATAAAAATAGCTTCATAACTATCCAAGTTGGCAGGTAATACAGATTCCAATTGCATCACATCACCTAAAAGAGAGAGTGTCAAATACTCAAGCTTATATATAATATATTGGATCTTACATTCAGAATATGTCAAAAGATGAACCATACCCGGTCTTAAAAAGAGATATTTGGCATCTTTTGGTACAAATGTTCTCTCTAAAAATTCCATATGAAACTCAATCATTGTATCGTTTAGCCATTGCCCTGGTGATAAAGTGTCCAGATCCTAAAGAGTTTTTTTTTCCCCAAATTTATCAATACAATATTGGTGTAAATTCAATTGAATTTATAGCTTACAGATTGACGAACAACCACATCATGATAGTGAAGAACAATACTATCTTGTTGTGTCATAAATTATAATAAAAAGAGAGAAAAAAAAAAGGTGATAAATTAAAAATTTTAAACTTTTTTTTTTATTTATTTAAATATGTTTTTTCATCTTTGGCTGTTTAAAAAAAAAATAATAATAAAACTTGCATATGACATAATTCGTCCAATTATAAAAAAATGAGAATCATCTTTTTTTTTTTTCTTGTTCATAAAATCTTGCTAGCATATCCACAATGCTGTATGGAGGTAAAACGCACATAATTCAAGCCCAAGCGCTTTGTTTGTCAACTGTTTAAAAAAAAAAAGGACATAGAAAGAAAGGAACCCCCTTTTTCTTTCTATACGTTTTCTTTAGCTTTTCTTTCTCTCACTATAAATGAGAGAGTGATTGAGAAGGTGAGGATGAAAGAGTAAAGAGGCTTAGGTGTCATAGAGAGAGGAATCAGAAAGAGTGCTTGAGAAAGAATAAGGAGCGAATTGAAATGGTGAAGCACTGGATCGACGACGGCTGTTGGATGATTGAAATGAATAGAGAGAGTGTGTGACTACAGGTGAGCTAGGTGGTGAAAGTGTGATGGTTTTGAACAATGGTGAAGGTGGAGTGTTTGAATGTCCTTCTGTGTTGTCTTGAAATTTACAGGCTTCAGAACAATACAACTAATAAGAGTAAAGGGGTTAAGATCACATTAAGGATTGATGGATTAACTGATGCTTACGTTGTTATTGTCAGTACAGTGACGATCACAGATAATACACCAAGAAAGATCCATCTGAATATAATATGACAACAAAGTAGAAGGAAGGAAAATTAATGCGAATTCTATGTTATTTATATAAAAGTAACTTGCATTTCCCAGTAACACCACTCAAGATTAGTCATACGCTAATTTAAACTCCATTGGACATTACTCATAATTTTGCTCAAATGGTCATTCCATAAGTTTATCTTGATTGGTTTCTCATCATTTACACTGATAGAAGAAGGAGAGATGTTTGATTATCAAATAGTAATCGCTTCTTTCTGCCTAAGCAGCTATTATTACTAAATCGGAACTTCAGGGTGAGAATGGCTACCACCATGTTGCTATGCATCAATGGCACTTGTGACATTTTCTTGACACTGAACAATGATAGGCAAGATGCATGTAAACATAGCCATTTACTTATTTTAGTAACGAGCGAGACTTTATTTTGAAAAATAAACATGATTTTTTTATTTTTTTGAAAGATAAAGAAATACGCCATCACATCATTTTTTTTTTTTTTTTTATTTTTGACTTGAATCGGATTGTTTAAAAAACTACCTCTTCCGATCCGCCTATTTTGATAGGCACAAGAAAGACACGCTATAAGCCATAACATCTTGTCTAGAGATAACGTCTTTTTCTCTCTCTCTCTCTTTTTTTAAGGAAATGTCAAGTACTATTAAATCGTGTGATAATATTAAAACGGCTGAGTTACTACAAACGTGTGATTATTTTATTTTTCTTCCGAGAAAATCGTATAATTGAAAGGGAACGAGGTTTTTTTCTATAAACATCATACACGTCTATGCATGGACCGCTTTTATTTTTCTTCTTTTCTTTGGGGGGACTTCAACTTGTTTTTATCATTGAAAGCCCATCCTTGCTCTCTTTCTCCTCTGCTTGTCTTGACTGTCAACTCTTCTTTTTGGAATAAAGTATAAAGGTGGAAAAAGAGAGAAATGATATCAGATTTAGATGAAGCCCACATGAAAATAATCAAAATGAGGAACCAATCAACTTCTTTCCCAGATCCCGAAACTCTATCACGAGACAGGATCGATGTCATTCTTTTTTTTTTTTAATAAAGATGATCTATGTGCTTTAAATTAAGTCCTTTTCCATGTGCGCTTTATGCTCTAAAATTAGCCATGTATTGGAAAAAGAAAAAGTGATACAGCGTTTCCATGGAAACAAATGATCGGTATTTATTTTTAAAAAAAAAGACAAGTGTTTATTGTAATGATATATATGAAAAAAAAGATTTTCTTAGTCAGTCCAGCGATGACCACAACCTTTGTTACCACAGACATAGAAAAGTGTCATTTTAGCATCAGCACGTCTTGAAGAAGACTGGAAAAAGACTGCTTCAGGATGTCCACATTGAGCACATTGCATATTTGTACGAGGCTAACAATAGAGAAAGTCATCAACATGTGCTCTTTTTTTTTTTTTTAATCAACACTTACAAGTGTAGGATCTGTACTTAGATCAGCCAACATCATGGTTTGTTCACTATACAAATATACATGTGTTCAATAAGTCTATAGAGAAAAAAGTTCAAACATAACAAGATCTTTACGAAGGTGCGTGTACAATTTCATGACGATAAACACAATAGCTGTCTGCATCTTCTTGGTATGGGCAATTACGACAAGAAAATAAAAGTTTACGTTGTGCCTTGTCCTCTCGAGGATATAATAAATTGTTGCTTTTTATTGTTTTTTAGTTTGTTTTTTAGTTTGTTTTTTTTCTAATATTGACTTTTTTCTTTTTTTTTTTCGAAATAAGCACAAGTTTACCATTCTAAACAATATTTAACAGAAGCCATAATGATAATGAATAAAAAAAAAAAAAAAAAGAAAAAAAACTCGCCAAAAAAAAAAATCTCCAAAAAAAAAGTCGGGGTTTGAATCAGAATCAAGCAAAATACAGAATACCAGCAGCAGGTGATGAAATAGGTTTGGTCTCAAGTGCCTCTACCAAATCATCCATTTGTTTCAATTGACTGAGTAAGGGCATCAATAAGTAAGATTCCTCAGGAACTAAACAAGGCCTCATCTTCATCACTGTTCCCAATTCACCAGACTTGACTTTCTTTTTCCAACCAGCAACTCTACTCTTTGGCTGTTGTGTGAGCATACGTTGAAACTGTTGTTGACTGGTCATATCAATCAATCCCTCACTGATATTCAGCATCAATCGTTTTGCAATGTCCTGCATGTTGGCTTCATAATCTAGCTGAATACAGACAAGCGATAGATGATACAGAGTCAAGACAGAGAGGGCTCGTTCAGAGACAAGGTCAGGATGGTGCAAGAGAGGATAATGATAGAGTCTAGAGTGGTTCACCAGTTTTTCTTGTTCAAATAGATCTCGTGTTGACATAGCTTGAGGCATGCTTTGGCTTTGTTTGATGGTTCTTCTTAGAGAACTGTAAGATGGCGATTGACCTCTTTGGCTTATATTACTCCAATGCTTGAGACTCTACAAACCAGTTAAAATCGTTCTCTCTCTCTTTGTTTTCTCTTACCTGAATGCCTTTCATGAGATGAGTCATGTAATAAAGATTGCTGCTCTTCAGTGTTTCATCTTTGACAAGTGTAGCCTGCTGAATCAAGAGTTGGGTAGTATAGAGTACAATATAGAATAGCTTCATATCTAAATCGTATAGATGAGTATAGTTTGTAGGAAATGCTTGTGTTTCTCTTTTACCATGATGGTTTAATTGTTGAATGATAGGTATAAGTTCAGTCTGATGATAGCCTTGATAATCTCTCAAGGTAGAATATAGACCACCTACATCATACAATCGTACAAGAAATAATGCATCAGTTTTGGATATTCTGAAGCCACAGTCAATAAGGGTTGAGGGTAAAGGACATCTTGAAAGCCAGTTAAGATTTCACTACATTCAAAGGGATGAGCACATAGAGCAGGCATGAATGGACCTTGTATCAGTAATGTATCAGTCATGCAAGTAGATAGTTTGCAAGCCTCAAAGAACACATGCCATCCTTCTTTTTCAATCAATATCTCTTTCTCTTCTTGTATCTTTAAGGATGAAAGAGGATAAGGAAGGTGAGTCAGGGTAGGTCTGATAGGTAACCAAAACAGTTGTGTTTGCCAAGCTATGATAGAAGCTTGGAGATCAATAACATGTACATTTTAGTTGATGCTCAACTTCCTTACTATACTGTTGTCCTTGCGTTTGAATCATGTGTTGAATATGGTCTAGTTGACCTTGAGAAATAGCACAAGAACATAACTTGACAAACCTCTCCAGAAAAGTAACGAGTAATTCCCAATCTTGAAGCTGAAGTTGTCGAACTATAGGATAATCCACAATTGTCTGTTTGTGACGCAAATCCACTAGTTGAGTCAATAGACTGGCAAGTAAGGAGATGGATGATTGAAATAAGCAAGGTGTCTGTTCCCTTAGGCTCTGATCAAGTACACTCTCTGTCCAGTCCATCTGGGAGCTCTCAGTCAAGGAACAGAGCAAGGCAAGACAGAGACGAACGGAATGAAGAGGCAATTGAGTATCAGGAACAGATGTTGTAAGGCAAGTCTCTAAGGTAGGTATCACAAATGTTTGTATCAATTGATCTACAGTCAAAAGAATAGCCTTATTTTCACTGATCAATAAAGTGGGTATGTGTGAATCATGGTCCTATAGATAACAAAGTTAGAAACATACAACTTGTATACATTCTTGGACTTACGGATCGACAACAGGCATTGATAAATTGCAATGTGTTTTCTTGAAGTGAGTCATATTCAGACTGCATTTGAATTGCCATCTGTACTTTCAATAGGTTGACAAAAGAGAGATTGTCTTTAAGTATCCTTTTGAATGTCTTGAAGATAGGCAAGATAGCTTTGTATTGATTCTTGTTAGAGAGGCATAATTCCATTAAAGTCTTGAGTGTGGTCCATGGCCATACAATAGTCAGCTTTTTTTTACATATTTAAAAAAAGAGACACGTTTTTTTTAGAAGCCACAAAAAAAAGAGAGAGAGCACTACAAGAATTACCTACCTGAGTCAATACTTTAAGTGTTTCCAGAGGTATTGTCATGTTGCCTTCTTCTTTGTCTTCCTCTGTTAGTGTGATCTGATTACATACTTTTCTTAGTTGAGATTGATACGGAAATGCCCAGATATCGGTGATGTCAAATGCAGGCATTCGATCTAACGTTCTATAAAGAGAAATGTTGAATAGAGTCCATTTATATATATAAAAACTTACTGTTGATGTGATACTGCATAATCAAGTAGATTTAATAGTTGATCCAAACTACCATAGTCCATACACTGCTTTAATAATTGACATATTTTCTAAATCAAAGAAAAAAGAAGGGGATGAATGGTTACTGAACAATTCTATCCATCTTTTAGATATTTGTTTTCTTTTTTTTTTTTTACTTTGGCAAGGTCTACATCACACTTGTGGACATGTATTTTATCAAACAAGATAGACAATAAATCTTGTTGAACAATAAGAGCCATGTAGGCATTCATACAACCACTATGTTCCAAATCACTATTTCCGAGCCCCAATGGATATAATTAGTCTCTCTCTCTTTTGAGTCTATCAAACACTTTCAATAACATACTCTATCCAAAGATCAATAAACTGAGTCATTGCCTTGAGTAAAGATAGCCAATTGTCTGATCGATGATTTAAAGCAAAGCAACAATACAGTTTTGATTGACAAAGTGGATCCACTGCTTGTTGTTGCAACATGTCTTCTAGTGCCTTAAACTCATGATGTGGTTGTGTTTGTCTTGTTGATGTTAGTCCCTTTAGTTTCAAATGAGAACAGATGGTCATAAAGGCTGTTTGATGTAGATTAGATCCGGCCTTATTCGAGTCTTGCCATGCTTCTAATAGATCTTCCCGAGATCTTTTTTAAAAAAAAAGTAAGGATGTATACCATCTGTTTTGATTGAACGTATATTACCTCATGGACTGACAATAAAGAGTAGGCAATGAAATGATAGGCATACAATCCATAGATTCCTCTGTAGGCATCATGAAATCAATTAAGCGGCTTGAGGTAGGGGTAATAAAGGATATGCCGTGAAGTGATTCCATTTTCTGCGCAAATGAGATGATATCTTGCAGGAGAATATGTAGTCTATTGTTGGATGACTCTATATGAATTGGGTCTTTCTCTAATTGCTTATTCTGATTTGTACAATGGTGCAATGTTTCCAATAACAATTCGATATGTTGAGGCACTATCAAACTTGGTTATTATTCTAGACTTCATTCAAGAGTTCACTTACAACTTTCCACTGTAAAGAAATGATTTAAGAAAAAATAAAAAAGGTTAAACTTAAATGGCTGCTTTCATAATCACTTACACTCATGATCGAATAAAAACTGTTCATTGAACCATGATCTGAACTCTAATTGATTTATCACATCAAATCTCTGTACGATCCTGATAAATAGCTTGTGAAGATAGCGTAAAGGTGCTTTTGTCTGTTTATGAGCCATCACTAAAAAATCAAATGCAGTCTATCAAAAAAAAAAAGATGAGATGATGAGAACAAACAAAGATTGAGTATTATTACTTTTGCAGGAAGAGAGGCTAATGCTTGTACTGTGTGATGATGCAGGTTGAAATGACAAGCTACGTGGTGAAGTACATGATAATCAACGCCTTTTTCAAATCTTGGTGCATCGAAATCAGTAGCATAATCTAAATTTTTCTCTCTTTTTTTTAGAATCCAACATAGAGTGGGGCTTTAAATTTTGGGTTTACTCTGATAGTTCAATACAGCATAAAACACAACATGATGCAATGCCCTTAAAGCTTCTTTGGAACAATGATAATAATCCAATGTAGACTGAAGAGAAGCCAATAATTCCTTTGGTACTCTAGGATTAAAAAATAGACTTTGTTTTTTATTTTATTTAAATATGTTTGATTCTCGGGTTCGGGACTCTCTCTCTCTCCGTTTTCTTATTTTACCTCTCTGCTTGAGTGTCTTTTGCTTCAAAGATCTCGGTATAGATCGACGCTGATCGATACTCTAACCAACCGTGTAGATCAGCCTTTATTAAAGAAAAAAAAAGTAAGACAATCTTGTACACTCTTCAACAAGTTTAAACACTAGTGTTTACCTTGAAACGATATTCCATTGAGTGTGTATGCGTGTGTCTTAAAAATAAAGAAGGGAAAAAAAAAGACTAGAAAAAAAAAAGAGAGCTTTCTTTATTTATTTCTGAGAATAATGAACGCAGATCATGAACTTCAAGTCATGCGTTTCATGGAACGCCACATGGATTCCATACCCTTCAAGACACTTCGATACCAAGAACTGGAGCCTACACAAGATGAAAAGCTGAAACAGATGCAGCACACACTTCATCACGATCCTGGTTTATTTTTGAGTAAATGGGGCAAATATCTCTCTCAGACAACCCTCATGTTGTTCAAGGCGATCGAGAATGATTACGAGGTTGACTTTTATTTAAACACGCTCTTGTATCAAGAAGGTGATGACGAGCAACCAAAACAAGCCCGGAAATCAGCCATGCATCAATTAGCTCAGAACAGACGATATCAGTTTCTAAGGCAGATACTACGCCATTCTGACTATTATTCAGATGAATCCATTCGACTACGCGAACCTGTCTTGTATGATCAATATGTAGGACAACATATTCCAGCTCAGGAAAAGACAAAGCCCTTTGAGAAAGACATGACATTGGTCAGTCGTATCTTTAGTAATATGGATCAAAAGTATGTTCATGATAGTCTAGATCAACAACGTGTATTGGATGAAGAACAATTCGAAGAAGAAGAAGATGATGATGAAAGTGAAGATGAGATGATTGCATCATCTACGCCTGCTGTAAATCAAGAGAATGATATGTCATTGGAGGAAACGATTGAATTTCGAGAAGAACAAAGACTAGAGCTTATTCGATTATTAGAGGAAAAGTTTTTAGCCGGACAAGATGTAGGTTAGATGTAGCCATGGAAATGGAAAAAAGAGAGAC
Source organism: Blakeslea trispora (assembly GCA_025331445.1). Taxonomy (NCBI): domain Eukaryota; kingdom Fungi; phylum Mucoromycota; class Mucoromycetes; order Mucorales; family Choanephoraceae; genus Blakeslea; species Blakeslea trispora. The sequence goes on along the minus strand of JAIWNE010000074.1, from coordinate 150,758 downwards.
TTATTTGTATATATATAAAAAACAGGAGGATTTTGATTATGATGATGTGGACTATAATGAGGTAAAACAAAAGAGTACTATTCGAGACCATACAAATTAATCTTACCATTCTAAAAAATAAGGCATACGATGACTTGTATCAACAAGAAATGGATATTCAGGATAAATATTTTGATGAAGATGAATAAAATAAAACAAATCTTTCTATTTTACTCATTGTAAGAAGATGAACAGCTCAATTGAATAAAAAGGCAAAAGAGGTAGTTCCCATTTGTGATGGTAGCATACTCAAGTACTTCTCCAACGTGCTATCTCACAGCCGTGCCAGTGCTCTAGGTTTTCCCTGCTGTATTACTACCCTCGGGCGTTTCCCTAGTATTGAACAACCTCCCAGTCCAGGCCTACGCCCAAACTCGAATGTTGACACCAGACTCTCTAAGACACTGTTTTCGACAAAGCACTGAGCATACCGTGATTCCATCGCCAAATGAATTCAGCTCTTTATAAACTGCAACTCTGCTTACAGAAGGACGTGATCCCTTCCAGTCAATTTTTTTGTTTCAAATTCGGAGTATATATAGGCTTAAATAAAACGTTCCTGACAAGTTGTGGTTAAATAATTTCTCGCTTTTTCATATAAATACTCAGGAGAGAATTTTTTTTTTTAAGAAAGATTCTGTTTTCTTTGTTTAAAGCTTTCTTGAATTTAAGCAATGTATAAATTGTACAATAAGATAGCAAAGAAAAGCTAATATAAAGATGTCTTGACCAAGTTTTAAGAATACTTTGTTTTCTGGTTTCATATTAACTCTAGCAATAAGATAAACTGCAACAAATACAACTGCTTTTTTTTTCCCTAAGCAGTATCTTGTATCTTTTAATTCTAACACGTTACCTTGTTAATCTCGGTACTTTGCATAGAAGTTTTGTTTTGTCTATACTACCGAATAGATCTGACCCTTTTTTCTATTTATTTTTTGAAACAGACACACATACGCACTTGAAAGACTTTGTTGGTCAAATTTCATTCAATACTAAGGGTATACAAAGAAACAGATATTGCTGTCTTTTAAAGACAAGCTACTAGAGGCTGCACCATGTTATGAAAACCTTTGATAAGTTTTGAATCTTGTGTTTCTTGGCTAGCATGCCAATTCGAAGGAGCAAAATCAATTATTGATAGATCTTCTTGATGAAGAAAGGAATGTAGGCACTATTAAAGCAAAGTTATGTTCAAGATCATTTCTCTCTTACTGTAGTAAGTCAAAAAGCTCCTTCATTATAGTCTTTTTTTTTTATAATTTGACAACCACTAGAAGGCAACCGAATCTTGTCATTTGAATAACACATATTCACAAATAAAAACAAAGCAGTAATGTACATTTTCCCAAAAAAAAAAAGCAACAACTACCAATCGAACAAATGATCATTGACTTGAGAGATGCTTTTCTTTTTAATGATACGCTATTCCTTTGTTTTCAACTGACATGATTATGATTAAGTCTTTTTTTATGATTAATGTTTGCATTTGTGTTCAGTTATCCTTCTCTAATTAAAGAGTGAATTGAAAGTGGTGGGATGTCTATAGCCTTTCTAAAGATATGTGCAAACTATCAAAGTAGAAAAACAACATGCGACTTGAAAACTCATTTCCTTTTATTGGCATTTCTTGATCTTTTAGATATTCATCATATTGCAACCTGCTTACAGAAATGATGTAAAAGCAGACCATTGAGGTTGTGCAATCAATAGCTCCCTTTCTTTTCTTGTGTCATCCTAGTTCTTTATTACATTTGTACCTGAAGAAAAAGGCTTTGTTCCTGGTTCAGGTACATGTCATAACATTTGTCTATCAAGCGTATTGAGTTTGTCTCAATGTATAATACATAAGGTCAACACAGTTGGAATATATTGTTACACCTTCTTCTTTAAATTGACAAATCAAGCTATACTATCATTTTAGGAGTTAAAATAACAACCTACATTTGCTATAATAAAGTTCCCCACGCTAACATTTTGGCCCTTCAGCTAAAGCTCAGCCAATTAGAATAGAGGAAATTTGAAGCATGAAGAAGAATGTTAGCGCATATTACTGAGCTTTTCTTTTTGCTTGCAAAAACAAACTTCTCTTTCTACTTCTTTTTTTATAAAACGAACTCTCAAGCTACTTTTAACAGCTCTCAAGTTAGACAATCTAGTGAAGCTTTTGATTGAGACAATTACGATATCGAAGAGTACTTGTCTTCTGAAAAAGGAAGTCATTGTTGAGGAAAACGAAATCGACTTCAATCAGTCTTCTCGCAACATGAACGAGGAGTCGAGCAAGGCATTCTTTGTAAATGCCAAGTTCAAGAGCATGGATGGGCTCAGGGAAAAGGCTCAAGGAAAAGGCTCAGGAGATTGGCAAGCAGTTTAACTGCCCCATCACTATTGGCAAGAGCGCCAAAGATTGCTTCATCACTTTGCAGTGTAGATATGGTGGCGTTTACAAAAAACTCGCTCCCGAAGACTTTGAGTCTGCCTGTAGCATGACGGGAAGAGGAGAAACACCTAGTGTTATCTTAAAGGTAAGTCAAATGGTTATTAATGTCTGTCTTCTTAGTGCAATCCGGTATCGTTTCGATGATACCACTTTTGATGATGTGTTTGAGATACCAATGATTGGTTGGTAAAGTGTCTAATACATACAAAAATAAAGAACAAAAATAAACTATCGTTGTAAAAAGTCAATGACTATATTATCGTATTCATGCTTTTGTTCCTTACTTCTCCTCTCCTTCTTCTGCCCTTCCAATCCTTCTTCAGCCACTTCTATATCATTGAAATTAAGCCAAAATCAAGACCAAGATGGCCACGTGCTTTTGTCTGCCATTCTTTCGACTGCGAGAGATTCTCTTTGATAGAATATACCTTTATTTACGAATAATAACTATATGCTCTTTATGCCTCAAATTACATATGAAGGATTATCTGCATGATTTTTTTTTGATTATTTGCATGAATTTTGATTTCTTTTTTGGGCTTCGAATGTTCTCTATTCTAGTTGGCTGAGCTTTAGCTATGTCACTGAAGGACGCGTGGAACTTTATTCTTTGTTGTAAGCCAAATTACGAATCTTTCTTTACTTTTAATAAAGGATTAAAGGAGACTCATTTCGCTTGGCCGACTTATTTCATAACTTATTGATTTATACGTCAAATATCACAGAAAGGACGAAGGTTCTACTGAACTTGTCAGATCTAATCTGTTTTTGCTAGACAAATTTTCATTTTGTTTCAACTCATTTGACTATATCAAATCTACAATGTCCAACTCTGATGTTGATCCTCAACGTAAAGCAAACTCAAAGCAGGGTAAGCAAGCTATTTCTTGATATTTTGAATTGTTGACTGACACGATTGCTTAGATTTAAACGCGTTCATAAGCAACAGTCCGTCAAACAGTCTTCGTGATTTTCTATTTAAATACACACACCATTTGCAGCACCATGATTGCAGCAATGTAAGAAACACGCGTTCTGGTTTGACCAAAATGTTCAACAAGGCATACAAAGAAGCCTATAACGAAGAAAGCGTCAAGGCCCACGAAGTTTCTGCTGAAGAATGGGAAACCTTTTTCCTGTATGATGCAGTATGTATCGTCAAGGCCAGAGGATATATAATCCAAAGATTGGTCCAGCGTAAAACCGGATTACCCCCAGCCGTACTCGAGAGCGGTTGTTCCAATACTTTCACTCTGTTATAAGTGTTTGTATTTATTTTCAAGCAAGACAGCAACTAGACGTATAGTTTAAGTCTGAAAAGCTGCTTGTTAGAAGTTTTGCTGCGCAAAATCAAGACACATTCAATGAATTAAAGAACATGAAGACAAGCAATGAAAAGACATTGCTGGACAAGATGAGTTCGCAGCAGCTGCAAGACTTCAATCAATCGACACACAATGAAAAGACATTGTTGGATAAGATAAGTTTGCAGCAGCTGCAAAACTTCAGTCAATCGACACACAATGAAAAGATATTGTTGGACAAGTTAAGTTTGTAGCTGCTGCAAGACTTTAATCGATTGACACACAATGAAAAGAATGTGCTCAAATAAGTAGCAGTATAGCTTAACTAAAATAATATCGACAATTCCTCCAAGGCTGTCTCTTTCGTATACTGTTGACTTAGACGTAGAAAACATGGCAGTATACAAGAAATACATTCAAGTCCAAAGCTTTCATGAACGTATTCTGGCTGGCAATGCTGTTGACATCACTTTGGATTTGAATTCTGACGAAAGAAAAGCAGTGCAAGACCTTTGCAGTGAGATAATCAAGGCAGATTCTGATAAAGCCTGAATATATTAATATATATATATATATATTCTGATATGCTTACTGATATGCTTACTGATATGCTTACTGATATGCTTACTGATATACTTACTGATATGGAAGTATCAGAAAGATCAAGATGATGCGCTCTCTTTTGTGCTTTTGCAAAAATTGGAATTGATCAAACAAAAAAAGAAGACAAGCAATGAGTACCAAGTACTTCAGGTGTTTGATAGATGGTAAGATCATACACATTTAATTCGAATATTGTTCTGAGATAGCTCTCTTAGGATGGAGACAGTGCACAAGTGGAAGAAGACAGGCAAGAAGTCCGAGACTGAGATTGTAGCATGAGTAAATGAGTTTGTCATGTTCTTCTTGGAAGGCACAGACCTGAATACAAAGATGTTAGTATACATAGAATATATAGTGTATGTTAGATACTGATAGAACCATTTGATAATAGTGGTGAAACAACAGCTAAAAACACCAAGGAGACATGAACTATCAACCTCATCCAGATCCATGTCTGCAGCAGAAGACAAGGTAGCCAATTCAGTATCCATTGGATGATTACTATTTTCAATGGTTTCTTCAGCACCATCATAGGGCTGCATATTGGCAGGCACTGCAGCTACAAATTCACCTTTGGGGGACTCATTGGTGAAGACACTTGATCAGAGGAAGATAAGACCTCTTCACGAATCTCAGCAGGTATTGAGAGGGATACGCTAGTAGATTGCAAAAAGGCATCCGAGTTTATGCGAGCAGAACCAGCCGAATCGTCCTGGCGAGGACGCTTCTTATTCTTGTTTCAAGATGCCTGTGGGCATTTGGCACGAAGGTGTTCGTAGCTCCCACAGGTGAACATTGAAAAGATCGAAGTCGCTGATCCCATGTAGCGACTTGGAAAGATTCGTGGTTGGGATTGTGGAGGTGAAGATTGCATACCATTCCCATGAGGCATGGTAGCATCTTCACCAGAAAATATTTGGTTCTGAATTTTATTGGGAAGAGCCATTTACAAGGAGACATGTACTCTGAATGAGTACAACTATTCCGGTGGTGATAGTAGCCAGTTTACCTTATCTGGTGCCATTTCTCTTTCATACAAGTCTGCAAAGCAGTCAGGAGGAAGAGAAATAGACATGATGATTCAAAATGAAGATGGCCTTGAGCTTTCTTACTGCGAGTTCAAGCCGAGCCACAACAGCAGCATGGCGCTCTACCAGCGATCAAAAAATCTTCGCTTGAATCAGACCATCAAGCTTCAAATGAAAAAGATGGGTATCAATGACAAGATTGTATCATTCAACTGGGAAGGTAAGGTACTGCACCAATTTAATAGCTATCATTCTGACACGACTTTAGGCTCGTATGGAACTTTTTTTGTCTTGGAAGATTGCAGCCAAGTTATGGTGGCTCGAAATGCAAACTGCTTGATCATACCAAGCAACCCTCTGGCCCTTGACGATGACTTCACTATGACCGTACTTAGTATGATTGTCTGGAAGGTAAATGCGTACTTTTTTTTTTGAAGCACTTGACTTACTCAGCTTTTTATTTCCAAAATACAGAAACATCTTCTTAATTTGTCGAAGAAGTTAACAATTGCTGCAGACAAGCCCAAGCGCCCCATTGCTGAAGTATACCCCCATACCTGTTTTACTTTGGCAAAAGACAAGAAGCGAAGGCTTTCTTTTTTTTTCTTGAAGTATTTACTTCATTTGTATTATATTATTTTAATTTATTATAAATACCTTTTCTTTTTTACCTGTTTTCTATATATTACTTTGAAAATAACATCAATACATAAATCTAAAGATCCTAATTCTTAATAAATCCAAAATCAATAAAGTTTACAAAATCCACACTAAAGAGATAGCAGCACATCATTCTATAAGTCTAACATTCAGAATAAGGAACGGTGAAGTACTGTCGTATTTGGGACATATACACAGACACAAAACACACAAAATAATTATGGATTTTAAATTCAATTAGAGACGATTTATTTTGACAATGGCCAAAAACAATTGATACAGTCAAACCTATTGAAATTGACGTTTTGGAATAAAATGAATGGCCTGAATGGAAAAATGATTTGTCCTTTAGGCTGTAGACAAATGTCCACAGGTGCTAAACTGACTTGGTGTAGAGGCAACGACTTATTTGCGCTTTTTAATCTAAAAACAATGAGTACTTTTTTTTTTACTCTTTTAGGTTTTGTCAGTTTCTTTTAATAAATGTGTATTGTTATACGCCAATTGAGCAATGACATTTTTTTTTACGGCAAGTCAATTTAGCTCACTTGTGGACATTTATCTACAGCCTAAAGGACAAATCATTTTTCCATTTAGGCCATTCATTTTTGAGTTTCAATAGGTTTGACTGTACGTTGATGAAAATGTCAATGTGAAGTCCGCATTGCTTGGATTGTGCAGATGGATAACATGCGAGGAGAAAAGGGGGAAAACGTATTGCTTAAAGTAAGCGTAATATTGGCATTGTGAATGGTGCAGAGTAATAGCACAGTGAGTCATGTTGCTTTGGAGAATTTTGTACTAAATGGTTTGAGATTTGAGAGAGAGAGAGAGAGAGAGAGAGAGAGAGAGGAAACTTTAGGTGTTTTATATTCTCTGATTGACAGTCTAACTTTTACACATGCATTGTTATCAATTCAAGAAAGTCTTGAGATTGAGACTTTAGTTTGATTGGTTAAACATTACGCTTTATTACGCACTGAGCCCTAAAGATGTTTGATTTGAAGTATGGTAGGCTATCGAATTAGTTTTCTTACAATTCATGAACAATAGATGAACTTCTTTTTTTTTGATTGATTTTATTTACCGCACATTTCAAGTAGCACAAAAAAAGAAAGGAATAGTTTATTGAGAAAAAAGAAAAGAAAACTGAGAGGAAATACAAGCATAGTAAAAAAGCAAAAGAGAAAAAAAACTTGACACAGTGAGGAAAGATGTATTTGTTTTCGACCAAAAAGAACCCTCCGTTAATAGCACGGCGTTTTGTTGCCGAGAAGATTTTGCTGGTTGAGCTTTTTTTTTTCGAAATTCGGTTGAACATTTTTTAAACATCCGCCAATTTTCTATTTTAAGTTCCGTTTTTTTTTTTTTTATATTTTTTTTAGTTAATCCTTGAATTGGCAGTGGAACGACTAAAGTTTTCTTATTTTTCTTTTTCTTCTTCTTTGTGTGTGTGTGTGTGTGTGTGTGTCTTTTTCTTTTTTTCTTTTCTTCTTTTGTCCCTGTCTTTATTGTTTTCTTTTTCCAAAAAAAAAGAAAATAACAACTCAACTCAACAAGACAGCTTAGTCAGCAACGATCTTCATTTGACACAATACAAGATGTCTGCAGAAAGCCTTGCGGAATCAGCTTATGGCAGTGAACAACAATCTTCACATAAAATGTTTGAACCCGTTCGAGAGTCAAAAACCGACAGTCGATTTAATGTGAGCGATAATGATGCGATTGGAATCTTTTGAACTTATCGTTTTGTTTTTGTAGTTTTGGTCAAGTTCTCCTAATTCAGTTTTTCTTGTTATCTTGTCTATATTTGAAGCTATTGTGGTGATAGCATTAGAGGCTGTTATCTTTGCCAAATTTCTCCCTACAGAGTAAGTAAACAGTAAGCCTCAAAAGTATTGTGTTTTTTTTTTTAAAAAAAATGTCCCTTTTTTTTTAGATTTTCAAATAATAATTTGGGTCTGGGCATCCCAGTTTATCTCATGATCTTTATCTTTTCTCAAGTTTTTCAAGTACTTATTGCATGGGATGCAGTAAGTCTCTTTTCTACAGGAAAACACACCTTTTTTTTCTTAACATGATCTATCTGTTTCTTTTTTTTTCAGGTCCGTGCACAAAATACAATTCAAATCATTGCCTTCTTATTGTTTAATATCTGCTGCTTTGCATATGCAGTCTTTCAATTCAAGCAGATAAAAGATGCCATTAATTCATATGTGCCACCAGAACTCCAGTCAGTTGAGGTGTCTTCCTTAGTTTACCTTATCACCAGACTCTTGATTGTGATTGCTGTGATCATTGGCGTATGTCAAGTTGTCTATTGTTACATAGGTGCAAGACTCTATCAAGAGTTCGGGTAAGAAACCAACCCGAGAATTATTCTGTTAAGATACTCATCTACTATTGAACAGTTGGAAGATTTATAAAAAGATTGGTGCCGATCCCGAGATTCGAAGTAAGTTGCCATGGAAACCATTCCGTAATGTTATGATTGATGTGTTTCAAATAGACATGTACAGATGGTTCCAAATCATTTTGACTATTTTGAAAATCGACTTTTTCTTCTTCTTGGGCTACTCGATTCAATACCTTGTCCTTGTGCTTCATCACGATGACTATGAATACCCATTGACGATTGTGGCTATTCCCTTGACCTGTTTGTTTCTATTGCTTGCTGTCTATGCTGTAAATAGAGTGTGTAGATGAATATTGACAATGAACTGATTGTTTGATGATAGATACGCCATGAATCCAAATGGCTTATTGGCCTTTTCTTTTTAGGTACATGTGCTGCCACTGCTTATTTCATCTTCAAGATATGTCGTATCTATGACCCGAATGAAGCGCACAAATATAGATATGTCAAAGACTTTTTAACTTTTTTTGGTAAGCCATAGACTTTCTATTTTTGAAAAAAAGACCTCTCACCTTCTAGACACACATTTTTATAGCGAGTGTCTCTTTAGCGCTTGTGATTTTAACCATCATCAATGCAGCTATTTGTTGTTCTAATTTTGGAAAAGGGCTGAAACCTCATTGTAAGTTGATTCAAATTCCATGACATCACTTGGCTAATTTTTTTTGTCGATCTAGTGCTTGCCCCTCATCGAACATCATCTATGCCTCAAGATGCTACTGAGCGTACATTTTCATTGGATTAAACAAAAAAAAAAAGTCGACTGGATTCGCACACACTTCACATAACACATCAGTACATAACAACAGCATGTTTCTTGCTTATATGCAGAATCATTTTCGAAATCTTCAATATCCATATATAGTTTTATTCTTTTTCTTTCTTTTTTTTTTTTTTACAACATATCAAACTAATAATAATCACTTTCCCCCCCTCTTTTTCATGCTTTACATGACCAAACATTCCAATTGGCTCTCTTCTTTTCTTCCTTGACATGTTGAAGCCAGACAGGAAGACATGTATCGTAATTCTTATCATGATCTATACTCTTCTCATTGGTGCCTTCAGGGCAATGGCATCGGCAATCAAGGGCACTTGCCTTTGTAGGGCAATGTCTGTAGAGATCATGTTGGTATCCAATATCTTCGAAATAATGAATTTCATCTGTCTTTAAGAATAAACCTGCTGCTAATGAATGGACTGCAATAAAGCAAGGTTAACACATCAAGATGTCATCATCGGTTTTTCTTTTACCTGGTGCATCACCCCATCGTTCATAAAAGAAATTGCCTGTCTTGTCAAGATAATCAAAGAAATCACGATATTGAGCACTTCGCCAGAGATTCAATGAACCAATTTCAAAATTAGACCAGAAATGACAGAGATTGAAATCGCCTGTTTGCTTATCTCTAAAGTAAGGAAACAACAGCTTACTTTCATTTGAGATGTCAATACGTCTTGACTTGGCATAGGCTTCTACTGTTTTCCAGAGTGTAGGAATGGTATCTTTCAGTTCGAGTAAGGTAACAACGAAACCATACTTTTTGTTGTACTTTTCCATATACAAGAAAGGATCATAGGTAATATCACAAAAGAAAGTGACACCTGGTTCGACACGCCAATACCATTCATATCTACATACAGTTTCTTTAATCATTTTTTTGCTTGCCTATCCAACTTCTGGCCTTACTTTACTCATCTAATAAAGGATGATCGAAAAAGAATCCAGATTGGTATCGGCACATGTGGTGATAACTTTCCAACCCAGCATAAAGTACACCCTGACGATCCATCTGTTGTCTTGATTCAGCTGCTAATTTCTGATCTACCCAAGGAGGATAGCTCCAATGAGCTTCAGGTACTAGACCAAACTGCATTTTAGCAGTAGGTGCTGCTACTCGCATGGCAGATTTGAATTCAGGTGTAAAGGGCACTTCATTCAAAAAGACATAGGGGTAATCGAAATTCTTGTTGAACTTGTCTTGAAAATTAACAATCGTTTCGGCAATAGCTTCTTGTTCTCTATTACCAAAAAAAAAATAAAGGTCAGTAGAAACCCTCCCTCAAAAAAAGTCTATTGTATATTTTTCTTTACTTGTTTCGGACCAAGATGACAATGGCAGCTTTGGCTTTCTTAACAGGTGGGCTCTTATCAAGAAGTTGTTGAGGTAGACAGGCTCTCTCATCATAGTTGTTATAATAAGCAACCGATTGCATCGATTTAGATACTTTAGGATGGCTTGCAATATTATATAAAAAGATAAAAACAGCAAAGAAGATGGCCAAGAGGACAGGCTTCCTCGAGACGGAAAGAATAGGAAACGCTGGCATTGTGTTTCTTGGCTATGACTTTTTTTTTTTTTTGACACGTACAAGTACACACTCAAACACACAGTAAAGTAATGAATAAGAGAAAATAAAAAAATAAGGTTGAAAAAAAAAAAAGCCTAGTGAGAGAATATAAAAAAGTGTGTGTAATTAAACTCCAAAGCCTATGAAATTCTTTGCTTTAAATTTTCGAGGGACTTGTTTCCTCCAGAACAAGAGCTGAACATCATCAAGAAAAAAAAAAAGAGTATCAACTCGAGACAAATAAGTGAATGGCCAATAATAAAAGATGCCTGTACGCGTCTTTTTTTTTTATATATTGTTATTATTATTCACATACCCAAAGAAATATCAAAAGTGAAAAAATGAGACAATTTTAGGAATCAAATTGATATTTTAATGTAGACCCAAAAAGAAAGGAGAGCACAAGCTATACCCAATGCAGTCCCTGCCATAACCTGTGCTGCTGTATGATGACCTAGACGTACACGAGACCAGATAACGGCAAGTGAAAAGCAATGGAATACTATCATCATGATCTGAGTCATAAAGTGGGGTGTTGCCCATACAACACATTGAAGATAAGCTGTAAAGAAACTGATGGCAGTTGAATGAGAAGATGGCATGCCGTAACTGACTTTTTTGACTGATGTGCTAGGACGTGGCTGCTTGATCAAGTGCTTGAGTACCTTGGCTATGAGAGTTGCCAAGATGGCACAGCATGTGAAATACACAACATGAAGGGATCGCAAATAGAGAATGGTAAAGAAGGTACTAGTGATCACAATCTCTCTTGTCTAAGCATTGATTTCATTATTTAGTGGTTTTGATATTTTGTAATTTTTTTTTAAAATAATAATTTACAAAAGATAGAATTTTCAATAATTGTGCCTTCATAGCAATAGAGTCAATCTGTCAGACTATAGCAAAAAAAATAAACTGAGTTTGGCTCTCCTTTTATGAAATAAACAAGAAAAAAAAAAGAGGGAGTCTTTGTTTGAAATCCCTTTTGACACAATGAATATAGTGAAAGAGCAACTTATTAATTGAAGGTGAATACTTTTGTCTCTTATAGATAAGCCTTGTTTCTCTTATTGTTACTTTTTTTTTTATCAGTAATGAACTGTCATCTAAGGGTTTATTATAGTGTATAGGTAGATATGAATGAGAATTAGAAGGGAAGGGTTAAGTGATATGTATAGATAAGGGATAGGTGTAAATACATGAGGATTGCTATATATATATATAAATGATACAAAAATTGCTGAAAATCAAAATTTTAAAGAAGTAAAAAAATATACACAAAGAAAAGAAAAAAAAAAAAAAAAGAGTCTATAACGCAATCTGGTTGGTCCATCTTTCCAGATTATCATAAATATGTTTTGTACAGAATCCCAAAGCAGGAAACAGTTGCTCTACAGCACTAAAGAGTTCCAAGGCAACATTGTTGATAAAGGACAGCTGGAAGTCTATTAAGCTAAGTTGACCCCTTGAATGAATGGGTGATGATGCAATGCCTAACTCTCTCTCAAGATCACCTTGTAAAAAGAATTCTTCAGATAAGATCATGGCCCATTCTTTAGCTTGAACAAAGGGACGTGCCTATATCTGTCATAAGTTGTCATTCTCTCGATTATACTCAACTGAACTTACGCAATTACTGATATCTGCACATTTGATGATGGCGCTGCAAAGAACAAGACGTTCTTTCTCTTGAGCTGATTCAGTGGCAAAGTTCATAAAGATGTGATCGGCTTTCATTCTTTCGGTCTGTTGCTTTATGCTATCTACATAGTCTTGATGACATCCCATATCTGTACACAAGATGCCTTGTGTGATTATCTTTCTAAAGGCTATTATGGTTGTCTTTAATCATTTCGATTCATTTGATTATAGGCACAACAGACTTACTTTTGTATTCAGGTTGTGATTTGATATCAACCATCGATTTGAAATAGTGTTTTCGCAACAAGTTGAGAAATGTAATACAATGATAACTCTCCAAGACTGATTTGTCATTGTACAAAAAGGCTAATGTAGATGCTGTATTTACCTATACAGATAATATGAGCTTCTAGACTCCAAGACATCTTGCAATCATGTTACCATAAAACCATTGTTCACACCTGGATGACCCACATCATGCCCTAAACTAGCCATCAGGAGAGCCAGAATATCCACAGGTCTCAAGATGTGTTTGATATGGTCATTTTGAAATGAGTTTCGGAAATAGTTGAAGCTGGCTCTGCTACAGGGCTTTTTCTTCAACAGCCCAAGAGAATAAAGAAAATACCAAGTGGATTGCATTACATCAACAGCATGTCGAAAATTATGATAGGGGTTGGAATTGTAATACAGATGGTACACGTCAAAAATAAAGTCGTACAAAGCACCTGAGATAAAGTTTAATAGATGGTTTGCCATGATTTTATCATTTCCTCATTACCATGTGTCATTTGAAGGGACTTTAATTCTGTCGGGAATTGTGAAAATGTCTGTTGAAGCATAGTAAATGCACAATAAATCAGCTCGCGTTCATCCATCTCAAGTGGTGAAAAGTCCCAATTGTAAATCAATTGATCTAAATACTGTTTCCTCTCACTGTTTAGAAAGAGAATCATGATGAGCCATTGAGCCTAGTTCATAAAAAAAGTTAACTTTACGCTGATAGAATATCAATCGATAAACAGTGTGGACTTGTAGGCTGAGGAAGGTCATCACGAGCCATCGATAGCCTAAATAGACTGGTGAACAAACTTTGAAGGCAGAGATAGTTTCCTTACTTTACCATTCCTTTTGATAAAACTTTTCTAATCGATTTTGAAATGTTGACCAAATGGTTGATTTCTTGATTGTTAGTTGAGGTGATTGGTTTAGATAGATATTCTATAAAAGGTAAGCAGGTCAATTTGGTTCATTTCTGAATAAAATGATTGCTATTTTACCAGATAGACAGTCTTCATTACCACTTTATGAAAATAAAGCTACAAGTGCTGTGAAGAGATTACACTAAAGAAAGTAAAGTAAAGAAAAAAAAAAAAGAGGCTGGTGATACTGTTAAAAAGTAGAAAAAAAAAGGGAAAAAAATTCCATCTATTCTGACTTTACAAGTGTATTTATACCAGCGGATGTTGTATTGATTTCATCCTCGATTTAGAACTACAATAGTATTCTTTTGATAATCATCATTGCCATATGTGGTTGTTTGTTATTATAACTAGAGGATGTTGATGATTCTGTAATTCACTCCAGGTTGTTATGTGTATTGTGCTGATGGGTGTATTTACTGATGAGTATCTTTGTAGGATCCCCTTATTGACACATATGTCAGAATAAGAATATCTTGTGAAAAACAAGAATTTCATTCACGTCAGATCGTCTTAGGTACAAAAGGATGTCGTACAATTCAGAAAATTTTGCTACTTTGCGGATAATGGATTTTTTTTTGGCGGCAATTCATATCCCCCTTTTTTTTTTTTACGTGTATGATGTTCCTTGTTTCATGAATAATCGTTTCTGATATCCTTTTTATTCATTTACAAAAAAAAAGTGTTTGTCATGCCTTTGAAATACTAAATGTAAGGTGATATCACTGGTAAATCGAGAAGCGTGTCAAAAGGAATGACTGTGTTTCCATCTTTCTTTCTTAAACAGATAGTCTTTATTATAATGCGTAACTTTTTCTTTCAAAATGACAGGCAACTTGAATTGATAGTACAGCTAACTGTAAAAGGGGATTTTTGAGTACTTTATAAACATGTCTCAAAGTAAACATTTTGTCTGTCCTCTTTGTACTACCCTACAGATCTTATTGTTTAAGGAATACAAATCTGAAATAAACGAATTAAAAAGGCAGTGTTGACACTGAAACTTTCCTTCTTCTTTTTTTTTGTTTGATGACAAATAACATTACAATATTTATCCTTGGGTCAATTTGAAATTCGTTCTTGACGCTGCTAATTAAAAAAAAAAAAAAAAAAAGAAAGAGATCACATGAGATGCTGTGATTGACAAAAATAGTAATTAAAACAAGGTACATCTTTCATTTCAGAGTCAGCAAAACAAAGAAATACTAGAGGTCAATTGATCGATAGATTTACCAAGCCCAAATATACCGAGAATTGCGCGAGATTTCTTCACGTAAAAGAAGGCAAGATCTAACTGTCTTTTGAGAGATCACTCTAGTTAAATGAACAGGCAAGTAAAATAACTGTTATCACCAAGTAAAAAAATGTATGTATCTATAGCTGCACAAACATGTCCTGTGCACATTAAGAGCTCAGTTAGCAAATAAAAAAAGGAAATGATGCCAGATGTAGTTATGCTTCCGATCAATATTGATTGGTTTACAATATAAAAGCCTGATCCGAGCAAAGGACAGCTGAAGTGTATCTTGTTTCGAGACAGAGCAACTAAAGCTTCTCTTTTAATAAACTCTTTCAAAACCCATCTTGCCTTCTTTAGATATCAACGCGATCATTGCTTTTAAAAGACTTTTTTTTTTTTTACACTATTCAAGTCTGATAGCTCAAAAATGGCAGTAACAAAATTGCTTAATATGAAACGTCTAAATGTCATGTCTTTTCTGACGCGACTTGAGATATCAAGTTAAAGACTGATCAGAAAGAAAAAAAAACGAGTACTTTCTGAAGCAGGCTTATTCATCTCAATGGGTGTATTATAGTTTCTTAGACGCTTATTTCTCAACTAAACTTCACTTGCTCTGAAACAATTTTGAATGCTTCTAACAGAGCCATTGACTAATTTCATTAGCTCATCTTGCCAGTATTTATTATCCACAGACTAAAGGAAACATCATACTTTGGCCATTTAAGCAAGTTGGTCACATATCAAGAGGATGGACAACCCATGAATAGAGAACAAGAAAATCAAACACTTTCTAAAGCAATAATTGGACCAGAAACACTTGTACCAACATATCTATTTCTTGTCCCTCCTCGCTTCTTTTGTCAATAAACACCAAATAGTTACAGATGATGAACATAGGAAGAGTGCCATCACATTGAAATGAATAAAAGCTGGCTCGACTACAAACAAGCACTCATGTACTATTTGATGTAACTTTGTATTCGATGCGCTTTTTGTGATTACATAGACAAGAAAGCAACTGGCTGAAATGCTTTAATGAAGGTGGGAAGCAGTGTTACTATCAAAATTAAGCTGACTTAGCCCCCAAAAAGAAAGGCAGTTACAATATACGCAAAAACGGAAGCATGTATTTCTTTAAAGTCTTAAAGTTACACTTTCGAATGGTCAGTTAACTTGTTGAGAAATGCACATGAAAGACATTTCAATATCTTTTACAAAAGCTAGAATTTAGCTGAGAATAGAATAAAGAAAAAGTCTGAGTTACAGAGCTTTAGAGAAGGGTCTTTTCTTTTAGGGAACAATAAAAAAAAAAGAAACTTTCAAACACGGCCTATTCTGTGTCATAAAACAGACATGAAGTAAAGCCAATTCAAACTTGTTTTATTGTATAAAGTCTTGAAACAAGCCTTTGTGATGCTTGAGGTCTATAGACTATGCTTTATGGAGTCATTCTCAGGCTATTTCTGAGGTGGTGATGGTCTATTGAATTCAAACATTGAAATACAATAAAATATCAAGAAAAGATGCTGAATTAACAACCTAAAGGTTTAGGTTTTTGAAAGAATTACTTCTTGATTGTCGCATTTAGCTTACCAATGTCGCCATAGTTGATACATTTTAGTTTTTCTTGCAAATGCTTATCAAGCCATTACCTGTCTGAGTTTAGATCTAAAGCAATGATAGACTGTCTTCAAAAAAAGGAAAAAAACTTGACATTTCTTATATACAGTACCCGGTTTGCGGACTATTTAGACAGATCAAGATACGTTTCTGTTTGAAGCCTGCCATTTCTTTAGTGACTGATTTGATGAATGTCCTCAGCAAGAGTCTTTGTTGGACCTTTTTTTTTTTCTTGTGCTGCTTGATTAAATTGAAAGCAAGGAATTTAATTTTGTATTACGATCAAGTTGTGTTCAGAAAAAAAAAAGTAATCAGTTTTCCCCTTCCTCCCCCAAGACAAAAAGTAGCGATAGAACAACTGCACTTGATCGAGAAATACCCAAATGATGTCGATGTGTAACCATTCTTTATTTCCTTGACTATTTAATATTGAAAAAGAGGATTATGAAAGAGAAAAGATTTCCTCTCTTTTTTTCTTAGGAATAAAGTGATTGAATTTAATGAATGCTTGAAGAATAGCGAATGTATCAACTGGTATTCTTTAAGCAAATGTTTTGAGCGTGGACTTTATTTGACTCTAGGAAAAAAAATTACGAAAAATATATCAAAATTACCCCACGCGCAAAATTGTGCAACCAAATTTTTTTTTTTGTGCTTCAAATCCATTTCTTTATCCTTTATAGTTCAGTCTATAAGTTAGATCTACAGCTGACATAGGCTACTATTTTCTCATGTCTCTTTATCAAATCATTCTTCTTGCTACTTTCACAATTGTATGCTTGCAAAGCAAGTAAAACTATGTCTTGTTAAAATCCATTGTAGCTTAATATTAGCAATTTCATTCTTTAACATTCTAATTGAACCCTATGTTACATGAGTGAATTGAAAATTCAGGAACAGTGAGAAAAGCAACTGGTTGAAGTTGAACAAATGTTACTTGAGCAATCGTTACACAGCATATCAAGATTTTATAGGTCAAAACGGCACAAAGATTTATGTAGTACTGATCTTGTTTTTGTGTTCTATGTATTTTTAGAGGTGGGGGAGATCAGAGAGAGAGAGGGGGAAGGAAAAAAAAAAAGACCTGCATAAAGCCCGGACATCTATTGGTACAGAATTCATTTCACAAGATTTAAACTCTGCATTTATAGTTAATTGAAAGGTAAGCAAAAAAAAAGAAGACAAAGATTGCTCTGTAACTCAACATTGTATACAGGAAGAAAAGAGAAATTGAAGGAAAAAGAGACGTCTTTTATACAAAGACTGATAGTGCAAACATATCACTTTATTGATTTTCTTAGAAAAACACTTTAGAAGCAAGCCATTGAGGTGTTTATACAAAACTAGCTTTGATTTACATACTGTTCTTGTCTAAATGCTTTCTTTTTTCTATTGCATTGCCAGATCAAATAACCAAACTAAGGATTAGGGTAACACCAGGCATGTAAGGTTAGAATGGCTTAGGCAGATGTGAATTGCACATGTATATGAATTGATTTGCTTTTTTAATACACTACAAGGAAAAAAAAAAAAAAGAGTGTTCAATTGCAGCTGTATCACTCCTACTGTCTGGTAAGACCATACTTTGTGTTCCACTTCAATTATTATGGGAAAGAAAGAAAGAAAGAAAGATTTGGCAGATATTCAAAAAAAGAAACATATAAATAAGCTCATTTGTTTCGACTTTTTTCAAAAAACACTCAACAAACCAACTCACCCTTTCCTTTCTCTTTGGTTACTCTTTCCTCTCTTTATAAATCAAGATGGTCGCTTTTACTTCAATCACTCAAGGTGTCAACCTCTTCCTTGTAGCAACATGTTTGTTAGCTGGTTCTGCTCATGCTGCTCCTGCCAAGAGTAACTCTTCCAATGCTGAAGTCTCTCTCCTCAGTACCATCCCTGATCGTATCCCCAGCAGAACTCAACCTGTCGTTCTTCCTGCCGTCCTCCATGATGTTGAAGCTGCCAACATCAAGGCTAACAAGGAATGGTATGCCAAGCACGGTGGCTCTTTCAAATTCGACAAGCGTGACACCAAGACTGTCTATGGTATGACCATGAACGCTCCTGCTGATGCTCCTCCCATGAACCTCTTGGCTGCCGACAACACCGCCACTGCTAGTGCTGGTCAAATTGCTCAATTCAAAAAGTACGCTGGTATTGCCTCTGCTGCCTACTGTGATGCTGTCACTGGTTCCAAGAACTGGTCTTGTACTGCCTGTGGCTCTTCTGCTCCTGGTGGTGTTGTTGTTGCTGGCTTCAATGTCGGTGCCGATACTGTTGGTTTCGTTATGAGAAGCGATGCTGACAAGACCATCTACTTGGGTTTCCGTGGTAGTAAGACTGCCTCCAACTGGGTCACTGTAAGTCATTCTCAAAAAACCCCATGATCTTTTCTGACTTTTTTTTTTAAAAATATAGAACTTGAACACTGTCTTGACCGACTACACTGCTGTCAGTGGTACCAAGGTTCACCAAGGTAAAGCCTCTTCTCAATTCTTTTTTTTTTGTCACTTTATTCATTCTTTGCAATAGGTTTCTACAATGCTGCCAAGAGTGCTATCAACTCTTACTTCCCTGTCATCCAAAGTCAACTCAACTCTTACCCTAGCTACAAGGTTGTTGTTACTGGGTATGTATTTACAATCATCTGTTATTCTCATTATTCATGTCTCATCATTATTTATCAGTCACTCCCTTGGTGGTGCTTTGGCCACTTTTGCTGGTATGGAACTCTTCCAACGTGAAAAGCGTCTCGGTCCCTCCAACCTCTCTATCTACACTATTGGTCAACCTCGTGTTGGTAACCCTGCCTTTGCTTACTATGTTCAAGGTACCGGTATCACCGTTTCCCGCTCCGTCAACTTGAGAGATAGTAAGTTACAGCTCATAGAGTATAGATCCGTTGCTGACCTTCATTTTCTTCTTTAGTTGTCCCTCACGTTCCTCCTGCCAACTTTGGTTTCCTCCACCCTGGTTACGAAGCTTGGACTAAGGATGGTGGCAGCGTTCGTAAGTATTGGGATTCAAGACAGAGATAGTGAACAGTGACTAATGAAAATTGCCAATAGAACTCTGTACCAACACTGTTGAAAGTGACAAGTGCTCCAACACCATCGTTCCCTTCACCAACATCAACGACCACTTGACGTAAGTAGTGCTATAATGTCGCAAATAATCGATCTGTCGCTAACATAACTCTTCCCATAGTTACTACGGTATCAAGCAAGGTGGTTGTTAATGAGATCACTACCCTCTAATTTAAAGCAATTCTTGTTGATCAGTTTTGCTAATAACATTATTTGCTCCAACTTATTTATTTACTTATTTATTTGAATATTTAATAAATTCATTCACTACTTTCATAACAATGCTGATGATAAATCAACACTCTTTATTAAAGCAAGTAAGAAAGGCTTATGGGTTTAAATAGATTTGACTGATTCATTTCGTCTGCTATTTTTTTTTCTTTCTTCACTTATGCATCAGCAATATATGCTTACAATTCATCTGAAAGAGGATCGATATACACATCATCATTGACAGCACAAAGACAAGTTTATTTCCCTACCTGACTTAAAAAAAAAGTCGCTCTAGAAAGAAATCCACAACACTAATATCTTCGAGTAAACGCTCCTCTCCCATCTAAATTGGTGTCAACATGCAAGCAGATACGCGTCACTGAAAGATTGTAATTGAACTTCAAAAGGATACTATCTCCAAAAAAATAGTTCAGATAACTGAGCGAGTCTAAACATTAGAAAGAGAACATACAACTAGAAGGCATGAGGTTTATGAAGCAGCTTTTCGTTTAGCAGCTCGACTAACAATATAGTCAGCTCTGATCATGATTGCAAATAATGCTTAATTCAACTACTGAAAAAAAAAAAAAGAAGTTGAAAATCCGTTTAAAAACTAGAGTGCACATCCACTACTTTGTCAATATTAAATTCCAGAAAACCCTACTTTGGTAAGTTCAGGGACTTTGTTTAAAGAGCATAAAAACGATACATGATTTGATTAGATAAAAGGGCTCTATCTCACTATAACTAACGCTTAAGCTTATACACTCAAAACCGAAGGCAATTGAATTGAAACTTTAAACAGAGAATACAAGTTTGCAAACCTCCTTATTGTCCTCTCAAAGTTCAAGCGAAATTAATGCTTGTTGCTATAGGAAGACTTGTTCACACTTAGTTTTCAATGTCCGATTTTTTTCGAGTAGAAAGGAAAAAAAAAATGGAACGACTCTAATAAACCCCTTCTCTTTCTGTAAGACTAAAAAGAAACTTTTTTTTTTCTTTTTCTTTCTCCTATATTTTATGATTTAGTGAACAAAAGAGACTGAGAATGACGACAAAAACAATAGTGTTCATTCTGCTAGCATACATTATCTGTGTGTATTCTACAAAGATATCCAAAAGAGATTATACCAAACTTTCATATTATACAATACGTACAGTAAATCCAAATGATATTCAAGCAGTTGAAGAACTAGCCCGTCACTTGGGTGCACAAGTAGAAGGTCAAGTAGGCGAACTTGAAAACTACTACTTGATAAGTATACCTATCTCAAACCCGCCTATACATGAACAGTTTGAGCTATACAGGCGTAGCCAACCTCTAGTAGATCAAATCCAACATCAAATACCCACTCAAAGACTCTTTAAAAGAGCGCCACCACCCGTCATTGAAAATACAAATCAAGAGAGCATAATAAACAATCAGTCTTCAGATTCGCCTGTGGTTGAGAACACACAAGAAGAATACAAATTAAATGGTGAAGCTATCCCATTGCCTTCGCTCGATGAAGTGGGCGGTTTCCAAAAACTAAAAAATGTACTTGATATTCAAGATCCTGGCTTCAACTATCAATGGCATTTGGTAGAGTATTTAAGCAGTCTTATGCATGCGTTGTTTGTTTACTCATATTTTAATTCCATTTTTTATTTTGCAGGTTAATCAAGTACAAAAAGGACATGACTTGAATGTAACTGGCGTTTGGAGCCAAGGTATTACAGGCAAAGGTGTTGTTGTTGCTATTCTAGATGATGGACTTGACCTAGACCATGAAGATTTAAAGGATAATTATGTAAGCATAAGTTGTACTTGAGCTATCTATTTTTTTTTCTGATTCCCCCTGTCTAGTTTGCTCCAGGTTCCTATGACTTTAATGATCAGACAAAAGAACCAAGGCCTCGCCTTGCTGATGATACACATGGAACGCGATGTGCCGGCGAGATTGCGGCCACCAGAAGTAATGTGTGTGGCGTGGGAGTAGCCTATGATGCGAAGGTTGCGGGTGTACGTATTTTATCGGGCCATATTACAGAAGCTGATGAGGCAGCTGCACTCAACTATCAGTATCAAAAGAATCACATCTATTCATGCTCTTGGGGTCCATCAGATCAAGGCGAAGTAGCAGAAGCGCCACAGGGCATCGTCTTGAGTGCTATTCAAAACGGAATTCAAAATGGCAGGAATGGCTCAGGTTCCATTTTTGTCTTTGCCTCAGGCAATGGTGGGGCCAATGAAGATAACTGTAACTTTGATGGTTACACCAACAGTTTGTATACAATTACTGTAGGTGCTGTAGACCGATTAGGTAATCATCCAGTCTATTCTGAGCTATGTGCTGCCCAACTGGTTGTTACTTACTCAAGTGGTAGTGGAGGGTATATTTATACAACAGACATTGGCAACAGTCAATGCTCTGATAGACACGGTGGAACGTCTGCAGCTGCCCCTCTTGCTGCAGGAGTATTTGCCCTAGTTCTCTCGATTCGTCCTGACCTCAGTTGGCGTGATGTGCAACACCTATGTGTTCAATCTGCTATGCCAATAGCCCCTGATGATTCCGATTGGACTTTGTTACCCTCAGGCCGTCGTTTCAACCATAAGTTTGGCTATGGCGTATTGGATGCTTATCAGATTGTAGAACTAGCCAAGAATTTTGAATCTGTGCGACCTCAGACATCAATAGAGATATCATCCATCAAGCAGGATCAGGAGCAACCTTTCAAACTAGACATACCTGATATTACACCCATAGATCGCAGTATGGCCATTGATGCGTCGATTGGTTTTGCACACACCCTTGAAGTTACACAGGCCAAGGTAGATGAGCATGGTCTTTCACGATTGGAACATGTCACTGTTACTGTGAATATTGAACATCAGCGACGTGGCGATCTAGAGATCCTACTTGAAAGCCCTCATGGTGTTGTCAGTCAATTGGCTACACCTCGTAAAAACGACAAAAGTAGTGAAGGACTAATCAATTGGACTTTTATGACTGTAAAACATTGGTAAGTGACCATAGGCGAAAAAAAAAGAAAAAGATGACGAGGGCTTTTAGTGAATGGTTGTAATAGGGAAGAGAACCCAGTCGGTAACTGGACATTACGCGTTGTTGATGGAAAGCATCCTGAAACCACAGGACAATTCATTGACTGGAAGTTGACATTATGGGGCGAAATCTCAGAGGAATTCAATAAAGGAGAAGACAATGCGCATCGTATCGGAGTTGATGATTTTGAACATGACAATCAAAACAACAACTCTTTCTTGGATAACACAGATGGCAATGATACCAAATTACCAGATGATGACAATGAAAACAGCAGCTCATCTTTTATGATCTATGGCCTTGTTTCTGTCTTCATGATAGCCAGTATCATAAGCACGTCCTTTATAGTCAAGAAATACATGCTGTCTACACCAAATCATTATGTTCAGACCTCAGGAGAAGAGGAGGAGGGTTATGAGTTTGATACATTGCTTGAGCAACATCACGAGTTAGACCATAGTGACAGCGAAAATGAAGATACTCACAACTAACCGAGATTATATCCAAAATAAACGTCAAATCAATCTATTTTTGGCACCTCTAACTTGCATAGTTCTGACAGCGTCCTTTGAGTACAAAAGTAGTTTCAAAAATTCTATTCGTCTCATGATTGAGTTATAAAGTACATTCAAGTAACAAAGATGATTTCTTGTAAAGTGTTTTATGTAAAGTTCAATATTGCCAGTGTTGTCATTAGTAGCGTTCATTATCTTCAGTTTAAAAACAGCTTCATAGCTCACTTTTGTTAAGTCAATCAATTATAATACAAACAAACTTGGTTAGAGCATATTTAGTAACAGATAATAACCATGAATGCAGTTATAGCGAAATAACCAATCCGTGCATACCTTTCATGATTGCAACAGCAAGTAACTGTATATGACAATGATGAGCAGTGAGACTAATCTATCATACGCTGATACATAGTCAGAATAAACAAAGCTTCTTTCCTTCTTTGAATTTATCAGATAAAGCTGTATGATTTATCTCAAATCATTCACACCAGTCTCTTTCTTTCTCATCGCTACATCCATCTATAAGTCACATGCATATTGTATCCCAATAACTTTAAAATGATTGTAGTGACAATAACATAGTTGTTTAGTTTATGTGTCCTGATTGGGACATGTTGTACAAAAGAAGCAGAACAAAAGCAATGGAGAAGAAACAATTTGGCTAGAAAAAGGATCAAGTACACGATTGAAATTAGGTAGTACCGCCTTCATGCATATCAAACTATACACAGGCAATATTGCTTTGATTATTTTTATTTACAGAATGACTGATTACTCAATAACAACAGTGTCAAGAAACTGAAAAGATGGATAATGTTTGTATCATCGAGTTGTTCATGGGTTTTGACAGATGTTTAGATAAAGCTGACTAATGTAAAAAGTCTTAGCTATAAACTACATTACGTTCATACTCTAGACAAATTATAGATTATACAAGCCACCTTTGGGGGTGTTATACCTCATCAAAGATCGTCTCATCCTTGTCTCTCGAGGCTTTTTGCCGTTTCTCTCCTCCCTTGATCGTCCGTCATACACAAGCAATTGCAAGACTCAAAGACAAAGCCTGGCTATGTGTCTATTGTTTAGATGGCGTATATTTC
The DNA here is from genome assembly GCA_025331445.1 of Blakeslea trispora. Lineage (NCBI taxonomy): Eukaryota > Fungi > Mucoromycota > Mucoromycetes > Mucorales > Choanephoraceae > Blakeslea > Blakeslea trispora. The sequence continues at coordinate 126,243 of JAIWNE010000074.1, read as the reverse complement.
TTTTTGTAGGAGCAAAACTACCTTATTAAAAAAAACACTCTCATGTTTGATTCTGTTGAAATCATGACATTGAGAAGTGAAACGACTTTACGTAAATTTCAGTTTTTAACAGAATTCACCAAATTTAGGCAAGTTTTTCTGTTCATTCGTTCCGTGTGACGGGATGAACAATTCATGTTACACGGAAAATCATTCATCTTTACTTTAGGTAATCTCATTTTCTAAAAATGTGAAAGCGATGCATATAAAGCAAAAAAAAAAAAAAAAAAAAAAAAAAACTGGCGGTTTCCATAGCAACTTTAAGTCTACCAAAATTGCTTTAAAATAATACGAGATAAATACAGGGACATAGAAACTAGGCAATGAAATTCTATTTGTGAAAAAAGAAAAGAAAGAAATATATATATACTATTTGCCGGCAAATCGGTAAATGATAGCAGAAAACAGAAAGGAAGAATTTACTTTGAAGAGCACTTGTTCGAACCACTTCGCTTATGAACTCTTTGATGCCTTCGCATATTACTTTGAACGCTGAACTGACGCCCGCAACCCTTTTCTTGACAGATGAAGGGCTTTTCACCGGTATGCGAATAGGTGTGAATTCGGAGTGAAGACGGTCGGTTAAAAGGCTTGTTACAAAAAGGGCAGTAATATCGTCCTGTCTCTTCATCTCTAGCAACCATCAAATTTTCGTATTCTATCATCTTTGTCTTTTCTGTGTCATTACTTAGAAGGCCATTGATCTGAGTCAGAAAGACAGTAGGATTTGAATGCGTGATGGTCATTGCTTTGAATGTCTTTTGACTTGTCTTTAGCTGATCTTCATGAGACGGACTGACTGTGCGAGCTCGAACAGGATGTTTTTGAAGGTCTGATGTTTCGGTTGCCACTGTAGCTGACATGGTACGTCTGTGTGTTTGGTATCTTTTGTAGTTTATGGGAATCGAGGGTAAAGAGGGTAGATCAGAGGCAGACCTTGAATGGCTTGAAGTGGGGGATTTGTTGGGAGTTGCCCAGTTGGGTGAATGATGTTCTATCTTGCTAGCAGGCGCTGATAATGACAATAACTGTAGTTCTGAGGGCAAATTGCTTATTTTGCTCATGTTGGTATGATTTAGTTTGTATGGATGACTCTCATTTAATAGAAAGTGTATTGAAGGTAGTTTTTGAGATGACATTGTTAAATAAGAAAAGAAGAAAAAGTGAAAGAAAAGAGAGAGAGAGAGAGAGAGATGGAGAAAATGGCAACTCATTTTACCTTTTAAAGAACACTTTGCGGAGTTTTGTCAAAGTTTAAAAGTGAAGGAGGATCTCCTTTGATGCTCCTTTTAATAAGAAAACAAGAAGCTAGATCTATCTTTCAGTACAACACGAATTGCAGGCTACAAGGCAAGCTTATATAGAAGCATTGTCTAAAACGCTTCAAATTCGCCTTTTACTAAAGTAACGCTTCATCCGGGATCTGATATATTCATGTTCTTTTTCAATCTTTCAATCATCATCTTGATAAAACTATTTCATTATCTCGAGAGAAGATGCTTTTTTATGGTTGAGCTTGGAGGGTTTTCTTTTTCTACAATTCGCTAGATAGATTGAACTCTTCATATTGACTAGGTTAACGTAATGCTTTAGAGAGGCTGTGATTACATCAAGTCATCTTTGCTCATTTTAAAATAAGATTTCTTTTTTAGCCGATAGATTGAAGAGCCCTTTTTTTTTTCTGTTGAGTCGATTCTATTGCTAGTTGATAACATGGTATGATCTTTTTCCCTCCTTCTATTTTATATTCTCAATATCTCGAGTAACAATCCAAATTGCGTTCAATCACGCACTTTTTTCCCTTTCTGTAGACGCTTTTTTGAGTCAAATGTTTGATGAAGATATGTCTATGCTTAAGAGATTATTCTAGCTGTACTGTGTTATTCATCTTTAGGAAACAATGTATCTTTTCTTAATGCCCTACATTCTTCCAATTGAGATGGAGGAGGTTTGGTAAGGAAAGACTCTTAATTTAACCCTTCTAGAGAAAGACAAAAATAACCTCTTTTTTATTTATTTATTTACAACTACTTTGCTTCATCTACTGGAGCTGTCTCTCCCCTTTTGTCTATTCGATTGTGTTTTATGACACAACTTCCGTCAAATATTGCATAATGACCGCAACGATTGAAGTAAAATAACGTCATCTAGAACCTAGAGAAGATAAAACAAATAGATATTTTGGTCCAGGCTTTTATAAGCATTACACAACCGAAAAAAATAATAAGCTTATTATAGCAGCTTTATATTTTGTACACTATAATATACCTTCTAGGAGAGTGCTGTGTATAAAGAGCTTGTTCTCCTTTTATCCATTTATAGATTAAAGTAGATTCTGTATGTACAAAACGATCTATGTTATACATTCATTCATTACAGTCAGGTTTCGAAAAAAAAACAGCTTTAGATGTCAAGTCCTGTCAAATGGGCGTTTAACCATATAAAAGGAGTCATATATACAAGCAATATTATGAAACTTTAAACAGACTATAGCTACTTTTTTTTTAAAAAAAAGCTTTATTTGTAATAGCCTCTTCTTTTTTCTAATTGAATTCATCTATGATGTTGCTCATTCACTAAGAAAGTGCTATCAAGAAAAATCTTGTACAGTTACATTCATCGCAATAACAAGGTTTGATCTCTTCATTTGTTTCGCTTTACCAGTAGACTTTTCATTGTAGTTAGGAGTGTGTGGGATATTGTTTATAAAGAAGCACACCATCTCTCTATAAAGGTGTGGTTAAATGTAGATCATTTTAAATGCTTATGACAAGACGAGATAGAGAACAACTTCAAAGCTAAAAGAGAGCATGCTTTACTTGATTAAACAAAGAGAGTATGCCCAGATGATGGTGCTTCAAGTTGGTTTATGGAAGGCCAAAATGTTGGTGTAAAGCTAACGTCCAATAACAACCTTGAAAAGTCACAATTGCTTATTTCGATATGCAAAAAAAAAAAAAGATCAGTCTTTAGCACAGTAGACATAGAGATGAAGTCTATGGTGCATTTTCGAAATTCACAGCACAAAAAGATGTTGAGTTTAAGAAAGGAATAGTGAATGTATAATGCATGTACATCTAAAAAATCCATGAGCCAGTGTGCATCACAAGCCAATAGAATGAAGAAACCCAAACAAATTGAGTCGAAAAAGTACATGATTCACAAATACGGGTCTACTTCTCAAGGGATATCAAATGCAGCATATAAACTCAATTCAATAGTAGAAAAAGAGAAAGTAATGGGTCTCTTTTAAAGTCCATTGTTGTAAACTAGGTTATCTTGATTGAATTAAACTCAAAAGCTGATTTGATCGGGTATAGAACTCTGTCGATGTCTTATAACCCCAAATTCCGTGAAATATGTAAATTGTCCCTAAGAAAGCATAAAGAACTGTATGTTCAACTGAAGTCATCCATACTACACAGGTCAAGTTGTCTGGCCATTCATCTGAGCATTTAGATGCATATTGAATTAAGCTCGAATGCTTTTCATAGCTGATAACCCAATCAAAGAAGCATAGTCTTTCTTTTTGAAGAGTAACAATAGAGGTTGTCAAGAACAATCAAACTACATTAAATCGCATCCCCTCTATTTATAACAAATACATAAAAGACTCGTTCCCCTTTTGTTTGAATCTCCTTATGCTGGTAAGTCTTTTTCTTTTTGTGAAAGAAAACTGCAAAATAGAACCTCAATTCAGTCGATGCAATCCTTCATTTAGACTAAAGAAGCTAAGAAGAAGAAAAAAAAAAAAAGGGTTTGCATTAAATAGGGTCTTGTTGTTTAATGTCGATCAAAGTCCTTTATGCATCTACTGCATGATTTATAAACAAATGCGCTCTTGTTGATTGGTTGCATCTATACAACAGCACCCAAGTAGTTTTTCACTTGTACTTTGTTGTGATTGACATTGATTGGCTAGCTTTCCGTTTTGATATAAAGGACAGATCATGTAATATTAAAATCAAGAAATACCCTATATAATGAAAAAGTGCCTAGTACTAATGAAGAAATCGAAATTTGAGCCAATAGACAAGTGTCTTGTTTAAGAAGCGACCATTGAGAGAGAGTGGAGTTGCTGTAAATGTTAAAATGAACAAATAGCAATAATTTTCATTTTTTACTCAGTTTTTTCGAAATAAACGATCGATTTTTTGAACAACACATGTTTGTGCATTTTATATGCTCTCTATTTTCTCTACTTTTTTCATTAGACTGGTTTAGTTGTTTGTATTGTTCTGATATCGTCAGTTTGAAATAACGATAGGTTTTTACCCAAGTTTTTTTTCTTACTTTATGCTTAAACAAACCATCTCTTTTTTTAAAGCAACATGGCCAAACAACTCCGAAATGAGTTCTCGTGCGACCACTCTTTTTTGGTGAACAAGGCGTGACTATTTAAAGAGTTAACAATAATAAAAAATATTTTCCTTTTTCTTTTTTTATACAATCTCTTGAGTACGAGGTTTCTTTCCTTTTCGTTAAACTCAACACACCTTTTGGGTAAAAATAGGAACTAAACTTGATTTGACATAGTTAAAAAGGAGAAGGCAAAATAACTCACTCTTTTTCTTTTTTTTTTTTTCTCTTTTTCTTCTTTCTTCTTTATCATTATAGACTTTTTCGCCCCCTTTTTTTTTTTTAGATTTATATACACACACACACACACACACACATAATATAATATGAGAGAAATCATTCACTTGCAAGCTGGTAAGTTTTTTAGTGTAAAGACACTGTTTTCTTATTTATTTATTTATTTATTTGTTTTTTTTTTTTTTTTTTTTTTTTTTGCTTTCATATTAAAGGTCAATGTGGTAATCAGGTAAAAAAAAAAAGAGAGAGAAAAAAAAAAGATGAGATTAATAATGACACTAATTTTTGAACGTTTCTTGATTAGATTGGTCAAAAATTCTGGGAAACCATCTCACAAGAACACGGTATTGATGAGAATGGTAATTACAAGGGCGATGATGATCTTCAATTAGAACGCATCAACGTCTTTTACAATGAAGGTTCCAAAGATAAATACGTGCCAAGGTAAAAAGAAAAAAGTAGAGAAAACAAGAAAGTTCTATGGTCCTAACTTTTTCTTTTTATAGAGCTGTCTTGGTCGATTTAGAACCTGCTACCATGGATGCTATTCGTAGCAGTCAATACGGTAAAATTTTCCGTCCTGACAACTTTGTCAATGCTCAATCTGGTGCTGGTAACTCTTGGGCTAAGGGTTATTACACAGAAGGTGCTGAATTAGTAGAAACCATCATGGATGTGGTTCGTAAGGAAGCTGAAAACACAGACTGTTTGCAAGGTTTCCAACTTTGTCATTCTCTTGGTGGTGGTACCGGTTCCGGTCTTGGTTCTCTCTTGCTTTCCAAAATCCGTGAAGAATACCCCGATCGTATCTTGAGTACTTACTCTGTTGTTCCTTCCCCCAAGGTCTCTGACACTGTTGTCGAACCTTACAACGCTGTCCTCTCCGTTCACCAATTGGTTGAAAACTGTGATGCTACCTTCTGTATCGATAACGAAGCCCTTTACGACATCTGTTTCCGTACCTTGAAGTTGACCAACCCTGGTTATGGTGACCTTAACCAATTGGTCTCTGGTGTCATGTCTGGTGTCTCTACCAGTTTGCGTTTCCCCGGTCAATTGAACTCTGATTTGCGTAAGTTGTGTGTCAACATGGTTCCCTTCCCTCGTCTTCACTTCTTCATGGTTGGTATCGCTCCCTTGACTGCCTCCAACTCTCAACAATACCGTAACTTGAGTGTACCTGAATTGACTGCCCAAATGTTTGATGCTCGTAACATGATGGCTGCCTCTGATCCTCGTCACGGTCGTTACTTGACTGCTGCTACCATCTTCCGTGGTCGTTTGTCTACCAAGGAAGTCGAAAACCAAATGTTGGCTGTTCAACAAAAGAACTCTTCTTACTTTGTTGAATGGATTCCCAACAGTGTCAAGACTTCCCTCTGTGATATCCCTCCTGTTGGTCTCAAGATGTCTGGTACCTTTATTGGTAACTCTACTGCCATCCAAGATTTGTTCAAGCGTGTCAATGAACAATTCACTGCCATGTTTAGAAGAAAGGCTTTCTTGCATTGGTACACAGGTGAAGGTATGGATGAAATGGAATTTACTGAAGCCGAATCCAACATGAACGATTTGGTCTCTGAATACCAACAATACCAAGAAGCTACTGTGGATGATGAATACGATGAAGAATACGATGATGAACACATGGAAGAAGAAGATGAAGAGGCTATGGAAGAATAAAGCATTTTCTAAGCTTGGAAATACAATGTCTTTTATACATCCCTTTATATACACTTATTTTGTCATCTCTCTCATAACCCCCATATAAACAACACACACACATTTATTTTACATGCAAAAAAAAAAAAGAACCATATGAAATCTATTTGATTGTCTTAATTAAAAAAAAAAACACATTTTTTTTATAGCTTATTTACACTCTTTTTTTTTCTTGTTTTCTCTTTTCTTTTCTTTTTTCTTGAATAAATAATAACTATGGAAACAGATGCTTCAGTATTGTTGCAATCTGTAGTATTGCCTTCTTCTGCAGATGAGACACCTTCACCTCCTTCCAAACCTGCAAAGCCCGAGCGACAACCTTCTCTTGGTCCTTCTCTTAATAGTAGCACCAACTTTTATGATATACCAGGTGTAAAGTAACTCAGTCTATGCCTGTCCCGTCTCTCTCTCTCTCTCTAATCTTACAAGCCAAAAATAGAGTGATGCATTGAATGACCTACTAGAACGTTACATTTCACCTCAAGAACGACCTGAGCGTGATATGGAATCAGACAAGACAGCCAATAAAGGACTTGAAACTTTAGTAGTAAGAAAAGAATAAAGGCTCTGTATGTGTGTGTATACTGTCCATCTCAATAGCGTATTGCATTAGATGAACCAACGATGGCGAGCAATTGCAAAACATGCTCGACAACAGATTGTTCAATCGGATCCAACAGAGACAGAAGCGATCCTCAAGTTATGGTTTATGCGACTCTTGGCCCTGACAAAACTCGGTTTATGTCAATTGGCTTCTGCTGAATTTGAAAAACTCGGTGATTTAGATCGACCCGAACTGACCGACCCCATCAGTCATCAGTCTTTGGTTCCGTTTGAGTTGCGCATCTTGTTTGCTACCTTACCTTCCTACCTTGAATACCCACACCTTGCTCTAGAACGCATCACGCTCTTGGCTGTCTATTGTAAAAAGAAACAAAAGACAGAAGACGCTACTCTTTGGCGCCAACGAGAGATTCAAACCTATCTCGTCTTGGCCACTCACTGGATTCACATGCGTGAGTATGCTTCGGCAGCCAAGACGATGACACTGATCTTGACGATGGCGCCTGATCATGTCGATGCTCTGGCTGGCATTGGTCGGTTGTATCTTCAGATGGGTGATCTTGCTTCGGCTGATCGTATTTTGCAACGCATGAAATCACTCTATGGAGACCAATCAAATGCCAAGGAAGCCATCGACATTCTGACTGCCTTTCAATGGATGGCTCAAGGTGAATGGACACAAGCAAGAGATTGTCTTCAACAGGTCTATCAGACCAATCCAGAAAACTTATTGGCCATTAACAATTTAGCTGTTTGTGAAGTTTATCTCGGTCATTTAAACAAGGTAAAACTAGAGTTTTTTTATATATATATATAATGAGACGTTCATCCTTCTGTCAGGCTGTAGATATTTTAGAGACATTGACAAGTCAAAATCCAACCAGTGCAGGCACATGTGAAACAGCCATTCTTAATATGTGTACATTGTATGAATTACGTTGTGAGGATGCAATAGAAAAGAAAAAGCAAGTATTGATGCAAGTAACTCGATGGGCAGGCGATTCGTTTGGAGCAGATTGTCTCAAGTTGCAGCAATAAAATGAGTGCCTCTGTCTAATCCACATGCTTCTTCTATTCGTTTCTTCACATGAGACCAAAAGGCCTCCAGTTGAGCCTTTGTTCCTCCTTCTAACCAGCGTATCTGACAGACACTTTTATCATCTGAGAGAGGAGAGACATCAAAGCAGAACACAAATGGTTGGTCTAATGTGGTAGTGATTTTCTGCTTCTTTTTCATCATTCGACGTGCCTGTCTTGACCATGTATTCGTGGTGGCTGTACAGGTAGCCATCCAATAGTCTTTATCATCTTCGTCTTCTGAGTGATAGTCAATCGTGAGATCATCCAAGATTGTCATTAAACTCTTCATCACAAATATGGAGGGCTTGGGTAACTGAGTTTCAAATTGATAGACAGGTCGCCAGGCACTTAATTGATAGGCGGATTGAGGTGGCTCGGGATAAAAAGACCAGCCCAAGGCCCATCGCACTGTCTTTCCCTGATCGAAGCGAGTGACAGTGTAGTTGGTAATACCGTGATCATGCAATAACCGAATCAAGGGACGTAAGGTACGTTTGAGCCCAATCATGCTAGTATACCACCGTATTTTCTTTTTCAAGACAAGACTCTCTAGTATCATACGCTTCACAAAACCAACTTCACCTCCTTCTGTAATCATCTCATGCACTGCACCTGTACAAACAGCGGAGGGCTCTAATTGCTTGCTGGCAAGGCCTTGCTCAATCTCTTGCTGGTCACGATAGAAGGGAGGATTACACATACAAAAGGCATAAGAGATAGAAGGATCGAGATCGGGAAAGATCCGGTTGGGATCCTGCGTGTGATGTAGTTTGATGCGATCGCTCAACTGATTTCGCTCTACATTGGCTTTCGCTGATGTCAGAGATCTCTCTTGAATCTCGGTACCTAAGAAAGACCAATCAGGGTGTGTAGCACAGCCCAAGAGAGGGTAAACACAAGAAGCACCTACACCGCTATATAAAAGTGAGTTGGTTGTGAAGAGAAAAAGTGATTGCATACTTGCATATCAATGCCATGCACAAGTTGATCCTTGGGTAAAGTATCATGCATTAAATCTTCAAGCCATAAAATATAGTTGAGCCGATTGGGTATAGCAGGACACAAGGTATCTAGAGGAAAATCCACTTGAAGGTCAAAGTCCTTTTTCAATAAACAAACAGATAGTTCTCTAAACAAGCAAAGAAATAAGGGTTTGATAGATGATAAGCAAATATAAAGCTCTTTACTTGACTGCTAAAGGGTTTTTAAAGTCAATATAGTGTCTTCCTTTGCTATCCTTTTGAACACTAGAGTTGACATGAGTTGCTGGATTTTGAGAGAAGCTTCAACTTACTAGGGTTCAAATGAAGGAAATCCCTTTGCCAACTGACCGAAATCAGGTTCTTGATTATACACATTTTTAGGATGCATCGTCTGAAGATGAAAAGAGAAAAAAAAAAAGAGATCTCGCTTTATTTTCTTTTTTTTTTCTTTAATGGAGTTTAGAAAGGAAGAAGAAGATCTGTTGTTTTCAGAACATAATGAGTTTAATTTTGAGTCAAAGCTAATTCGTAATGACAGTAAAAACATGTAATCAACACCACTGTTTCCTTTTTCTTAAAAAGTAACCCACACCATCTTAGTTACAATCGTCTTCGATCTATTGTGGATGATGCCGAGTTTGTTGCTCAAGTGTACAACTTGATGCCTACTTTAGCTCTTGTTGGTAAAAGAGAAATACTGTATTTCTTAGTATACTGAGACTTATTCATACATTAGCCAATGAACGCTGTGGATCATGGTATATTGATCGTACAAAGGCAAGCTTATGATTCTCTCTATTTTTCCTTTCTTGTGTCTCATGTTTCTATCCACAGACACCTGCTCATTCTGCTTATTTCAAATCCACAGATGGTCATATGCGTGCTTGGGATTTAAGTGTCCGTCGAAATAATTTACATTTGATACCTATCATTGAAGAACATGGTGGTTGTATCATTGTCGATTCAACCCGGAAAGGCAAAAAGATACCGGATGCTCTCTCCAAGACGATTCCTATCTGGTGTTGTGCTATCAATCGAATGATGGCCCAATCGAATAATAAACTGAGTTGGGATCTCTCCTTCTATTCTCCTCCTGCTGCTGTCTCTCGGTCAGAACATACTCAGATTGAAGCCCTGATGGATTCGTTTGTAGACAAGCTAGTACGCTCTGGACTGTCCATGCCGATGCTCAAGAAGCCATTGAGACCATTATGGTATACACCTGAATCTTACCAAGCTCTCTTGGGCTCACCACCTCAATGGGAAGAAATGCCTTTTTATCCCATCATCTGCCTTAGTGCCTCTGAAGCTATTCCATCCGGGTACCAATCTAGACCAGGCTATCTCTATGTACAAGGTTCGGGTGATGATCAAGAGGCTTGGTCTATGGTAAGCATAAAACAATATATCAACCATAGATACTTATATAAAATGTTTTAGGGTTTGACTGCTCAATTGTTTTGGCAGCATAAAGACACCATTTTGATGAATCGAGATACATGCGAACAACGCGTATTAGATACAGTAGCTAAGCAACAGTGTATAGATGAGCCTGACTATGCTCAAATTGAACCTACCTGCATATTCATCGGTAATGGTGGTTATCAGCTGACTGATTTTGATCTGATTATCAACTGTGACTCCTTGAAACAGATTGAATCTCAAGGACCCAATTGCCTTCATGTGCCTATTCCTGAAGGCAAAAAGGGACAGGCTGTCTTTGCTTCATCGATTGACAAAGTGATTGGGTTTGCAAGAGAAGCAGTGATGGCACAGAAACGTATTTTGGTCCATGGTCGCACAGGCAAAGATTATGCTGTTGGATTGGTGTTGTCTCTGCTTGTTCATTATTATGATTCAGAAGGCCAGTTGTATCAACAAGAGAAGCCACGTGGTAATAAAGAAAAAGAAGAAGTTGAAGGCACAAGCAAAACAATTTAAACATTTTCTCTAGTGGATAAACAATTAATTCAACGTCATTTAGTGAGAATTGTAGCTCATTGGGAAAAGGTAAAAAAAAACAAAATACAGACACATACACACACACAATGTAATATCGAATTAAAAGAATATGTTATAGGCTTCACCCTCACGCACCACACTAAAAAGAGTCAATACACACTTTATGAGTCATTCAACCAAGTCAGTTGATAATTGAATTTCTGTTCTCAGCATGACATGATGACTAAAAAGAGAAAGCATAGGTTACACACATGAATTACCTATTCATATTATCATAGAAAACATAGTAGACTTTTTGAAATAAATCTATTCAGTAATCATCTTGTTTATTTAGCAGTGATCAATGAACGTCCTAATCCCATAGAAGCTACACGAGCCTGCTTCTTTTGTTCTCGAGCCTCTGATCGAGCTAGAGCTCTTCGTTCCTGTCGAGATAAGCGCTTTTCCATGATCTCAGGTACCTTTTCTGGCTCGGGCATGGATTGTGGTTTAGATGGTTGGCGTCTTTGTGTCGTAGGCTTAATGACTTCTATCCATTCACCTTCTTCGGCATCCAACTGTTGATCATTAAATGGTTCTTGTGATTGTTTTTCTTGTTGTTGTTGTTGTTGTTGATTATACCAAGAAGTCAACCAAGATGGAAACATAGATAAGTTTTTTAGAATAAAAAAATGTAAAGAAGAAAGAAAAAGAAAGTACAGTCGATTAAAAAGAAAAAAAAAAGGTTGGCTCAATAAAAAGGATAATGGGTCGCCAAGTCAAAAATGGGTCATCATTCTCGAAAATAGATCATAATTTCGAAAATGAATCATTTTTTTTTTTACTTATAAAAAACATGTAGCCTAGATACGGATCAAGCAGTGTTCTTGAATCTTATCACTGCTATTTTCTGCTTATGATTGTCATCTTTTGCTTCGAATCATTTATATTCTTGCTTTGATACGTCATTTTCTAAAGTGCAAGTCATAAGAAAGACACTTGTTGCGATATCCTTGAAACACCAAGAGTGAGATGGTTAACTTTTTTAGATTGAGTGCAACTTGCTGTTATTAAGGTCTGCATTACAAAAAAAAAAAAGAGACAAGATTGCTATAAGAAGTAACTTGCAAAAGAGTGAATTGTCTAATATTTGATTAAAAGTTATTACTTGGAAGAAGATCTCGAAAAGTATTCCTACCTGAATAGGCTCTTTCTTTTTGCTTTACAATGACTTTTGGGTTACAAGTGCGAAATACACCAATTAATTTTTTTTATCCGGTATATAAGCCATTCATGTGTAATTATACACACATCAGTTGCCATCTTATCTCCGCCTCCAAATTCGATAAACATGGTGTTAGCTACTGACTCAAAACTTGACTCTGAAGAGGTGAGGGTTTCTGTGTTAAAAAGTCATATTAAAAGAGAAAAGGCGGGGACTATGCGCACTGACCAACATATTCATGGTTGGACAAGTCTTAATTTAATCAATGTTTTGAATAGGAGTTGACTTTCGGTACCCAATAAAATAAGACGACAGCTTTCTTTAATGAATGTGCTCTTCTTGCTTCTTCTTTTTTTTATCATTCATAAAGTGTTTAGCGATACAAAGATAAGTCTGTAGTGATGGGAAACAAACAAAAAGGTTAGCCCCAAAGAACCACCAGAAAAATTTCAGCAGCCAAAACAAACATGTGATGTAGTGTTGGCTAAAACAAAAAAAAAAGACAGAGAAAGGCTTTATTTTCACTTTACTTTTTATCTTCTTTATTCCTCTTCTTTCCATTGTCATACAAAATTAAAAGAGACTATAAGCTTCTCTCTGAGCTGCCTTTGTTGGCTTTTCCCTTTGAAGTTAATAGGGACAAAATAGCGTACATGCACTGTTCTGCTTGAAAGAAAATTAATAAAATAGTGCAATATACAACAGACATTAGCCATGCCTGATGATTGGTAACAATAGTAGTTGATTACGTTCTCTTGCTTAGAAAGACAGGCATAAACAAAGAGAGAAAAAGGGGAGATATTGGGAATGTCATGTCATTTCATTATCATTGTCTGCTTTCTGCTTAGAATAATCGCATCTTCTCTCTATTTAAGGATGAGATTTTTTTTTCAAGATACTTGGCTATCCTTAAACTGAAAAACTACTATATGAACATAAAAATAGAACTAGCAGTGATACTAAAGTTGCTGATAGGGACTAGTCAAATGGTTGAGCAAGCCATTTTAAATCAATGATCAATGAGGAGTAGGGTGTATCATTTAACTATACTATGCTTTTGTTTAAAAACTGATGATAGCCTTTACAAGGATAGTACTAGGGCAATACAATCACTAAAACGATCAACGATTTTCACCATCATTTGGGGGGAGGAGGTGTATAGCCTGTTGATGAGTGATCAAATATAAGAAAAGGATTTCTCTCTGCCAACATTAAGAGAATAACAATTGTTGCCTTGCTTCTTTTTTCTTAAAACGAGACATAGCTCCAATTTATTTTTATTTAAAACGCAGAAGCACCAGCTATCTGATGAAAGCCAGACATTTCTCGAAGATAGATGCCATGTTGATCACAGTCAAGGTTAAGTGTTCGCCAACCTACTCTTTTACCTTGACAAGGGTAACATACAGCGCAATGCAATGGATGCAGCCCGAGGCATTGCGACCGTTCATTCGCTATATTGAAATACATCTTGGCCATCTCGGATAATGTATGTGTTCGTTTGGCAATCATGTCATCTTCACATACATAAGGGTCATCCTGAATACGTTTATCATGCACAGGCTGAACATGAAACCCAAATAACCAGATGGCAATATTCTTACCATCATCCCTTATAAATCGACGCATCGAGTTGGGAGAAACAATGAGACGAAGGACATCCTTTGAGAGAATATAGAACATGCTATGGGTATAAGCAGGAAGCACAGGCAAAGCGTAATCAATCTGCAAGCTTCTTTCAGCCATGCGTAAGGGTATATTTCGCCATGTAGATCCCTTCCAGTAATGTTGAGTAGGTAAATGATAGTGTTGTTCTAATTCTTCCAATACAATATCCCAGCGTACAAATACATCATCCTCTGTCTTGATCACATAGTCTTGATGCATCGATCCAGCCCATTCCAATGCTGCTAATACCTTTCTGCTTTTATCTTCAGGTCTATCAGATGCCTGAACCATCATCAGGTCATGGTAGGTCTCTACTTCCTTCAAGATCTTTTCAGCATGAAACAGCTGTTGTTTAGCAGAGGGAGGCTGCCCAATCACAAAGCGATAGTGAATATTAATCTTGGAGGACTGAAATAATCGAAGCGATGATTTTCGAAGCATTTGACGTTGTTCTTGTCCTGACCAAGAAGACAGGATCAACACAAGCACAGAGGGTGCCGGTGATGCACAAATGGATGGACTGAAGGAAGGTGAACCTACCATCAGTTGACTGGTTGTGTATTGAAGTTGATCGATCTGATAGAGCACAGCAAAGACAGAGAGACAGGTAGCGACTGACATGGGGAAGATCAAGACCTTCATGATGGTCAGTTTAAGAAACAGGTTGGGATCCTTGACATTGGCTGTCTTGCCATGGTATTTAGGGTCAGACACGATGGAGAGACGAACGATATCGGTGATGAGCAAAATAAAGCAATTGATCATCCATGTTCGAACAGGTTGTTCGGGACCATTGCGTGTATTGACCCATGCTGAGATAGACCAGGTAATGACAATAAAGGTAATCAAGCGAACAATTGCATTACTGATTTCATAGTGAAATATCCATCGTCGCATCATACTGGTCGTTAGAATCCAGTTCCAATAACCTGCCAAAGCACACTAAAATTCCAATGGAATTCAATATACAAATAATTGTATACACTATTATAAACTTACCCAGAAACTAGCAACAATATAGTCTATTTGTGAACTCTGGAGTATGACAGCACCGCCTGCATCTCGAAAGGGGACGTGTAAGGCTTGTTGACTGTTGTATAAGAATCCGAGAAAGGAAGGGATCAAGCTAAGTGTACGTAAGGCATCGATCGTAATCTTGGCCTTGCGCGATAGGTTTAAGTCGGATAAGGATAAGGTCTTTCGCCAGAAATAGAAACGAGGAGTTTTTGGTTGTTTATTAGCTTTAGACATCTATTTTTTGCATCTGCATAAGATTTTTATTTTATTTTATAAAAAAAAAACGAGAACAAGAAAAAAAAATATGTGCGCGCGTGTGTGTATGTGTGTGTATGGCAAGAAAGATAGATGGACAAATAAGGTTAAGCCACTCTTTGTCCATTCTAGTGAAACATAGCTAAAAAACCTGCTTTTATTTTTTCTTTCTTGCGTATAAGAATAGAGCTTGTTTTACTGTCTTTCTATGCAAGTCTTTTTGTTACCTGGAGATTTGTTAGGGAAAAGTTTGTAGTATCCCATTTTGTGTGTAGACCAGAAGAAAAAAGATGCCAAAGCAGTTTATTTACAACTTTACAAAAAAAAAAAAGATTTAATTCTCAATCAAAACTTTTCACTCTGAATAACAAGAGAAAAATAGAGACGAATAGCAGTGAAGGGAGAATTGACGGACAAACTGTAGAAAGCTGCTAAGTCAGATGATGACAAGCAGCGACATTTGTTCTATTAAGGGTCATCTTGACAGCTAAGCTCCTCTTGAATAAAACTAATGAAAAAAAAAGAAGGCATTGTGACAAATGCGAATAAGTTGAAAGCTCGATAAACCTTATGGTTTTCTCAAAATTTGGAGTGTAATTCTAGTGCTTATTTATTTCATTTTATGCTATCTCTCATGTTATGCCTATAACCCCCATCTGAAGCATTATAATATCTTGCTTTGGGCATTCAGTTGAATCAATAGATTCTCTATCTACTTGACATATGCATGTGTAATGATTGTTTTTCGCACTACTGGAGATTTATTTTGAAAATCTTGTCAAGTCCTTTTTTCAATCTTGATTTTTTTCTTCAATGCTACTTCCAAACGAGAATGCGACAAGCCTTTAAAATGATAAAAAAATTTCTATACTATAGCAAAGTGTTATACTATAGTTCTTACTTAACATGTAGCTGACTCTTATCATGAATTGCGAAAAGTCTTTAGAGATAGAATAAACATAACAAGGTGGGATTCTTTCGCTTTGACAAACAAAGCGTCATCCATCAAAACAGCAATATCCATAGACAATCTTTGCAATAAACAAAAACTCGTGTAGTAGACCAAAATTTCTGCTTTTTATTCTTGAACAAGAAGAAAAAAGTCAAGGTGAGTTCCTTTAGAAGATAAGGGAAAAAATTTGACTGAGAGCGGAGTTTACACGCACTGACCAGCATCTTGATGGTTGGACAAGTGTCATGATAATCAATGCTATTTTTGAAAAGGAGTTCATAAGCCAGCCTAGCAAAAGACAGAGAGATCCATTTGACTTCTTTACTTTCTTAATTATTCTTTTCTTGCTCTCTTTCTTCCTTCATCTCTATTTGCAAGGTATACAGTGGTATTAAAATAAAGTCAGGGTGTGGGAAAACAATAAAAAGCCAGTCCCAAAGGATCGGCAGAAAAAATTTTAGCAGTCCAGTCCAACATGTGATTGAGTGCTGTCAAAAAGATATAAAAAGGCTTCATTTTTCGCCTCTTTTTCTTCTTTTTTTTCCTTATCCATTTAAGATGAACGGGATGGTCGTTCTCTATAGGCATGTGTCATGACACCTCTGCTGAGTTTGTTGGGCTAAGGGGACAAGATGAACGGGATGTGCGTTCTCTATAGGCATGTTAATAATACCTCTGCTGAATCTGTTGGGGTTAGGGGAGAAGGGGGCACTTGGTGCCCTTTTCTAGATTAATAACATTTATAATTAATAAAAAAGAAAATATACATTGTACCTAAATTTTTTTTTTTTTCATTACGTGTTTACTTATATTTCTTTTTCTTTTCTTCAATTTAATAGTTTTTGAGGGCAGTTGCTATAGTTTCATCAGTATCGATTTCTGCGGCTCAAATGAGGACAGACTCAAGACTATAATGCGAATAGATCAAGCAGTAGCCAACAACAATACTTTGCGTTCGTAGCTATCAAATGATAAAAATGCAATATGGATGGCTTCTTAACCATGTAAATCTCTGCACAAAAAAGTTGCAGCAAAAAAAAAATATTTCTAATACCTCTTTTTCGATCAAGTTCTCTCTGCCTAACCTTACTCGCTTCGACATTGTATTTAGCTTCATTTAGCGAATCAATCAAACCAAGCCAATCCATATCTACGTCTATGTCTGGATACTTTTGTGTATAAAGCTCACATATATATTGAAAATTACAGTTTGGTTTGTATGTTCTCATTTTTAGTAAATGGGCTATATAGTCTGATTGCAAAGTCTGGCATTCGATGCGAGTCAAGAGTGACACAAAATGGAAGAAGGACCAAGGGTTTTAAAAATCAAACACAATTCAAGAGATCTCGACCTCCCTGAATCAACTGTACGATCAGCTTATAAAAGACTTCAGAAAATGCAAACTACTCTTCCCAAACTTCAACTATAAGAAAAAGGCTTCTTTCTCAAACTGATTTGAACGTGGCTATTCAAAGCGTTCGTCGGAGACCTACTGAGTCAATTAGGGCTCAGCATCGTCGATTTTTGGGTGCTGGCAAGAAGGTCTCTTAGTCCGCTTTTCGAGTAGCATTGACCCTTATGAAGCTCAAATCGCGAGTAACGACAAAAAAAGCCTGCTGTGAAGCAGACGTATAAACAATTGCATTTAACTTGGGTCAAAGAAAGGCTAAACTGGACAAAAGCTGACTGGGATAAGGTAGTTTGGTCCGATGAGGCCAAGTTCACCCTAAAGAGTGCTAATGTTGGTACTAGAGTAATCGAGAAGGATAGAGAAAGGTACTAGTAGAGGCACGTTAAGGTTACCCACAAATTTGGTTTGGGTTCTGTGATGGTGCGTAGATGCTTTCATGCAAATGGTATTGGCCCTTTAGTTGTAACAACATGGATCAATTGATCAAGAATTATATGTTCAATGTTTGGTTGATTACTATCTTCCTTGGATTGAGAAAGAGCCCAAGAAGATCAACATTGATTGTATACTGTAGGTAGACAATACTCCCTGCCATATACGAGCATACTCCGGGTGGTTTAAGATGAAGACTATGACCAATACCTTTGACAGATGGCCATCACAGAGTCTAGACCTCAACCCGATTGAAATTGTAATGTATAGTGCGGATGATTTCTGTGTGCTTCTTCCTATTTTCTCCACACAATGATACATTGTGTACAATAGGTAGAAAGTATTTGCCTTTATTTACTTCAACATCTAACAGTAACCACTGAGCTACACTAAGCATAAGAAGCTCAATTTAGCCTATTTAGCCCACAATCAATGTAGTTCGAACTATGGCTATGAAATATTTAAACAGAAGCAATACATAAAGAGCCTTCTGAAAATATCACTTGTCATTCAGATAGGTAATTCGATCAAGCAAACAAAACTATGGATTGTCAATTAACAACCATCAGCTATTGTCTTTAAAGTTGTTTAATTTCTCTAAACTCTTTTTTTTTACTGCTCTCATTTGAAACATAAATGTATTCTTTGCTTCATAAACAAACGAGTGGGATCCCTGACAAACTAATTGGAATCTACATATTGTATTAAAACCATTCTCTCTTTTTAGCAGCGAGGTATAGGAATTGTATCGAGGAAAACGAATCAAGTACTACAAATTGATAGCTCTGGTTCATGACAAGGTAAATCAATACCTACAACTCAAAAACATAGTGTTTGGGGAGCCATACTCTTTTTAAAAGAGGGTGAAAAAAAAGGCACGCCAGAGCAGCATGCCTATTGTAATCTCCTTCTAAATGTCAAAGATTCAGTATCTTTTAAAGGATGGCGCTTTACTTTCGACTTGATAATCGACCAAAACTGCTCGATGGGATTCAGTTTAGGACAATGTGGCGGAAGATAAACTGGAACATAACCCCACTTAATAATCGAAGGATCAGCGGCCGAAGGGACATGTATGGGAGTACTATCCATCACAATGTAGAATCCCTTCATCTCTGGAAAGTTGTCCATTATATTCATTGTATCGCAAGTAATGAGAGCCGGCAGTTCCCTTATGGATAGACAACCTATCTCCTAGTGACTTGCGCTTAGTTGCGCCCATCACTTTTCTTCTCTTCACGTTGCCTGGCTCCCTCAAAGCTACATTTGCAACATCATACGACGAAACAGCTCCCAGTACAGTGTTCTAAATAGCTTTTGCCGATTTGGTTTCAGCAATAGCCAGCTTGTCACGCACAGACCAGGCTCTTCCGCGGGACATGCTGATGCCTAACTCTGATTCATACAAAAACACACTGTTCTTCAAATAGTCCATTCCTTTTTGTGTTCATTCTTCTACCCGAAGAGCCCTTTTCTCAAGTTGAGCACTGCTGTTTCTAGCTGCAGGCTAACGAGAGACCCTTTTTACTGAAATGTTGCACTCGTCTTTCATGAACTCGGCTGATCTAGACTTCTTTATGTACAGTCTCTCAAAGCTCTCCAACTGCTTCAACAATTGTTGCAATTGGATTTCGGTCAAAGAAGCTGATCATATGCTCTTTGTGTCTATCATCTAACTTACTTTTAGGGTGATTTGGCCATAGGTTGGTCTTTTTTTTTCAGGCGTAAACTCATCAGGATTGTCCTCTAGCTGCTTTTTCCATTTTTGTGCAGCATGGTAGTTTACGTTGGTAGCTGCAGCGGCTTCTTTAGGCTTTAAGCCCTTCTCTTTTGAGAAATAGAAACAGTTTTCTCGGTCTCTGGCTAAGTACTTGTTGCATTCAGTTTTCCTTTCGTTCGCGAGCTTGATCTCAGCCATGTCTACATCAGTCTCCTCAACCATAGGTACAAAGTCAAAGTCATTCTTAATTAGCTTCTTAAGATCCATTATTGATTTTAAACGAAATGAAGAGGCTTTGTCATATACAGTTGACTCATTTCGTTTGTCATCAAGAACTCCCCCCTTTCTATCTTCATGGTAAGAAAAACCGCTTCGTGATCCATCGCGACAAGCAAAAACTTCAAAATAGTGACCAAATGGTTTTCAAAGGTCTAATCATTTGGTCTTTGAAAATTTGGCCAATGTTCTCGGTAAAGTGACTAATTGAGACTGGAAACATTGGTTTCAAAGCTTGTTTCTTTTTATAGTATATCAAGACTGTCCTATGTAATAGTTTCGGTTTGTGTTGCAGATCTTTATTTAGATTAAAGATTTTCAAATGGGGAAATATTGTATCGCCACAATAAATCGATTATGCTTATTTTTATGAGAAACATCTCAATATTTCTGAAAATAACTAGATGTCTATTTGTCAATTTCTGCAACTCATGAGTGGTGTCTCAACTTTATGTTTTGAGACTATTTGATATAATACGATTGGCACAAAAAGGAAATCAATGTAACCAGAAGAATGCAGTTGATCAGTCCATTTCTTTTTTGTACTTCTCCTAATCGTATCATCTCGTTCAAGTCAAAGAAACACGTTTTGTTTCATTTTATTGTTTTTGAGACTTTCCGCTTCCATTGATTCTCAATATAGCAGATAAGCAATGACTCAATAAGTCCAATAAACAAAAACAGACTGTCTAACTCTCTAATCCTGTTACAAAAAGAAGGTAATTTTGTTTGACTTGGAAAGCATTCATTTTTGGTTTGTATGATCTTGTACTTGAAAGGAAAGTTGGGAAATTATCTCCGCATTAGAACTCATGCACGATGTTTTGCTTCTTTGGATTGGGCGGAAGAACTTTGCTTCCATTTTATATACAAGTAGCCATTCAACGAGCAGTGCGGTGTCATAACCTGACAAATTGAGGGTGGCTCTTATACAGACGTTGAAATCTCAATAAACTTCATCTTCTATTTGTATTTACAAACTTTTTTCTGAGAACAAAAAAAAAGAATAGTAGTATCAGCTCAAAATCATACTTTTCATTTTCTAAATTAACAAATATATCTAGTTATGAAATGTTTATTTGTACGCTAGTTGCTGATCATTGTTTACTTTAAAAGAACAAATTCATATGTCTCACGCAAAAGGTTGGCTGTCTCATCCTATGCTTATGTTATGATTATGGACATCAAAGCGGGCAATGAATACATATGTAAATATTCATGACATGTATGTAAGCAATGTATTCGAAATTACCCGATGATACTGATAAAAGAGTGAATAAATGAGTGAAAAAAAAGAAAGGAGAGAGCAGAAAGAAGTCAACTTTGACTTTTTCGAGCAGTAAGTGTTCTATTACGTATTCAGTATGAAGTAACAAGGAATCGAAGAATGGGTGCCTAAATTTGAAAAGACAGGAATTGTGAAAGCATCTAGTGAGTTTTTTTTTCTTTGTATGATGGATCAACCTACATCAACATGTGTAAGTCTAGAAACTGATTGTGTGTGCTGTAGGATCAAACTTAAGAATAACAAATATACAAGTTAGCTTGCAACTATCATTTACTAAAACACAAACAGTGATCACACTTTGGATATTCCAGATTTTGATTCATCAGCCCTGAATAGACAACAAGACTCGAAAGAATAGATATATGCTTTATTGCAGCTGAAAAGAACTTGTATTACACATTCATATGTATGCATATCTTACTTTCCATTGATTGACTATTTTGATGTTCTGTTTTTGAGATCATATTGAGTATTCATACAAAACTACTTGTATGTCCGAATAAACTTGACTCCCTACAATCCGGAAAATTTGCTCAACAGTCAAAAGGATAGTGCTGTACTTTGAAGACTAAAGCGGGGAATAGGCTACTATTGTATCTGAATATATATGTGTGTATATATATAACAAAAATAAAAATAAAAAAAAAGCTACAGCTCTCAACCAATTCTTCCGATGATTGTTGTTATGATTATTGTTTTTAGAACTGGCTTCACTTAGAATTTCGGGAAAATATCAAATATTAAAGCATATAAAAGAGCTAGCTAAGGCTTTTACTGTCGCAATCTACTTAGTAAATTCATACAAAGTACTTTCTCACTTCGTAAGAAAATGAAATCTCTCTCTCTCTTAGCTGTTACTGCCGCTCTTGTGTCTGTTGCTGGTAAGATTTTTTGGATCTATATGATTATCAGTCTATACTCATTATTTTTCTCAACACATTTTTATACTTTCATCTCAACATTAATAACAACAACAATAAAAACAACAACCACAACATATAAAATATAGCTGCTGAAGGTGCTAATGATGCTGCTTTCCCTATTTTTGTCGACAATGTTGAAATTCAAAACAAGCCACCTGTCATCCTCTTGACTACCGTCACCAGCATGCGTGAAGCTGCTCCTGCCGCTACTGTAAGAACATACACTAAAGTTGAAGATATTGTCAGAGTACTTATAAACTTCTGCTTCCATTTAATGTTTAATTAGGATGCCCCTGTTAGTGAAGAAGCTGTTTTCAAGCAACAAGGTTTCGAAGAAGAACACGATTCACACAAGGATGGTTTCCGTAAAGGAAGCGCTGTTTTTGACAACATCTTAAAGTTCAACAAAGAAAACTATGGTCACGGAAGTCGTCGTTATGGCGATAAGTACTATGAAGAAGCTCACCTCCGTGATGGCAACTACCGAGAAATTCACCTCGGTGACAAGGACTCTTACAACAAAGAGGGTCACCGTGGTTCCTTTGGTGTTGAAAAGGAACGTATTGGTCATGATTCCTTCAACCGTTTAGATGGCCACAACGTTTACCAAATTCACAGAGGTCAACCTAAGCACCATGTTCACCGTAAGCATCGTCACCACGGCCACCACGAAGATGATGAGGATGACGAAAGCGATGATGACGAGCACCACCACAAGCACCATGATCACCATGATCACGATGACCATGAAGACAAGGATGAAGACAAGGATGAAGACAAGGATGATGATAAGGATGATGATAAGGATGAAGAACATCATCACAAGCACCATGACAAGGATGACAAGGATGACAAGAAGGATGACGACAAGGATGGTGACAAGAAGGATGATGATAAGGATGAAGAACACCACCACAAGCACCATGACAAGGATGGTGACAAGGACGGTGACAAGGATGGCGAGAAGGAAGGTGACAAGGACGGTGACAAGGATGGTGACAAGGATGGCGACAAGGATGGTGACAAAGACGGTGACAAGGAAGGTGACAAGGATGGCGACAAAGACGGTAACAAGGATGGCGAAAAGGACGGCAGCAAGGACGGTGACAAGAAGGAAAACGAAAAGGACGAAAGCAAGAAGGAAGAAAGCAAGAAGGAAGAAAGCAAGAAGGAAGAAAGCAAGAAGGAAGAAGAGAAGAAGCAAAGTAAAGCTGACGTTAGTGCACCTTCTAAAGAAGATCCCAAGAAAGATTTTGGTGTTCAAGCCATCCATGCCAATGCTTTCTCTGCCGAATTAGGTGCTGCTCAAGTCTCTTCTATCTCTAGCAGAATCTCTAGCGTTCTCTCTGCATCATCGTCAGTATCATCTTCAAGCTCAAGCGCTGCTGCCACATCTTCTCTTGCTTCAAGAGTCAGCAGTGCTATCTCCTCCGCTACAAGTGCTGCTGCTTCCAGTAGAGCCAGCAGTGGTGCTACAAATGTCCGTGTTGGTGGTGCTTTCGTTGCTACTGCTGCTGGTTTTGTTGCTTACATGCTTCTTTAAAAAAAAGCATATGCAGTACTCAACCCATACATTCCAACATTCAAAAAAAGAGACGCTTCAACATGCCGTAGTTAACCTACATTTCTTTTCACTTTTTTAATTTACTATTTATAACAGTTAATTGTGTTGTCAAATCATAGATACATTAAATAAAAAATTATACACACTCTCAAGCAATTTCTTTAACCGCTGGAATGTCTTGTTTAAATAAAATATTTAAGAATTGTTTTCTTTTTCTAAGTATACAGCGATCATGTTAACAGTGCTTTAGTTTAGTGTAACAAAACAAACGTCATCTTGTAGGTACATAAACAAATAGAGGGTGTAAAGCAAAGCTGAGCAGTCTGTATCTGCGACTAAACGAACGAATTACTAAAGAATATAGCTAGCAGTAACAACTTCTTCGGGAAATATTTGGTTTGCATTTGAAAACAGTTTATACTAAAAGTATGAAAACTAAAGAATACTGAGAGGAATTAAGGAAACTTTAAAAGAGGCTAATTTAAAGAGAGAAGAAAGTTATGAAAGAAAGAAAGAATAGATAAATGAAAAGTCCAGTGCAAAGCAAGTAAGAGAATAAAGAATATGAATAGTCTGAAGACTCTTTCTCTAAACGCTTATCATAAACATTCTACATAAGGTTTAGTGAGTTTTCATTCTGAATTTAGTAGATATAGTTCTTGGATGATGGTATCACTTGCATGTCCAATCATAGATTCACTTTTTCTTTTGAGTGCGTTTATACCTTGCAGCAATAGCATCTATATCTACGTTCACCTCTCTTTACTGGTAGGCTTTCACTTATACAAAACACTTTCTAGGTAGGAATTAGCTTTGACATTTGTTCATAGTCAGCATTATCGTTGCTTTACTGATGCAGCCTTCATTTACACTACATACCTGTATTGCAAATACAGGTAGTGTGCATATATGAAAGTTTTTGATCGGTAATAATCTTTACTCGAGTTAGTTCGAGATATTAAAAAAAAAACATTAATCGAACAGGTGACAAGCTTGTTTGTGCACTAAGAATACGACAATTTCAGAGTTTCATGCAATATCAATTCAAGAAAAAGCGTGCTGACATTAGAGCACTGAAAGTAAGAAGACCGAGTATTAGCACTGCCTTGATACATTAATGTCGTGTATTTACTGATACTCTCAAGTTTCCAATAGCTTAGAGACACAAATTAAAGAAGCAACTCGACAACTGACATAGTAAAACCGTTTGTCCTACGTTATCCATACTCACTTTAATGCCCTGCTCGAGAGTTCTTAATCCTGAGTACACGCACAATCTGTGCTCAATAAACGCATGAAAAGATCTGCATCTTACTCGAAGACAAACAGTCATTGAAAGTAGCAAAAAAAAAAAGGAATGATAGCTTTTGATTCATGCTATCATTTCAAACAGTAGTATTCTGGGTCTTTTATTCAACACCTATTTTGAACAAGCGAATTTTTTTTTCTTTTTTCTCAAAACTGTATAGCATGGAAAACCAATCTAGCTCTAGATCCCCTACAGACTTCTTAAGCACAGTATTAGGTCAGACGGTTCAAGTCAAGTTGAACTCTGGTATTGACTATAGGGGTATGCGATTGACAGCCTGTGTAAATAGCCATCTCATGAGATCTAATCACTAAAAGCACTATAGGTACATTGGCTTGTTTAGATGGTTATATGAACATTGCCTTGGAAAACACTAAAGAATATGTTGACGGAAGATTAAAGAACACTTATGGCGACACCTTCATCAGAGGAAACAATGGTAAGAGCGACTTCGTATTTTACTGACTCATTGAAGCATACTGAGCTCCTTTTGTCAGTCTTATATATTAGTGCAGACAAATCATAAATTATATCTCTGTTGGATTTTTAACACGTCACTGCTTTTTTGCTATTTTTTTTTGTGTGTGTAATTTTTCTTGTTTTCGTCTTTCTTTTTATATATCTTTTCATATGAAAAGAAACGCTTTAACAGGTGCGGGCAGCCTTCATTTTCTATATTTCCCTCTTTCCGTATAGAAAGAGAGAAAACAAGAGAAAGGAGGCCATTGGAATTACATTTATTCTGTCCGAGTATATTAAAGCGAAGATCCATTTACAAACAAAGCTATGCTTTTTTACTCTTGAAACATAAATGAAAATAATAAACTGCTCTTTTCTTTTGGTATGATAGTCTAAAGATGCAGTTGGGGTAATGACTTGTACTTTACGTTTGGCGCGGAATAAAAGGAGTTTTTTTTTTACGTGATTTTCCTAATTCTTTTAGAATTTTCATGAGTTAAGACGGAAGCGTTCGGATCACTTTGAATGAACCTGAAAGTTGCTTTTCCCAGGATAGGATCGGAGGCTAATCATGCAGACACAAACAGTTTACATCATGTTAAGAGATATAAAGGGACGAATGGATCGAAACCTCTTTCTTCTTCTTTTTTTTTTCTTTTGTTTCTCTTTGTCAATTTATCTTAAATTTACTTAAAAAAAATGGGTCTTCTTGATATTGTTCCTGCAGGTGTTGTTTCAGGCAAAAACCTCTTGAAGCTTTTTGAATATGGTACTTGCTACAATGAAAAATATTTGATTTATCTTCTTGTGCTCACAAAACAACTTCAATAGCTCGTGAACATCAGTTCGCTATTCCTGCCATTAACTGTACCTCTACAAGGTAAGCCATCTTCCTCTCTCTGTTTTTTTTCCAATGCGCCGAGTAAATCATGTGCGTGTATAAACAATAAATACACGACATGTTTACCCCGCATTTATTGATTCCAGACTCATCTGCGGATCCTCAAAGTATACGCCCAAAGTGCATTAGGCTAAACCTTTTTGTTCTAGTACTGTAAATGCTGCCCTTGAAGCTGCTCGTGATATCAAGTCTCCTATCATCATCCAATTCTCTCAAGGTGGTGCTGCTTACTTTGCCGGTAAGGGCTTAGATAACAAGAACCAAGAGGCCTCTATCATGGGTGCTGTTGCTGGTGCTCAGGTAAGAAAGAAAGACAAAGAAAAAGCGCGCTTGATTTGATAAGCTCATGCCATCTCTATGCCATTCTGTAGTATGTTCGTGCTGTTGCTAAGGCATACGGTATTCCCGTTGTTGTCCACTCCGATCACTGTGCCAAGAAGCTTTTGCCTTGGTTCGATGGTAAGTTATCTTTATGGAGTGCTCTAAACAAAGAATTTCATTGGCTCATCTCATAATATTTTAGGTATGCTTGCTGCCGATGAGCAATACTACAAGGCACACGGTGAACCTCTCTTCTCTTCTCACATGTTGGATCTTTCTGAAGAATCTAAAGAAGAAAACATCGAAATCTGTCTCAAGTATCTTAAGCGTATGGCCGCCATTGACTGTTGGCTTGAGATGGAAATCGGTATTACCGGTGGTGAAGAAGATGGTGTTGACAACTCTGGTGTAGACAACGCTGCTCTTTACACTCAACCTGAAGATATCTGGGATATCTACAGAGCCTTCAAGGAAGTTACCCCTCTTTTCTCTATTGCTGCTGGCTTTGGTAATGTTCATGGCGTCTATGCTCCTGGTAATGTCAGACTTCACCCTGAACTCTTGGGCAAGCATCAAGAATATGTCCGTGAACAACTCAAGAATGACGATCAAAAGCCTGTCTTCTTTGTCTTCCATGGTGGCTCAGGTTCTACTGAAGACGACATCGCCGAAGCTGTTCGTAATGGTGTTGTTAAGATGAATGTTGATACTGATACACAATGGGCTTACTGGGAAGGCCTCAGAAACTATTATGAAGGCAAGAAGGGCTATCTTCAAACTCAAGTTGGTAACCCTGATGGTGATAACAAGCCCAACAAGAAGTATTATGATCCTCGTGTCTTCATCCGTGAAGCTGAAAAGAACATGACTAAGAGAGTCCAACAAGCTTGCAAGGACTTGGGCAATGTCGACAGATTGTAAATAATTAAATAATAGTATAAAAAATAAATAAAGAACTTTGTTTTTCCTTGTCATGAACATCACAATGAAACAGATTATGTTGTATAGTCAGAGTTTGCACAATACAAGTATATGTTTCCAACTCGGATTGAGCTGTTATAAGATTGTACTTGGGTAGCCGTTAATCAATAATAATCCTTTATTTTTTTTTTATCACCAACTGAATGGAGTTTCCGGGTTATTTGTTTTTCTGCAGTTCTTTGTCATACTCTTTTTTTCTCATCATGTCATTTAAAAAGTCTTTACAAAGACAAAATGTTTGAAAACACTGCTGTGTACTTACACAGTCAATAAGGTACATAGGCTACTACCATACATCTTATAAATATATTCAAAAAGAAACGAATAACGTCTTGTTTGTGTTTATTTGAAGGGAAGAAATTTCAATTAGATTTGATTGTATCAGATAAGGAATGAGCAAACTTTCAATAGATGCATAATGATACAAAAAGGAGATAGCAGTTGTAGGTATATGAGTATTGAATGAATGACGTTCAATTGCATAACAAACTGCATTGTTCCGACTACATAGAGTTGACTTGTCAAGTATAACTAACATTCATTCAAGAGTTAAAACTCAATGGAGTACTGTCATCTCTGATCAAATATAGGTTGGACATAAAAATGATACAAGCGCCTTAGGAAAGAATGAAGCTCAACTAGGACAAAGAAATTTATATTCTAATTGTTATGAAACTCTTGTGCTTAATCGACATAAAAAGGGTCAGAAGAGCTGTTATGTTGACATAGTCCTAACTCAAGTTCATATAGACCAATAAATGTCTGGGAATCGGATAAAACTCTTTGAAGAGAACAAGCTCCAACTATGTTAGCTAGTCTTTATATCAAAATACACCTCAGTGGACTGCCTCTCAAGTACTTGAGGTCAGGTTGCGAGATAAACGTATTAGTACTAGCAAAAGCATGCATGTCAATACTGGCCTCCTCAAACCCTTCTTTTAGCTAAAAAAAAAAACTAATTTATTTCTCTTATTAATGTATTATAAAGTAACATTATTTTCTGCGCATGAATTATCGTTTGTTTCTTTAGAGCAAAGAGTTGAAAAAAAAAGCTTTGTACAAGGCATAGGATCTTGTCGTCCTATGCAAAACTGTCTTCTATATGACCATTTTGTTGCAAACATGTATTAAGCTTAATAGTCGTCACCATAGTCTTCTCCATAATCTTCTCCAACGTCATCATCAAATGCATAATTAGCTCTTGCATCACGCAGGAAACGTTCATCTTCAGCCATATCGTCTGAATCCATTTCTTCATCATCTTCTTCGTCTTCGCCTTGTTCTTCAGTTGTTTGATCACCATTAGTTGTGGACTTGGTGCCATCTGTCTTCTTTTTAGCAGCAGAGGCATCAGCATCGCCGGATTCCTCCACCACTTCATACTCTGTAACAGGAGCAGGTATAGATTTGCCAGTCATCTTCTCGACAGCATCTCTTGCCTTTAGTTTTGCTATTGACTCTGGTGACTCAAACATATCATCAAACACAGCTTGATTGATTTTCTTGGAGAGTTTTTTGTTTGCCAACAATTGCTTGGCGGCTTCTGCAGGTGTGGATGCAGGATGGTAGGCCTTCTTTTTCTTGTGCCTATTCTTGCGAGATACTGGATGTCCCTTTTCCTTATCAATCATACGTTTCACTGCCATTTCCTCCAGATATTCCTTATTGGCGTTATACCAAATCTTTGTCTTGAATGCAACCTCTTCTTCAGTCAAAATCATTGCATCAATTTCTTCACAATCAACGTCTGATAAATTGCCCTCATCCACCTCTTCCTCTTCTTCTTCATCACTTTCGTGTTTTTCCTTTTCTATTGGTATCATTTTTTTAAAAGAAAGAATCAGTAAAGATTAAAGTCTGGAAACAAACTTTTTTTTTCTTACCTATTTGTTTAGCAGCTTCCACCATAGAATTATCGCCAAGCCAGTTATCCATTTCCTTTGCAATTTCTTCGACATCTTCCTCAAGCTCGGGATTAAGTAGGCTTTGTTCTTCTGCAGCAACTTTAGCTCTGGCAATAGCTGATATTTTCATTCGGTCCTCTAATGGCAATGCATTATAATCAGCATCCTTGATGGGTATATAATCACTTTCTTGTTGTTCTACTAAAGTTGCTTGAGTATCCTCCATTTCTGAAGACTGTGTAGCTACTTGTGTTGCTTCTAATTCCTGTGTTGCCTTTTCTTTTCCCTTCTCAGAAACAGATGTATCTACGGAGGCATCTGCTGTGAGTTCAGTGTCTACATCAGCCATCAGTCGTACTTGATCATTCAAACTGCTGGCAATTTCCTTTTGTATCATTTGCTGCTCCACTTCTTCTTCTGTTAGCTCTTTAGAAGCTGTAGGTTGATCATCTACTTGATTTTGATCCAGAGATGCTTGTTCGCTTTGATCATTTTCTTCTTCTTCCGACTCAGATTCAGATTCCGAAGCATCAGTGCCTTTGATTGCAGCTCTCTTTCTCTTCTTTTCCAGCTCGGCTAGTTTTTTGTTCTTTGTAAACGAAGGTGGATCTGCACGACTCTCAAGCCAGATGGTTCTGAAATCTCGTACTGATAATTGTGCTGATTCTGTCTGATTGAATTCACTTAAACGCTTTTCAATGGTCACATCGGACACTTTGACGACATAAATCATTTCACGAGTTGTTCTTCGAAATCCATTCATACGCGCCGCAATCAACAGACAAGCACCACAAATACCTGCAGGTCGACGACCACTTGTAATCCAATCACGATCCATACGCTGAGCAATACGAACAGCATCCTGTGCCACTCGATGTGTATAATCACCAAAATCCAAAGCAGCAGCAAATCGAGAGATATATAAGGATGGATCTACATGAGGCAAAGTCAAGTTCAAGACTCTGCAAAACTTGAGAAAAGTAGCACCTAAAGTAAACACATTGACTTGTAGAATATCTGAGAAATCAATCAACATGTGTGAACTTTTTTCTGTTCTGCAAACTGCATAGAGACATACGGCAGCCACATGGTCACTGCGGCGACCTCGAGTGAAGCGATTGACAACGGCCAAATTATAGTAACGTTGTGCTGCTTCTCTGTAACGTTCAGGCAAGCGGGTAGCATGGGCTAAACTAGATATCTTAACACGACCATTTTCAATCGATTGTTCTTGACCTTCTCTGCCTCTGTTTCGACCAAATAAGCCGCCACCAGAGATACGACCTATGATTTTTTTTTTTAAAGAAAAGTCAAAAAAAGTAATTTTTTTTTTAATTTTTTCCTTACCTGATTCACCTGCATAAGAGCCCTGAAGAATGGCTTTACCACCAGAAGTTTCACCAAAGGTAACTTCGGCTACAATAGTATTTTCTTCAAGGACCTATAAAGAAGGAGAAAGCAATTGAAATGCAAAGTTAATTATGCATATGATATTTTAGTAACAATACTTACTGTACCACATTCCACACAGAAACTAGTACCAGAGGGCCCATCCGATTCTATCTTATTCGAACCACAGTTATGACAACGCATATGTATTTTGATTTATAAGTAAAAAAAAAAAAAAAAAAGAGTAAAAGAAAGAAAAAAGTAGGGCTATTGAAATCTCAAAAAAATAAAAAAAAAAGTCAAGTGAGACAGAAAAAAAAAGAGAGCCAAAAAGACTAAATAGCAAGAAAGATGAATAGGATGTGAAAGGCAGAAGGGGGAAAGCATACTTCAGTCACAGAAAAAAAAAGGCAGTCATATGATTTTGTATGGCGATTGGTTTCTTTTTTAGGTTTTTTGTCAAATTAGGATTTTTGACATGAAAGTCTTTTCTCTTTCATCTTATCTTTTTAAAGGATAATTCTCGAAACAAAGATAAATTCGTTGTTGACCAAGCTTCTTTATACTTTGTATTTAGTCTGTTTCTTTTTCTGTTTTTCTCATATGCTATCCAAAAGAAAGAAAAGCATGCATTATAAATCCTGGCAATTAACTGTGATTTACTGTTACACAAAAGTATGCCTCAAAGATAAAGCCAATGTATTCCTTGTTTCTTTCTGAGTAGGCTATGTGACTCAAGTCAAGGAAAATGATGTTATGTATGCTCAATGTCTTTTGCTACATGCAAATTGAATAGTAGACCTTTCTTTGATTCATTGAAACTCCACTGGTTACACCTTTGCTTCTTTTTTTTCAAAAAAAAGATGATGAACTTTTCTTTTTATTTCTTATTCTCCAACTTATTTAATGTGGATTGTTAGACAAAGTACACATTTATTAAAGCGAAACTATACAACTGCAGCAGCAGAAAGAGGCAAAAAATGGGCAGGAGAGAATGCCATGAAAGAAATTCTTCAAACCAAGCCGTCTATCCTCGGGTTAGGATCAGGTTCGACTATTGTTTATGCCATCAAACACTTGGCTAGTTCCCCGCTCGCCAAATCCATCACCTGTATTCCTACAAGCTTTCAAACACGTGAGCTGATTCTTGAGAATCAACTTCAACTTGGATCCATTGAACAGTAAGCTATGAATTACCTTTTTAGAGGACTCGGATAAAAGAAATAACAGTGTAATCGTTCTATATAAAGATATCCTCAAATCGAAATAACAATTGATGGTGCAGATGAAGTAGATACACAACTAAATGCAATTAAAGGCGGAGGAGGGTGCTTGTTTCAAGAGAGGTTAGTGGCACAGGCCTCTCGTCGGTTGATTTTGGTTGCTGGTAAATTATTAAATCTATTGCAAAAGAGAAAACATAGCCTCACTTCTTTATTATGTTAGATGCAAGAAAACGATCCACTCAACTAGGTACACAGGTAAACAACTCTATAAATCAAAAGAAATGTATGCTGTTTTTCCTTTGTTGATCAGAAGCATAGTGGAAGCAAGGTGTACCCATTGAAGTAGTGCCTATGGCTTTGACTACCATCACATATCAATTAAAACGCCTGTTTCCTTCTGCCAATATCCGACTTCGTATGGCTACACCTACCGATAAAGCAGGTCCTGTTGTGACAGACAATGGAAACTTGCTTCTCGACTGTGATTTTGGACCTATTGAAGATCCTGCCTTGCTTTATAAGGAAATCAAATGTATGACGGGTGTCTTTGATGTAGGTCTTTTTTGTCACATGGCAGACACAGTATATTACGGTAGTCTGGAAAGTGAAGATGGTCAAGTTATACGCATGAATAAATAAATGAAAAAAAGACAATAGACAAGAAAAAAGTATTTATTTTCTATAAAACTGTCGCTTAAAGTGGAACCAGAGACTTAGCACACCTCGATCAAAGCTACAACGGAAACCCTTCTTATGTGAATATTCCCATTCACGATTGACTATACGGAAAGCAATGTCTTCGTAAGGTGGTCCAGCATGAAATCGAATAAGCACTGTGTCAGGTGATTCAGGATCTTTTTTGATATAATATGTAGGTGCCACAGAAGGATCGATTAGGTCAGGATAGAATATATTAAACTTGTAACCTTGCACAACTTTAGGTGGGGGATTATCGAGGTCATAATGGGTTTGGTTGTACTTGTTCCATTCATAACCTGTGTGAACACGATTAAAGTATCTTGGTTTACGAGGACGATATTTGTCTTGCCAATTATAGGTCTGTTGAGCTAATTCAGCTTCCACATTAAACAAATCTTCGTCTTCATCAATACCCTTGGCTGCCTCTTGTTCAAACAAGACAGAGGAAGCAATCGATTCATCTTTGGGATATTCTTGTTCAGGCTCGGGTTGTTCTTCGTGCTTGTGTTGTTTGGGAATAATTTTGCTTTCCAGAACGACGCGTCGTTTATCCATCAGTTCCTTCAAGTCTTCAGTTGGATCAACCACCTCAAGGTCTTGATCTTCTTTAGATAGTGATCTCATGGGCTCCGGGCTCATTGCTCGATCATATTCTTCTACCAGT
This sequence comes from Blakeslea trispora, assembly GCA_025331445.1. NCBI lineage: Eukaryota > Fungi > Mucoromycota > Mucoromycetes > Mucorales > Choanephoraceae > Blakeslea > Blakeslea trispora. Next base: position 92,733 of record JAIWNE010000074.1, on the reverse strand, counting down.
AAACTGCGAGTGCTTTCTTTCTGGGTAGCTTCTTGGTCATGACTAAAAGCAGCGTCTTGTGCTTCTGTCAATTCCTGATCTACTGGTTCTACCTCTATTCCTTCGCCTGCCACTACGCCCTGACCATGTACTTGTTGATGCTGCATTGAAAGCACACGCTCAAGTTCTTCCTGAACCTTGAGAGCTTCTTCTCTCTGTTTGTTTCTTAACTGCTCTAAGCGAGCAGCTAGAATCTCTTGATGCATTTCATCTAATCTAGCTCTAGCCTTGTAGATGACCAATTCCTTCAACAGGTTCTCCCAATACTCCACATCAATCGGCTCACTCGAGCTTAGTTTCTTCATAATTTGGTTCTGAAGTACAGCGAGCTGAGATACTGTCTTGCCTGATAAGATACGATGCACGTCTTTATTGACTGTGATGGCCACATTGCCCGTTTTGAGACGCTCTTGATTTTCGCGCATCTTAAACAGACAGTCTTCAGCTACAACCATCATAGCTCTCCAAAACTCCAATGTCTTTTGATTTTTCTCGAGCGCTAAATGCATCTGAATGTCTTTATGAAGTTCATCTGTATCTTCCAAAGTAAGGCTGTCAAAGATAGTATAAGGTTCATCTAAATCGATTTCAAGATCCACATCCTCTTCCACTCGATCTGGTTCATAAGCCAATCGCAAATTCATCGCCAGGATATCGATAGGCTTAGCCCGGCCATCACGAATACGAATGGCGGCTCTTTGCTTGGCTTGTTCCAAATGAAATTCTTCTTCTTTCGCTTCCCAATCACCCATCTGAGCTAATTCAGCATCACGTTGCATTCGCTCGTATTCCTCTTCACGAAGTTCCATCTCGCGTTCACGTTCTGCTCGACGTTTGTTCAGTTTGGCTAATTCTTCATCAGCCTCTCGTCTTCGTTCACGTTCACGTCGCTTTAATTCTGCTTCGGATAGACCAAGCTCCTTTTTATCTCTCTGCTTCTTTTTGCCCCAGACAAATTTGGACTCTAAATTAACGTCGTTAAAAGGATTGCTGACGTTGGAATAACCAAGTGTCTCAAGGGAAGGCCGACCGCTAGCAGCAGCACGTCTTTTTTCTTCCTCTTCGTCTTCAATGGGTGTATTATAGTCGTCATAAGCATGTCGTTTGCTTTTCTTCTTTTCCTTTTTATGCTTAGACCGATGTCTGTCTCGAGACTCGGAACGGTATCTATCTTTCGATTTGGAGCTATGTCTCTCTTTTGATAAAGAGCGGTCATGTCGTCTGTTTTAACAAGTGTGAGTGATATACTGAATTACACAAGAAAAAAAAACTAACCTTCTCTTTTTATCGCTGTTTCGCTCTACACTACGTGAGCGATGTCTTTCTCTTTTTTCTGGAGAACGGCGACGTCTATGTCTATCAGGTGAACGAGATCGAGGCATATTCAACTTTCTTGGATATAATAGGGAAAAAAGAAAGAAAGAAAAAGTAAGAAATAAATTTAAATCAAGTATAGAAAAAAAAAATATTAAAGTGACATGTAACAAAACAAAAACCTTTAAATCGAATGATGACGTTGAAAGTAAGGAAAAAAAAATTTTCAAACAGGAATAAAAAAAAACCAACTATTTCTCTCTATCTTTTTGTTTTTTTTGTATATAACTTTTCTTAATTACCATGTCTGATTACGAAAGACCCAGCAGTCCTATGGTACCCCTCTCTTTCTTTTTTATTATTCTTCTATAGGCAATCATTTTCTAACATTTTTAGTAGCAGGACGGTTATGAAGAGAAAGCAGAACCTCGGTCCGTTTCTCGTTCTCGATCAAGATCACCTAAGCGCACTTCTCGTTCGCGTTCTCCTGCCCGCCGCGAGTCTTCTCGTCGCCGTAGTCGATCTCGATCCAGAAGCAGAGAATATAGAAGAAAGAGAAGGTAAAGCAAATTGAAAAAAATGATATGCTTGAACTATTTATTCACAATTTCTTTTTCAGTGCTTCTCCTCGTCGTAGAAGCCGTAGCCCTCGTCGTAGAAGTCGCAGCCCTCGCCGCAGAAGCCGTAGTCCTCGCCGTCGTCGCCAATCTCCCCGTGGAGGCAAAAAGTAAGTTTTTTTTTTTTGTCTAATTGATTTTACGCATGGTTCTTAATTTATCAATTTTTAATTTAGTGAGCCTAATAAAGAATTTCATGGTACAAGAGAAGCTCCTGAAATGTCCAACATCTTGGGTGTCTTTGGCTTGAGCTTAAGAACACGTGAAGTTGACATTGAAGAAGTCTTTAGTGAATACGGTAGCCTCGAAAAAGTCACCATTGTTTATGACCACAGAGTAAGAATGATCAAATGAAGGCAAAGAAACAAGACTAAAATCAATAATAGAGCAACAGATCCAGAGGATTCGGTTTTGTTTACTTCAAAGATCAAGCTGATGCCACCCGCGCCCGTGACGCTTTAAATGGTATTGAGATTGATGACCGTCAAATCCGTGTTGATTATTCTGTCACCCATCGCCCTCATACACCTACACCTGGCGAATATATGGGTGAACGCAAATCATCAGGCAGTGGCCGATATGACCGTGATCGCCGTGGTGGTGATTACCACAGAAGCCGTCGTAGAAGTCGCTCTCCTCCTCGTAGAAGATATTATCGCTCAAGAAGCCGTAGTAGATCATGGTCTCGCTAATCCTCTTTTTTTTTTCAAAAAGCTAGCAAACAATTTTCTTAGTTCTCTTTCTCTGGTCTATCCATGCCTACTTTCAACAATTGATTTTCAAGCCTTTTTCCTCCTCTCTCCCTTTCTCTCTCTCTCTCTCTCTCTCTCTCTCTCTCTCTCTCTCTCTCTCTCAATGCGTCCCCTTGTGGTTAAAAAAAATATATCAAACTGACAAGCATGACAAGTCTCAAATCAACTTTTTTTTTCACATTTAATAAAAAGAAAAAGAAGTCGTCAAGTTAATTTAATGCGCATTTTAACAAGAACTCAAGTAAACTCTCTCTCTCACAAGACTCAAATTAAAGAGAGAGAGAAAAAGAAAAAATTATGAAAAAAAGAGAGAGAAGAAACAAGTTATCCAGCTACCCGAGAAAATAAGCTTTGTTACAAAGACATCTAGGCTTGCATGAATAGTGAATTGGTCAAAGTGGTCAAGCACACTGCAGTTTTCTTGAAGCATGGCAACAAACTCTTGAAGACATCCCAAGGAAAAAAAGTTAAACGACTGGATCAAGCAATTGTTTAAATGAAATGATTTGCCGGATAGTCCAATTCCTAAGAAAGAATGCATTTATTTGCTATTTTTCAAAAAGAAATCTCCTCAATATAGATGCTGGCTCTCTTTATTTCCTTCTGCTGTATTTTGCTACTTGGCTTATGGTACTCAAAGGTAAGTATTTTTGATATTAAATGCTCTATAAAACAATAAACCGAATCATTTTAAGCACAAAGAATAAATGTATGCCTTGATTCCTAACAAATGCCCTTTTTTTTTTTTGTCTTCTGTCTGGTCTTTAATAACAATATAGTTTTTCACTTGCTGTAGATTCTTTCATAATAACAAGTCCAGCACAAGAAATGCACAGGTTCTTTTCATGTTTAAGCACAAGTCTGTCATTTGCTTAGAGACCATAAGACAGAGCCACAACAACGATTATCTCTTTTTTAAAAAAGAATTCGATTGATTGGCACTCATTCAATAAGTTGCATAGGTCTAGATTGTTTACTTTATTTTCTATTTGTGCAAACGATATACATGTATCATCTATCATCAATTACTGGTAAAGTAGTCGCTCGATTTAAGAGTGCTTTATATAAGAGTAGCAATCCTTTGAACTTATATCGCTTCAAGCGCCAAAATGCCATTCAAGAATACAAACACTTTTTTTTTAAATAGAGCGACTTTTTCCTTCTTTATAAGGCAATCGCTTGTGGAAACAAATTCAATATCATATGGCTATCATTTGCTTTCGCGTGTCCCCCACCCCCTCTCTCTCTTCCTTCTCTAAATAAATGGGTAATTGGTTGTAGCACTTTGTTGTGTCCATATGTATTTGTTTCACAATATATATATATAAAATTCTATATGCAATGTAAGCCTTTATTTTATTAATTTTGGAACAAGGAGCAAGATGGCACTCAGGACAGGAATGGTTAAATTATCATCCAGACCAAAAGAGTTGCTGACGCCTTCTGAAAACCCGGCCACAAGGCCACCGTAAAGAGACCCGCACAAAAGCGGCCAAGAGCCGATATTGTATGACAAGGGCTGCTGATGGTAGCTGACCAAGGGACCATAAAACAAATAGGTCACAAGAGCACCTGTTATGACAGCACCCAAGGTACCTGCTAAACTCTTACCGTTGTATTGCCATGTGTATTTCCCATACAATCGACCACAGATACTAGCTGTGGGATCTGTCCATGATAAATAAATGATCGATAAAGCAGCAATATCCAATGGAAACCAATAGAGTACAATAATACAGCCTATCATAATGTCAATTTCTCTTCTAAAAGGCTTGTGTAGATCAATTCTTACCTAACAAATAATAAACAACACCATTGAACCGAGATTGGACTTCTGTAGGTCTCATGAAGATGCCTACAACAGAGCAATACAGTCGATTGAACCAGTCTAAATTGAATCGAAGTATCTCGAGCGACACAACAAAAGCTAGAAAAGCAGATAGGAATGGATAAACATCATTTGCTTCCTTATGCTCAACAAACAAATACAGTACAACAAAACCTATTTGGAAAAAAATTAAGCATAGTTTCATAAAGTTCAAGATCGTTGTCTACAAACCTATAGAATAGTGAAATAATTTACGAGGTATTTCCCAACTTCCTTTCTCAGGTACAAGTGATAGCAATGTGTCTTCTTTCTTTTGCACTGAGTTTGTCATGAGGTGGTGTGTAAAAAAAAAAAAAAAAAAGAGAGTAAAATAAAGTGAAAGAGAAGAGATTTTAGTAGCGAAAAAAAAACTGTAGGACTTGCTTCAAGAAAAATGACGTCGGACTTGATAAAGTGTCAAGTCAAAAGTAAAGAGCTTATTTGGCATTCATCATCTTTCTTCTTCTTTTTAGGGATTATGTGCAGAACACAACATATATCATTGAGGTTTCCTTCATTAACATAATAAAAAAAAATTACACACCCAATGTCATGGAGGATTTATCTTTAAGCGAGTTTGAATTTGGCAAAAACTCAAGCCAAAAGAAACTAGGCGGAGTTGCTTAAAGTATTCTTAAAAAAAAAGAACTAGTGAGAATGGCATGCTTTTATTTAGACTGAAAACATACCAAGCAACAGGACCTTTTTTTTTCTTTTATTTTTTTCTTGACAATGACATCAATTGGAAAGGTTGTAGCTTTTGATGGAAACTATCAGAGCAATAAGGTATAAACAAGCTTTTTTTTAGAACGTCTTCAGCACGTTAAACAATGTTAAGAAGAACGGGCTTTTTGGGAGGTCTTTGCCTGAAGTAGACTGCATGTTGGCCAGAGTACTACTCAAAATCGTTCTCCATAAATCACTAGTTCCTATCATCAGACTTGTAGGTCCTGTGAACTCTTTTTTGCCTTCACTTTCAAGTACAAGTCATTCAGTGCTTGCGGAATGCGGCATAATCTCATCTGCTTTTTCTTGTCTTCTTGACCAAGTTTAACAAACCATTATTTCATGAACTCCAAGAGCAATTAGACAATGAAAGGTTGTCTTGTTCTGACATTGAATTTGCTCATTGGCATAAAAGTCAAACAAAGAAAAGCAAAAAAAAAAAAAGATATACTTGTGCTCACAAATGAAAGAAACGATCGAGTCGTAGCCAACAGCCTACTAATCAAAGCAAAACATATAGCCAGTTAATTGAAATGTTTTAATTATTGTCAATGCCAATTGATTGTCAAGAAGATGCATGAAAGCATATTTCATTATGCAAATAAGAAAGCACATTTCTTATTCATTATCTACCTGCACACTTATTGCTTTCTATAAAAAAAAAAATGTATTTCATCTCCAATGCACATCATTTAAACATACATATCAAATGAAGGAGCAACAAGAAAAAAGAAACTATAGGCATGTAATACATAGAGAGCTTCGAAACACTTGTATGAAGCAAGAAGAGATAATATGGTGACTTATTTTAGCTTTGTTAAAACCAACATGTTTTTTAAGCGTAAATGACATCTACAAAGTTCACAGTGTTAAAGTGTTCTTTCCCATTTTGCTACTGTTGAATGTAGCGCAAGAGTAGGAACAAGAATCTCATTAAATAAATAAAAAAAAGTGCCAATATTCTCTTGTCTCTACGAAAGATTCATTGTTTACTTATAAGAAAGCACGTTTAAATTCATTGTTGTAGACGCCTACTTATCCTCATATGCATCAGCTCAAATATTGACTGTTTGCTCCCTACGCTCTAAATGGTACATTCTAAGCCAATGTTGTCTCAAAACATAGATTACATATGTAAGGATGACACCCATAGAGATTGTCAAACAGTGCAGCAAAAAAAAAAGGGTTCATTAGCTATTATTTTCATTCTCTCCATCACTCAATGGTATTACTTTGACTCGAGAATTTAAGGTCTTTTTTTTTCTTCTTTTTCCAAGAAAGGAGGAAGGAAGGAAGGGGGGGTTACTTTGACCTCCAGAATGAAGGAAAGAGGGAGGGGGTCTTTGTAGTATATTATAAGCAATTGCTAATGAAAGGGCTTTCAACAGTGTCACTCATAGGCTCTGTTATACAATAGACCGAATTATGGGCAATAAATCACTATTGATTATTATTATTTTTTATAAAAAAAATTAAGATTCATGCTATATTTAGACTGCCTACTTTTGCAATGAGTTCTCTGTATGCCAAATGATTTGATATTGGGGATTGGGACTCGACGTCTCATTTTAAGCATATGCTTTTTTTTTTAATAAGTGAGTTATTTCCAGAAACGACTTACCTAATGTCCTTTTTTTTTTTTTAAAAAAAAAAAAAAGAAGCTAAAAAAGCAAAGTCAGTCAGATAGGTCCAAGTATGCTCGTTCATACATCTTCAAGGTACTTTCATCATTAGGCAAGCAATAAACAAGTAGACAAGCATTGATCCTTAATACCATAGATAACTTTTTCTTTTTTCAGAACAATAAAGAAATAAAATAAGCACAAACACAAGCTGATCCTATTTGTTATTTCTCTTTATTTCTTTCTTTGTAATTCCTGAAATTCAGGGTTTCTTTCTTTGAAAGGATCGTTAATTAAGTATAGGCCAAATTGTCTAAATGCAAAGAAAGTGCTAAAGAGAGAAAAAAAAAAAGTAAGCTAAATGATTGAGAACAAGACCTCCTTATTGGATTTCGTCTGATTAAAGAAGTCTGTTTGATGAAAGAGTAAAAAAAAAAAAAGGCTCTTATCACCTAATTAGCTATCTTTTTTTTTTTTTGCTTGTATGATTTCTTTTTAAACTTTAAACGCATGCTCAAGTTTTTTTTAGATCAATAAAGCCATGAGCTCAAATTAATTTTTTTTTTTTAATAAGGAAATCAAAGCACAATCAAAGTCAATTGGATGCGCAAATTGAAATCTCTGAGCGCGAACGAAACGAGTCGGAGGGGCAATCCTATATTGTGTGTGTGTGCAAATTCAAAAACCTGTATAAACCTATATTTATCTCTATTCTTTCTCTTTTTTTCCCCCTTTCTCTCTCTCTTCCTTTCCTCTTCTTTTTTCCCTGTAAATTTTTCATGCTTATTTATTTCTCTTTATTTTAATTTTTATACCATTTTGCAAGACTTTATATTTCAATTCATCCATATCTTGCTATTTCATTACTGTCTATTCAATTTATATACCAATTGTATTTAACCAATGTGGATTATTTCTCGAGTGGTAAGTTTAAAATAAATAAAATAAATAAAATAAATAAAATAATAAAAATAAAATAAAAATAAAAAAAAAGTCACCAAGTACCTAAATTTATAAAATATTCTAGTTTGGTGAGTCACGGTGGACAAGAGCCATTTTCTGTGCTATCAGTTTACAGGCACTATTAGCAATAGCCTTTGAGGCTATCATCTTCGCTTTCCATTCAAATGAAATCAATATGATCAGTACACTTTATTTATCATCAGCAGATACCATGAGTCTGTCTACTCCTTACGCCAATGCAAGATCACTCTTGGTCTACTTTGTGTTGTTTATCATTGCACAATTCTTTACAGTGCTACTGGTCGTTGATGCTGTAAAGTAAATAAGATTAAAACGAGACAGACAAAGAACATACAGCTAAACGTCTAATCTGTAGATCTATCAGCGTAACACAATTCAACTCATTGCGCTGGTCGCCTTCGAAATAGGAATGAGTGCTTATTCTATTATTCAATTTCACCAATCATCTACACTTGTGGATGAAACCTCCAGTTCAGATTCTACTAATGTACAACTTGCCTTGACTTACCTTGGCAACGCATTTCACTTGTCTATGTGGGCTGAAATTACACAAATGTGTGTGATGGTCATCAGTACAGTTGTCTTTGTGTTTTTGGCATACAAACTTTACCTGGAATTTGGTTGGCACATTTATAAAAAGATCGGCGCTGATTTAGCTATGCGAGGTAATCATACACACACACAAAAAAAAAGTGTCACTTTTAAAAAAAACTCAATTTTTGACTCCCCCCTCCTTTGCGTTAGATCGATATAAAATGTATCAAATTTTCATGATGCTGCTAAAATTTGATTTCTTCTTCTTTCTTGGATTCTCGGTTCAGTACCTTGCTCTGTTGATAGTTGCTTGGTGGCCAGATGCATCTGCTAGTGGAACAGAAACAACTATTGTGAAGGAACTGATTGAACACATCATTCTGAGTTGTGTCATCTCTCTCACCATGCTTTTCTCAGCTTATTGGGGTGTAAGTACAGCAAGAAAAAAAAAGGGAGACTTCCCTATGAATGATCTAACATGATTTTAATAGTTGAGCCGAGAAAAGAAGTTCCATATGTATATCTTTTTAATATTATGCGCTGCAAGTATGGGTTACTATATTTACATGCTTGTGCAAATCGCCCAAGATCCTGCTAGATTTTTAGGTTCAAAGGCCTTTTTGACCTTTTTCTGTAAGTAGCATTGTCTCGGTATTTCTTTTGGTTTTTTTTTTTTTTTTTTTTACTTATCTTTCATTGTCTTCTAAACAGTGTGTGTTGATATGGTCCTTATCTTGGTAAGAACATAATTGAGTCTAATATATCTAATTTATTGCTCAGACTAATTATTATTATTATTATTAGGCTTCTGTCCCTATAGCAATCATCTGTCTTCGAAACTTCAATCTTGGCTTAATGAATCATAGTAAGTATACTTGTTAAAAACAAGCTTTTAAGATTTTTCTAATCCCTATGTCTTAGTTTCGCATGCTACTGCTTCTGCTTCTTCAGCTCTTTCGATGGCAAACTTGGGCATGGAAAAAGCCAGCTCAAATAGACGATGGTCCATTGAATAGATTCTAATTTCCTTAATACTAATTATTGTCTCATTGTATTTCCCTTTTATTTTATCAATAATAATTCATCACCATCATTGACACACTGTGCTCAGCATTGCATTTGCCTTTCGTGGGAATTGTTTGGTTTATTGTCATGCATTTCCAGGCACTATTTTATATGTGACCATTGCATGATTGATTCTCCCTTTTTTTTATATTTTGTTTCATTGCTTTGTTGTCCTTTTTTTTTCTTCTTCTTCTTTCTTTTGAAAAACATAAGAATGTCTTCATTAGATTATAGTCAAGATCCTGGACATGCTTCATTAGCACTGATTGTGCGCAAGGAAGCACCCTACAATGCTGAACCAACACCATCGGACTTGGTAAAGAATTATATCACTCCAGAAAAGTATTTTTTCTGTCGTAATCATGGACCACTACCAGACATCAAAGAAGAGACACATCGTATTGTTATACAAGGCATTGGCTGTATCAAGCCAGTTGAGGTCTCCATGAAGCAATTAAAAGGCAATTATGAGAAACATTCGGTCATGATGGCTATGCAGGTAAAAAAGAAAAAGCAGAGAATAGACAGACTTCTTTTATCTGACTTCTTTGTATAGTGTGCTGTAATGTAAACTACAACAAAAAAATGAAAGACTGGATCTAATGAAATGATGGATAGGGTAATCGAAGAGATGGCTTACACAAAGTAAAGCATACGAAAGGCGTAAGTTGTTTGAGACGATCCCCCCCAGTTGTGTTATTGACCTCCTTTGAAATAAAGGTAATTTGGGGCCCTTGTGCATTGGGCAATGCCGTCTATAGCGGTTGCAGATTACGAGATGTCCTTGCTGACGTTGGTGTAACTAGTAAAATCAGGAACATGGCACAACTCCACGTAGCGTTCGAGTCAATCGAGGCAGTATGTTTTGTTGTACAACTCTATGTTAGTGCTTCTTAAAAATCCTTTTTTTTTTATAGTGTGAAGAAGATACATGCTATGGTTCATCTATACCCTTATCTAAAGCGCTGTAAGTTGACCCATATTCTATCAGTATTTATGTGCTGAGTTATTTCTTGTTTTCTTTTTTTTTGGATCAAGTGATGAGTTTGGCGATGTATTATTAGCTTATGAGGTAAACTTAGACAGGTAGCTTACAGGCTTATGGGCTAAAATGATGCGTTAGATGAATTATCAAACTTTATCTCGTGACCATGGGTTTCCTATTAGAGTGGTTGTACCAGGTTACATAGGTGGAAGATCAGTAAAATACCTTAAATCAATCACAATTCAGGAGCATGAGTCTTTATCGTTTTACCAACGGAGAGATTACAAAATTCTCCCAGAGAGTGTAAGTCGAGAAAAGGGAACAGAGGGTATCAGTACTGAGCAATACAACAGATTTCATGTGAGGAGCAAGCAAACAGTTATTGGTGCAAAGTACCTTCCATTGGAGAATACAATGTTCAGTCCTATGTATGTAGCCCTGAAGATGGTATACATGAGGGGCCTAGTTTACATCAAGTTGTACAGGGCTACGCATTATCAGGTAAAAAAAGAAAATTACGACTGTTTTATTTTTAAGATCTGATTATTGATGTGTATGTTCTATAGGTGGTGGTAGAAGTATCCAACGCATTGGTATGCCACTTGCTTCTTCTTCTTTTTTTCTTTGTCTAGTATTGATCAATGCAAATAGATGTATCAGGTGATGATGGAAAGAGCTGGGTAGTAGCTCAGCTTCATCAACCTGCAGCAAAGGACAACAATTGTCGAGTATGGGGTTGGTGTTTATGGTCTGCTGTTGTGGCTACTAAAAGAAATGTGAGAATTGTTAGTAGAGCAAGTAAGTAGTTCAGGTGATGGTTAAATAGTCTTGTTAAATATGCTTTATTATAGCGGACTCTTCTGGTAATATACAGCAAGAATACCCTGTTTGGAACTATCGTGGTGTGATGAACAATGCATGGAGAACTGTTGAGCCTGATAAACAAAACTTATCATGTCTTTAAAAGAGATTTGATATACGTATAATAAATAAAAAAATGATTGTATGTTTTTTATTAGAATTACATGTGTGTGTATGATTAATATTACAGAAATGCTTTGTATAATTGAACCAATAATATGATTCTAAGTCTAATGATGAATTACAAAAAAAAAGAAATGGTATTTTTGTTTATCGTCTAGGCTTTCTGAAGAGATAGACAAGACCGACAAAGAGGAAGACGTTAAAGATAAAGTAAGCACAAAGAATACCAAAGTTTCTCCATTTGTGATCAGCAGTCCAACCATAACGAGTAGCAACAAATTCTGAGCCAGAGTTATAACTACAGTAACCACACATTTCAGGTGAGACAGCATCAGGGTTAGCAATGTAACCAGGAGCACCGTAATTGAAGAAGTTGGCTGTGTATTCACGACAGCTTTGACCATCAGGAGGAGTGAACTTGATGAGATCACCATCAGTACACTTAACATCAACATTGCTCAATTCGTTTACGGCAAGACCTTCGATATAATAATGGAAAGGATCGAGCCAGTACATCCAAGCGCTCCAGAATCTGGGCATAGAAGAAGGAGGCTGCATCAGACCAGCAAACAAGATAAGCAAAGACATAATCAAAGGGTTAATTACGGAAGCCATCAATGGGGATTCAGAGAAAGCGGCAATGACGAACCCGAGAGAAACAGCCCAACAGACAAGCATAGAGAAGGTGATGTAAAAGTAACCGACAGTTTCAGAGTTGTTGGTCATACCAGCAGTCCAATAGAAACCAAACATGAAGAAGGCAGAATAGAAGAAAATGTAAGGCATTTCTACCAAGATGGCAGAGATAGCCCAAGAGAACCAACTGTAGTAACGAGAAGCATATTCACGTCTAAAGAACTGTCTTTCAACCATGAACTTGGGTTGAGCAAGAATAATAAGCACCATGGCCATGATGAAAGTACCAAAGAGAGCAAAGAGCTTGTTCAACAGATCAGAGGAACTGTTTCCAAGTTTCCAGTAGGTAAAACCAGTGATCAAAGAAGTAAACATGACGTTACAGAAACGACCCACGTTGTATTCAGGAGATCTCCAATAAGCCAAAGCCATACGCTTGTAGACCAACTTAAATTGAGTAGCATAACCAGTAGCATAAGTCTTGGCTTCACGAGTAGGGTTTGTGTTGGATGAGTTACGGATTTCTTCGAGCTCAGCAGCCAAGTTCTTTGCTTCTTGAGATCCTTGCCAGATTTCAGCCCAATCAGCCTTTGCCTTGCCTGCAGTACCAGCACCGACACATTCAAGAATGTATTCAGCAGGGTTAGCATCAGGAGAACACTTGGGACCACCGTTAGATTCAAAGTAGTTGATCATTGTTTGAGAGTCTTTGCCGATTTCACCATAGTAAGCAGTCTTACCACCTCTGACCAAAAGCAAGAGATGATCAAAGTGTTCAAACAAGATGGCAGAAGGTTGGTGGATAGTACACAAGACAGGCCAACCAGCATCAGCAAGCTTACGAATGAAACGAATGATGTTGTATGAACTTTGAGCATCAAGACCTGAAGTAGGTTCATCAAGGAAAAGAAGCTTGGGCTTGCCAACCAATTCCATACCAATAGTCAAACGCTTACGTTCTTCAACAGAGATACCGAAACCAAATTCGACTTGACCAATTTGAGCATCACCAATATCTTCCATTTCCAGAAGTTCAAGAATAGTTTCAACATACTTGTCCTTTTCTTCCTTTGGAACGCTAGCATCTTGACGAAGGTAAGCAGAGAAACGAAGGGCTTCACGGACGGTGACAGCAGGTTGATGAATATCCATTTGTTCACAGTAACCAGTGATACGTTCAAAGTCGTTCATGAGAGCTTCATAGTTCAAGAAGATTTCACCTTCAACCTTACCGATTGTCTTACGACGAGCCAAGACATCCAAAAGTGTAGTTTTACCAGCACCAGATGAACCCATAAGAGCAGTCAAGTGACCAGGACGAACAAGACCAGAGACATTGTTCAACAGATGAAGATCGCCTCCCTTGAAGGGAACAGTGTAGTTGATGTTTTCCCATGAGAAGGTGGTACCGTCAGAAACACTTTCCATTTGATCAGCAATTTCAGCTTGTTTGCGACGTCTGGCTTCTTCTTCTTCGTTTGTACGAGGCTTAGGAGCCTTACCAGGTAGATAGAGCTTAGTGAGTGTACCAGCTTTGCTCAAGCCACCAAATTCCATAGCAAGAGCTGTCATGGCTGTGAAGAGCAAGAAGAAGGCAATAACGACAATGAAATCAGGAGCCCAGAGTTGACTAGGTTCATAACTGAGATAGTCTCTTAAATAGTCATCACCAAGAACATGGTCTTGACCAGGTCTACCACCGTTCATCGTACAGACCTTGTGGTTCCAATCATCGTAGCCAGGACCAAAGGGAATGGCATTACCAACACCTTCACATGAATAAGATTCACCTCCCAATTCGTTGATCAAAAGAGCCTTGTAACCATAGGTTAAGGGGTTGATCCAATAAATCCAAGACAACCAAGGATGCATCTTGTTATAAGGGATAGTGTAACCAGTGTAAGAAGTAACGGCAATCAAAATGATACCAGAGACTTGAGTGGCAAGGAAAAAGCTAGAGGTAGAGGCACCAAAGAATCTGAAAAAGCCGTTCATACACATGTTGATAAAGAACAAGACAATAAAGAATGTGAAGAAGGCACCAGCAGTCAACTTGAGACCCATCATAAAGTAGGCACAGATTTCGAAAAGAAGCACTTGAACAATAGCATAAGGTACATCCATCACTACTTGAGCAAGATAGAAAGCGGATGGTCGGTATAAAGCATATTGCTTGTGTTTTTCAAGGATGGGTCTACCCATCAAAAAGGCCATAAGTTCAGATTGAGAGATGAAAGCATTAAAGAGGACGGCAAAGAAAAGGGCACCACCACGAGAGAAGGCACCGAGACCATCGGGAGCCATCATGAAGAAACAAGAAGCAGTAATTAAAGATTGAATAAGAATAGTACCGTAACGTGAGATAAGAGCACCAATATCGGTAATGTTGAGATAGTATTGACGAATGGTGAGGGCCTTGACTTGTTGATAGAAAGAGGCGGTATAAGGTGATTTCTTGTTGGCATGCTTTTGATGTTGCTCATCAACAGCTTGTCTAAAGGTATCAGCGGGGTTTTCGTTGGCAATCACTTGTTCGTATTGATCAAGATCGGCCATAGCTTGTTTATAGATATCTGATTGGAGATAGTGCTGTTCAAATTCGGAAGCAAAGCGGGGAGCACTGTCTTCAAATCCGGAAATAATTTCACGTTCATTAGGGTTACAGAGACCTGTCAAGAAATCAGGAATGGATTTACGAGGAGGACAGAAGAAACCAAGGGATTCAAAGTATTCCTTGGCGTACTCAACAGGACCGAAATACAGACAACGACCTTCGTCTAATAAGAGGACTTTGTCAAAAAGTGAATAAATACTGTTGGAAGCTTGGTAAAGGGTAGCAACGGTTGTCTTTTGTTGAATGTCGGTCATGATACGGAGAGCACGCACATAGTCGAGAGCGGAAGCAGCATCTAAACCACGAGTGGAACAATCCCAACAGTTGATGGAACTGTGTGTGGTCATCTGTTCAGCAATAGACATACGCTTACGTTCACCACCAGAAAGACCACGGACAAAGGCGTTACCGACCATGGTATTCATTTGCTTGGTGAGACCCAGCATGTTACCGAGCATATAAAGGACCTTGTTGATAAAATCTTGTCTGGTTTCATCAGGAAGACGCTTGCCGGGAGTCTTCATGCTGAGAGCAAATTCAAGTGTCTGTTTGGCTGTCAAAGTAGGATAATGTTGATCTTCTTCTTCGTTGTAGCAGACTTGACCACGATAACGTTTGGCAAAAGTATCGGGATCGATACCACCATAGCTGACTGTACCGTTGATATCGGTGTAAGCACCTCGCAAGTTAGCCATAATCTTCAAGAAGGTAGTACAGCCTGCGCCTGGACGACCGAGCACTAGTAACATTTCACCATCTTTACAGTGACCAGACAGGTTATGAAGAATTGTCTTTTTGTTCTTGCTGACGCCAAAACCAAATGCTTTCCAGAACTGAAGAAATGAAAAGACAGTAGGAATTGTGTGAGCATCGGCAGCTTGACCCTATCATCGATGCCAGAAAAAAAAATAACAATTAATTCAAGCTGATTTCATATCTTTGTGTAACGAACATACCATCACAGTCAAATCTTTCCAAACAAGACCCAGATGCTTTTGAGTATGACCGGCTTCCACTTCGTCACGTCGAAGGCCATTCAAGTATTCGTCGAGATTGAATTCATCAGCTTCAGCTGTTCCTTCTTCTAGTTTGCTAGCATGTGTTGATTTACGACTGATTCTAGAAAGTTCACGCTTCAATTCTTCATACTCCGTCTTAGCAGCTAATAATTGTGATGAGTAAACCAATACAGGTAGAAAAAAAATTTTTTTTTTATCTTTCTTTGCTGAAGATTGCTCTACCTTTAATATCTACAGCATTAGCTCCAGATTCACCATATGAATTGTCTTCTGTTTTATATTGTTGAATTTCGTTGATGGTTTGTGTAGATCCATCACTTGAGTGATGATCAAATTCTCGATTCTCTTTATGAGAATTCATCGATTAAGATACGAGAAGAATTAAAGTGAGAACTGAGAAAGAAAAGAATAAGAAAAAAAAAATAGAATCGATGATTAAAAAAAAAAGAAGTACAATATTTATAACTTTACTAAAATCTGGAAGGTTGTCAATTTTGTCACGCCGTAATTTTTCCGGATCAAGTCTATACATGGATATAGATAGCCGATCCAATCATATTATGCGCCTGCTTCCGCAGTAATCATTGAAACAAGCGGTGATGAAACAAAGCTTTCATAGAAATTAGAAATCAGATCAAGAAATTTTTTTTTTTTACAAAACATGCATGCAGTAGACAAACAAAATCAACTCCTTATTATCCTCTTTGTCTACTTTTTCTCTTTTTGGCAAATAATCGCTTGTTCTTGCTTGTGCTTCTAAAGTTATCCGAAATGCCATCAAAGCCATAGTAGTTGCAGCAAGCACAGAGAGAGAAAAAAAAAGAATACTTTGATAAATCAATAGGCTTTTCACCTGAATGAAAGAGAATACAAGATCGCTTTGCTTTGTTTTTCCGCCGAAATTGACCGAATACGAGAGAGGGGAAAGAGAGTTTAAGCAAGTAAGGCCCAGCAATAACTCCGATATTCTTTGTTGCCGGATTTATAATCAGTTGCGACTCCTTTTATTTTTCTTGAGCTAAAAAGAAAGTAATACAAACCACAAAAACTCGTGCAAGAACTAACAGTGCGCTTATCAGTATCAATGTAGGCCCTGTTTACTCTATGTCTAGTTTTTTTTTTTTATGAAATATGACAATCATATACGACCAAATGGATCGTTATGATGGTAGCACTGAAAATCCTACAATCTCCTTAATCGCTCTTTTTTTTGTTTGTAACGTATCTTTCTCTTTTTACACTATACGTTATCTTCGTTCAATGATATGGCTATTGGAAAAATCCGATAGGTTGAAGAAGCTGTATAACTTATTGGCTTGCTCAAGGTATTACCGCAGCAATCCGAGAACACCGATTGGCTTTTAGAAGTTTTTCCGCAACCTGTCAGCCAAACAATTAATATAAAACTTGGCTAACCAAATAAGAGTCCCTAGGGTTTGAGAGTTGGAGATGATCTGTATCGTTAGATCAATATATCTGGAATATTCTACATTGATCTCATGATAAGCGAAGAAATGGTCGCTGCTTTCTTTTTTGTTATCTACCATTGCTAGGAAAATAAAACAAAAATTGCAACTGTTTTTGTGTAACAACTCTCTTGGGATGAAGTAATAAAAGCAAGGTGGGTCCTCATATTCATTAGCGATAATCTTTCAAACTCTAGTATAAATGTACTGGTTCCTTTTTTTGGGATGAATTAACAACTCGGTACACTGGATTTGGAAGCAATGATTTCAAAAAATAACAATCGTATACATTTGGGTTTTGTATAGTGCTTCATAACATCACAACAATAATAAGATGATTCTTCTTTAGATTTACTGCTCTTTTTCTCAATCAAATATTTCGGTTCGCATGCAACGATTAAAATTCCAATACTCGGTTTGTTCTTTTTGATGATACAACTTACAAGGACAATGAGTATATTTGATCACTGATGAATTAAAAAAGAAGATGGCTATAAATCTCAGTTGATAAGCTTATAAGGTGTTTGTTAGACAGCAGAGAATGGTTTCTAACAACTATTTCATTTAGTGCAGTAGTTGCTTAATTTGCTGATTCCCAGCATTCTTTTGAATTCTTATTGTAAAATAGAGGACGCCTTCATGAACAAAGGTATCCTATATCTTGTACTACAAGATCAAACGATAATTGAATGTTGCTATAAAAGAGGGAATTTATTTCATAAGGCGAGTGTTAGTAATGTTAAATGATAGAACAAGAAATTAGCATAGAAGCTTTTCAGTTTTCATTTAGTACCTTCCTTTTATTTGCTAAGACCAAAGGAAACTAAATCTAAAAAAAAACCTGGCTTCAGATCACAACTGCTCTTGTATTTGTCTTGTTTGATTAATAGAAGTGGGCTGATTTGAGTAGTGATGGTGGTACTTTCAGGCCTTAAGGATCCTGCACACTATTTTAATATCCGTCATTGTTGTACATGGTAGCTAATCATCTTATTCCATTCAGATGACAGTTTGAGGACATTAATGCTACGAAAATAGCTTAGCCTTTAAAAAATGCAAAAAAAAAAAAATACACGCGAATGAAGTGTATTTAGATCAAACAACTATTGTGAATGTAAATGTTTCTTGCTTGTTTTAAAAAAAAAAAATTTCTTGACGCGACATTATTTTGACGCGTTATGTTGTTGAAAATCTTCTCTTTTTTTTTTATGTATATCCTAGGTTCAAAAATAAAAGCTATTGGCAATTGTAAAAAGAGGCCTACCCGAGAATTAATTCAGTGATATATATAAAAAGGGGATAGAATCAGACTTGACTGGGCTGCATAAATGCTTAAAGTCTAATTTCAGATTTAAAAAAAGGGGGGAGGGGGAGTTTTTATTTTCTTTGTTTTTTTTTCAACTCTACAATGACAACCTACGCAGTAGACATATACCAGAAGGATGAGCACATGGACAACATCAAACAAATTTTAGCCTCTAATCTAACGCGAGAGGAGCGCAGTGAAATAATACGCTACCTACAGAAATGCAGTTCGTTTGACATTGTTGGCAAACTTCCCATTCAGCTTAGCACACGTATTCTCTCGTATCTTACGCCTGAGGAACTCTGTCGACTACGAACTGGTAACAGCAAGATCATCCGATCTCATCTGATAGTAACCTATTTGTCCTTTTCTTAGTATCCCGATCATGGAATAAGATATTAACGCATGACAATCTATGGAGACGCATTTGTATTGAATACAGTATCATACCTGAGAGTATGGAGGCATCATTCCCTTCATTCGAGCACCTTCGTATTTATTTCGATCTCTTTCGCCGTGCACTTACCATGACCAAAACATGGAAGACATTTCGTTGTAAGCGATATGAGCTTCGGTACCACACAGGGCCAGTTTTATCACTTCTTATCAGTCATATCACTCGTATTTTCAGTGGTGATGTTGATGGAAAAATTCATGTATATGATGCACAGAATCGACGCTATCTTCATTTCATTCAAGCTCACACGAGTCATGTTTCTTGCTTGGCACACAATGGACAACACATTGCTTCCGGCTCTTCAGATCGCTCTATCCAAGTCCATTCTATCTTCAACTTTGCTCATAGTGTTCGCCTAGAAGGCCACGAAGCACCTGTGACAGCACTTACTTATGCCAATGATCGCATCTTAATGAGTGGATCCGTAGATCGTACAATCCGTATTTGGGATACAAGTAAAGGTAGCTGTCTCCGTATTTTGCAGGGACAAGAAAACACAATCCAGGTACTTGCCTTCTGTCCACAATTCCCCCTAAAGTATTGTCAAAGTGAACAAGATGCTACGATTGCTAAATCGAACAAGGCGGGATTTATTGTGTCTGGCTCAAGTGATCATAGTGTGTTTGTTTGGGACTTGAAGACATCCATCGAGAATGATATACCAGAGGTAATCACGACTGTCATGGAAACAAATGGACCGGTGACTGCTTTAACAGTATACGATGAATTGGGTGAGGAAGAGGAACAAGCGTGGCAGAAACAGCAACATCAACAAGGCCATGTCAATGACTATGTGGCAGCTAGAAGGCCTATAGATATGCCCACTTTCGTAGCTTATGCAGGATATTCTGATACAGGCATCTCTATCTTTTCATTGCCTGGTCTAGAAAAGACTCAAGTAGAGTCACCTAATGTGCATCTCAGCACAATATGGTCCATTTCTCCAGCCACTATACATTCAAAACTTATAACAACATCGAGTGATAGAACAGCTATTGTGTGGGATCTCAAATCATCGAAAAAGAACATCACTTTGACAGGATTTGGCAGTGCTGTTTTGTCATCTGCTATATCTCCACAAGAAGAGATCATTTGCTTTGGAACAGAAAAAGGTCATTTAGTTTTATTCGATTTACAAGAATTTGAATAAAAAACGATAGAAGTTTTTTCTTTTTACTAATAATGGCTTCATAAAATGACATTTGAGATCTTTGGTTAGTATGCGTTCAACTGAAACTGAATTCGCGCCCTATTTTTGTATGTGTGTGTGTGATACAATGATTGCAATATGGTGATTTGTTTCTTTCTCTTTCATACTTAAGTATGTTGACCATTTTCCAAGCATCCTACGAAGGAAAGCTTTTTGTTGTACAACAAATGGCTGAAGCAGACAAAAGTCTGATCAGTTCATTTGACGAGGTAATTGTTCAGTCATCAGTATAACAAAGTAAGATCCTTATTCTTAAACAAAACTCTTTAGGATGGTCGTAATGCTCTTCACTGGGCAGCATCGGGAGGTCATTCAAACATTGTAGAATATCTGCTGAGCAAAGGTGCCTCAGTTAATATTCAAGATAAGGAGGTATGTGTGTGTGTGTGTTTATGAAACCCAGTAGATAGTACGCCTTGCTCAATCTTTATTTTTATGCTGGCAATAGGCTTCGTGGACCCCACTCATGATTGCAGGTATAAGACATGTGCCAGTTTCGAAAAAAGAATAGAGTAAACAATGTATCAAGACATGGCACTGACTCTTCAAGTTTAAAAAGCCTCTGCTGGTCATGCAGAAGTAGTTAAACTATTGTTAGAGAAAGGTGCTGATCCTTCCCTAGAAAATGAAACCAAGCAGTCTGCCTTGTAAGTAACCTCTTTATACTTATGATAACAAATGATTGACCTAAGGGTGATAGACACTATGCAGCTTCAAAGAATCGTATTGATGTATGCTATATATAAGCATTTGTTGAGTCATTTAAATCATGCAATGGTGATAAATTAACGTGTTTATGTTAGATTTGCAAATTACTACTAGAGCATCAAGCTCCTGTCAATCAAACCAACAAGTACAAACAAACGCCATTGTAAGTCAAAATCGTAGTATTGACCATTGAAACAAATACACCAATATCTTACTTTTCTAAACTGATGACTGTATCATAGACATCGTGCTGCAAGTGGAGGCTATATCAAGGTGATTGAGTTATTACTGGAATACAAATCAAGAGTAAATCCCAAGGATGCTGAAGGAAATACACCTCTGCACTTGGCTTGTGAAGAAGGTCATGGAGATTGTGCTGTCTATTTGATTGAACACAATGGAAATTTGGATTACTTAAATAGCGAGAGTAAATCACCAATTGACTTGTGTCCAACAAAAGAAGTCAAATCGTTTATTCTTTCAGCAACATCAGAAAAGGACTAGTTGTTCTTTCTTGTTTTGTATGGATAAGAAGACATTGGGTGCACTTGTATATCGAAAAAATAAATAAACCTTGCTGTAATTTACATTGCTGCATTATGAGTTTCGTCTATTTTCATTTGATGGCTAATCAATAGAGTATGTTACGTTCAGTAAAGCATTGTTTCAATCAATCAATCCCAGCTTAAAGCAGCATAAACTTTGTAAAACCATTTCTTATTGATAGTTTCGTCTTCTTTTTCAGTAAAAAGCAGCTAATTGTGGTAAAAAAAAAGAAACATAGCATTATGTGTTGATGAAAATACACTAGTGGATGATGATGATGAATTCTATAGCTTTGGTTCGTTTCCAGACTGGGTCGATGTAGCTCAGCTAAAAACACAAACTGCCAAATTGTCTGTGTATATGAGCTTTTATCAGATGAATGTAAATTTGCTTGTTAAAACCTTAAGGTTACTTTTCTATCCCTCGTTGTTAACTATAAGTTTAAACTTGTTTGTTTTGTTTATATTGTTGAATTTATTTTCTTTGTTTGTATTGTCCAAGACATGTTGTGATGAATTCAAACGATCAGTTCATCAAGTTCAATGAACAAGCCATTGTAAAGTTAACTTCTTTCTGTCTTGGTAAAACACATAATATTTTAGATATTACAAGCAATAAAGAGACACCTGCAGTTTTCCTTTTGGAGGCACTTAAATGTGATCTCTTTCTTTGCTTTAGAAAAAACGCACAACCTATACTTTCAAACAATGTTTATTGAAACTAGTTAATACAAGGTGGAATGGTTGAAAGTAACGGATCTGATGTAGATAGTGTTGATGGCGAGACAAGAGTAGATTCTCTCTGTTTTGATGCTTCTATTGCTTTTTTACGCTTACTTTCTTCCCATAATGCAATTTCATCCTCTCCCAGTCGACGTACAGGGTCAGCCAATACTTCTGCTCTTGAAACAAGAGGTAATCCGATAGCATCTTTCATGGGCACATATTGATCTTCAGGAAGATCTAAAGGACTAAAAAAGCCCACGCTATTGACTGTATTAGACATTGGCTTATCGGTATAAATTTGAATTGCTAATTGGTTGTCATTGCTTAGCTTTGCAACAGGCTGATTTGCTTTGGAGATTGGATGCTTAGGAGTAGTTGATGTCTTGTTAAACAGCCCTGTAAAGTTATGTGTTGATCTACTCGACTGTCCAATTGAGTTGTCTGTTTGATTGTTGACAGGTGATTCGGTTTCTGAGATGCCATCCTGTGTATATTCTTCGCTAAATCTACTGCTAGTACCACCCGGACTGATATTGTTGATCGATTGGCTAGGCGATTTCCATATAAGTGGGATATAGGTTGCAGGAATAGGCGATCTTAGAAATTTTTGAAGAGGATAAGTGACCATGGTTGGACTCTGTATAATACTTGTAGCTTCAGATGATGATGGCAAGGCCCGAGTGTTGGGCTCTATGCTTGGAGAACCGCCAAACATGGGACCATATAATGAATTGCGCAAATGATGTGATGTAAGTACCAGAGTCTGACTTGCTGATTGATCTTGATAAGTTGCTTGTTGCTCCTGAACAGATAAACGTTCTTCATTTCCTTCGTCTCCTTGCTGCTCGGTTGATATAAAATGTTGGTGTTCCTTTTTTGCTAGATTAAGTGAGCCTAGGCGAATTCGACCTTGTTGAACTGGACCTTTGTTTGATCTATCTTGTTCCTCGTCATATTCGTATTCTAGGTCTGAGTCTGAGTGATCCTGTCGATTACGTGTTGTGTTTCTCCAAACAAAGATGCCTACAGCAATTCCTGCTACGACTAGTATTCCACATGTACTCAACACGACCGTTTCTACTCGACTCAGCCCTGAAGCTGATGATTCTCCTTCAGAAGATGATACGTTTTGGTCTATGCCTGATGTCACGTCGCTGGGAAAATCTAGTCCAGGTAAACGAGTAGGCTGGCCATCTGCCAGTGGTGGTAAATCCAATGGATGAGCTGGATGAGCTACTTTTGCCTCGTGAAAGTTAGACACCGTTTCAAAAGAAGCTGCTGCAATCAATGTTTTGAAAGACAAATCATCTGTGAAGGTTTCAGGGTTGTATGGGAACTGTTTACGAGCATTTGGCTGGCATGAAGTATCATTTTCATCACATTGTATTGCTAGTTGTATATCAAAAAAAAAACATTTTATTGTATAAGATGATGAAGAACAATTCAATTCATTTTTTTTTCTATAAAAAAGAGAAATAGGTCACCTTTTACTGTTGCTGTTGGTGCTAAATCTGAAATAGTGGCTGTTTGTACATAATGGAAACTAAAAGTGAGTAACAAAAAAGATAAAGATCTTGACAAGTGCATTGATTGAACAAGTACGCACTAAATAAACTTGTAGAATAACAGAAAATAAAAAGAAGGGCAACATTGATCTAGCTTGTTCAACAAATGGAGCTTTTGCCTTTTCGGAAAGTTTGAAAGCAAGTGAATTAAAATTTTGACTTGCTCGGAATTATTTGACAGTTTAAGCAACCTTTATTTTTTCTCTCTCTGATCATTACTGCTATCATATGAAAATAAGAAATCCAAACTTCCTTTTTCTCTTTAATCAATTTGAAACAAACGAACCTGATGGCAGTAATGATTTTCACAATTTAATGAGTGACACTTGACGTTGGCTTTTTATTTTTCGGATCAATACAAAAGAGCCAAATACATTTCGTAAGGAAGCAAACATTGCTTTTATATTTTCTTGTTTCTTATTCATGCTTGAATCAATTTCCTTAATAACGCCTAGTATACTTTTTCCGAGATAAATTTTGACATGAGCGTTTGGACAGAGAAACAATCAGAAGGTAAACGAATCAAGCACAAGTTATAGCAGAGAAGATTGCCTATCTATTCAAAACTCAGAGTAACTACTTTATGCAGCAGGGCTTTGTCATTTATATGGAAAAAGAAGAGATCTTCTTTACAGTCACTATACTCATATGAATGGCAATTAGAATAGAGAAACGCTATCGTCACCTTAGAAAACCAGTTCTTCGTATTGAAGAGAATTAGTAGAAGTCTCTTGCTTCATTTATAAGCATCAGAAGCAATACCTTTCCTTCATAAGTTGGTATAAAGAAATGAAAGAGACCAAAAGGCCGGCAAAATCCCAGCCTTCAAGAGATTTTGAAGCTCAGTAAGATTGTTTCGGCGAAATAACTTTCAATGTCAAGCAAATCCTTTTGTGTGAATCTTTACCTCAAAAACGGATATTACTCGTTTGTCTAAACAAGAGTAAAGCTTCATTAAATCAAATCCAAAGAACCATACAGAAAGAAATTAGCATTAAAGGCCTACAAGATCTTGCCTACAATATAAAGTATCCTCATACCTTTCTTTTTTCTCTCTCTCTTTTGTTTTGTTACTAAGCATCATTTAATTTAGATCAGTAAGAAAGTAATGCTTGACAACAAACAAGCTGCAGCCAATCTTATTTTGTGTGTGCATGCATGTATGCATTTGAGATTAAATTTGGCATAAGTAAGCGGACTTTAAGAAAACACATTAATTGAAATCGCTTTGCTCTCTTTCTCTCCTTTTTTATTCTCTCTTATTCTCTTTTTCTCTCTTCTTGATTATGAGTACAGAAAGGGAACCTCTTCTTCAACCAGAGGATGATCGGATAAACAATCAAGATGACTTGAACCCATCCTCTCAAACACGCGATATCCAAAGTGGCAAATTCACCATGCTCGAAAAGGTGCTCTCTGCCTTAGCTGCTGCATTTTTTATAGGTCTTTGTGTTTTAGCAGGACTTTATACACGTCGTGTCTATGATGGCAAGCCTGGAAACTCTCCTGTAGCCCCTTCACCACCTGAAAATAATAGTTCAGCAGTAAGAGTTCGAATTTTTTAAGCTGTTTGCCTTTGAGAAAAAAAGCACTTATCTTTCTGTTGCTTTGTGTAGCCTCTTTGTACCACTCCAGAGTGTGTCTTAACAGCAGCACAAATCCTTCAGGTAACTTACACTATAAAATGATCAGCACTTATTTGAAGCCTGTGGATTATAATAATTAAGAATTCCTAATTTTCTATGATTCGCTTTATTTAATCTAGGATATTGATATGACATTGGATCCTTGTGATGACTTTTACAAGTATACATGTACAGTTACAAAACCAGGATACTTTGTCTACCAATAATACAATTAGTGACCCTAACTTGTTTCTTTTTTTTTTGGAAATTCAAATTAGGCAGCAACTGGGAAAAGAGCCATGAAATTCCTGATGGAAAATCTGCAGTTGCCACATTTACAATTCTTGCCAACCAAAACAAGGAAGCTTTACGTAGTATCTTTTCTGGTAACTTTGAAGACTTCTACAAGCGCATTCATGCCAAGACATTATCTGGTCCTCTGCCTGATCCAGAAAAGCCAATTGATAAACAAAATTTCGAGAAAGTCAAGGGCTTGTTTGATTCCTGCATGAATGAAGCTGCCATTGACAAGAAGGGTGCCGAGCCTATCTATCCTGTTCTCAAAGAAATTCAAAGTCGACTACCATCCTCCAGTAGTCCTGCTGATGCACGCCAATTAACTCAAACACTTGCATTTTTAGCCAATCGCAATATCGGAAGTCTATTTGAAATCATGGTCGATGCAGACCCTAAAGATCCCTATGTAAACTCACTCCAACTCTACCAATCAGGTCTCACTTTACCCACTAAGCAGTATTACACTCAAGATGAAACGATTGAAGTATTGACAGAAACCATCAAGGATACTCTGGATGCCATATACAATACAAACAAAGCTGCTGCTCTTGCTGACGCATTGGCTCCTATCAATATTGAGACAACTGCTCGTCTTGTTGTAGAATTCGAAAAGAAATTGGCTGCTATGAGTGAACTTCCTGAAGCATTCCAAGATCCTGAAGCTACCTACAACCCCATGAGCTTATCTGAGTTGGCCAAGCTGGCTCCTCGTGTTGACTGGGGACTTTATGTATCTCAACTTTTGCCTTCAAGTGCTCCTCATCCCGATAAGATTGTTGTTACCTTCCCTAAGTTTATTGGCAATGTCTCTGAGGAATTGCTTGACAAAGAAAGCGCTCGTACTTTGCAAGCTTATTTTTCATGGAGAGCAATTTACGCTTACTCTGATGCTTTGAGCGAAGATATACGTGAACCTATTCATCGCCTGAATTCTCGTTTGATTGGTACGAACCCCAAGTCAAAAAAGCCTCGCTGGGATACTTGTTTGGACGAAATCAATGGTGCACTTGGCTTTATGGCTGGCAGATATTATGTTTTAGACAAATTTGGCGGTGAAGCAAAGGAGCGTGCGGATGATTTTATCAACAGTATCAAAGAAGTCTTTTTGAAGCGCTTGCCCGAATTGGAATGGATCGATGAGAGCACCCGCCGAAAGGCAGAAGAGAAAGTAGACAAACTTATTCGTAAGGTTGGCTATCCTGAATCTTCGCCTGACATCATGTCCCCTGTTTCTCTTTCTGGTCATTACGGTGACTTGACTATCCACTCTGATGATTACTTTAGCAACTATGCAAATGCTCGTAGATTTGAAGTTCTGACTCAATGGCGCCAAGTTGGCAAGACCCCCGATAGAGCCAAGTGGTTGATGTATCCTCATGAAGTCAATGCTTACTATAACCCTGCCTCTAACGAAGTGAGTACTAGATGTAACACGATAGATAGAGAACTTGCGATTAATCATTCTCTGGACTATTAGATTGCATTCCCTGCTGGCATTCTGCAAAATCCTTTCTTTGGAGCTAATTATCCTGATTACCTTAACTATGGTGGTATTGGTGTAGTAGTTGGACATGAATTGACAGTAAGTTAATTCTTCATTGTTTTGCTTGACAAACATGTCACTTTTTTTTCTTCTCTGACTGAATATCTAACTTTTTGTGTATTTTAGCATGGATTTGATAGTACCGGTAGACATTTTGATGCTGAAGGCCGATTAGTTCAATGGTGGACAAACGAAACTGCTAAAGAGTTTGAGGAAAAAGCAAAGTGTTTTGTCAAGCAATATAGCAACTTTACTCTTGTTGATGAAAAGGGAGAAGCTATTCATGTTAATGGCAAGTTTACTTTGGGTGAAAACTTAGCAGACAATGGTGGCTTAGGTCAATCTTATGCTGCTTGGAAGCAAAGGTATGACAGCGATCCTCAAAGCAAGCGATACAACAACGTACGCCTTCCTGGACTAGATGCATTGTCTCCTGAACAGCTGTTCTTTGTCAATTTCGGTCGTATCTGGTGCAATAAGGCAACACCTGCTCAAGCTAAGAAGGGAGTAAGTAGTTTGATAAATGAAAGGTTGATTTACGCTTATCCCTTCTAACTCGCGTTTACCATAGATTCTCACTAATGAGCATTCGCCTAACGTATGGCGTGTCAATGGTGCAGTTCAAAACTCTAACGAATTTGCAGAATTGTTCAAATGTCCTGCTGGTAGCCCTATGAATCCAACCAAGAAATGCGAACTCTGGTAGATTGATAGCATTGCAATAATAAACATAGTTAAATTGTATCCTTTCTTATTATTGATTTCTTTTATAAAAAGCCAATGTAACATCTGTTCAGATACATTGGAATCTTAACTTATAGCTGTTTTATACATAGCCTCTTATAGCAACTGGGTATAGTTGATTTGCAAAAGAACTTAAAGAGCTTCATTTTCGTCCACTTATGGAATGCATGTAACTCAGCTTTTCATGTATAAATTTTCATTGGATAAGAGCCAACAATAAAGCTTCAAGGAGCTTGAATGTAGGAATACAAAATAGGAAAGCTACTTGTTGGGTTTGAATCCCAGCATTAATTTTTTTTTTTGGAGTCTCGACACTACCTTCCATAAGCTGAGTGATTTTTATTTTATTTTAGGCAAAAGTTTCCCCTGTCCACTTGCACCAGCTTGTTTTTCTCTTTCTCTTTCTATTGTTCTTATTGTCCCTCAATTATATCTTCAAACTCTCCTAAACTATACGCATAAACAAACACACTATCTATGGACGGCATGAAGAGTGAAGAGAGCCTAGTCCTGCCGCCTGCAAGTGAGCTATTACGAAACTCAAAAGATGATGACAAGATGGTTGTTGATGAGCCTTATAACGAGATCAATCGAGGTAGGTAGCAAACTGCTTTTTCTTTTTGATTGCTACTATAGTATGGCTTTCTATTGTTTTTCTTGTTTGAGGCATAATGGGCTTGATATAACCTAAACTTATGTAACTACTCTCTTTCCTTCCTCATTCTATTAGAACCAAAACCCTTGCTTCCTTCTGTACAGGCTCTTTCAACACAAACTGACGAATATATCCGCCACCGAATGTCTGATATGTCGGTGTCATCACAACGAACAGATAGCAAGGTTCTCTCACCTTTAGAACCTGGTTCTCAACAAATGTTTCATGAGCCGTTTTCTCTCTATTATCGAAGAGGCTCGTTAGTAGACCCTCAATTGAACTCTCGCAGACCTTCGATAGCAGAAATGGGTAGCTTGCCTTTACCTAATTCAAACGTGGCTAGTCGCAGAGGATCTTTGGTCGCATCGGCCGACTTTGACCTCTCTTCTAGGTCTCCTTCACCTTCGCCACTTGCATCATTGAAACGATACCATGACAATGGCGGCTTGACTGCTGATAGCTATACAATGTCTCATGGTCCTACCTCTTCAGTGCCATCCTATGATGCATTTCAGCGAAGACATTCAATTGCTGTAGCTGTTTCTTCATCATCCGCTTCGACTGCTCCTCATACCAACACAGCTGATCCCGAATACACTCATAATAACAATCACCTTCGAAATCATGTTTTGAGTGCAAAATACAATCGGGGTAAGAACTAGTAAAGCAAAAAAAAAAAGTACAAACATTATTTCTAAAGAAAAAAGGTTGCTCTTGACAAATAGCAACAGGCTTTCGATTCCCACCAAGTACGCAAGAATCTACCAACTACAGAATATATTCTGCACCACCTAGTCCGCCTCAAACCATATCGAGTAGTGCTACATATCAAGAGCAGATGCATGAGAACAATAGGTTTAGTTCACCTCGAAGAGACAACATAAATCGACTACATCCTACCAACACTACAGGAGGAGGTCCCATGCTGCCAAGTAGCATGAACCGCCGAAGACCTTCTATGCTTGACGAAGTTATTGAGTCTCCTTCGTCTTCTTCAGTTGCGGATCATTTGCTAACCAGAAGAGCGTCAATGCCTGTAGTGCCGTCACTTCCTAAAAGTCGATATATGCTTGAGAGAGCGCCTTCTCAGCAACCTTCTCGCTTAAATCAACTTTATGGCGAAGAAGAGGAAGAGGACGAACAAAGAAGCCAAGAGCAATATATGCAAAAGAACTCGGGGCTTCGAAAAGAAACACCTTATTCTCGTTCACCCGAGTTACGAGTGAGTCACAAATTGGCCGAACGAAAGCGAAGGAAGGAGATGAAGGATTTGTTTGATGAGTTGCGTGATTCGCTGCCTGTAGAGAAGAGCACTAAAACTAGTAAATGGGAAATTTTAAGCAAAGGTAAATGATTTGAGAAGAGGAATAAATGTGATGGCTGACAATATCGATTTCAACGTATTAGCTGTCGAATATATTTCAATGTTAAAGCGTCGAGACTATGATATGGAGAATGAAATTGCTGGACTACGACGTGAAATTGAAATGATCAAGAGAGGTAGAGGATAGACCAACCCATTGGTCATGTTAATTTGCAATTAGCAAATCGAAGAAGAAGAAAAAAACAACAACCTTTATGCAGGGTTGAATCTTCAAAGACAAACTAAACATAATGATACCACCGAATTTCCATTTTTAAAACGAAACAAACTAAAAAAAAGAGGGAAAGGAGGGCTTTTTTTTTTACCTTTCGTATAATATCCATGAATTCTCTAAATATATTGACACACTTCCTTTAATGTCAAAAGTCGATCTCACGCTTTCGAGTGGAGACAAGAAAAAGAACAGTACTCTCAAATCCCTCTATCTTTGCCAATTTCTCATAATACAATTGAGCGTTATTTGCTAGATTTTGGTGATAGGCAGCTTACTGCTACAAGGACACCCTTTTGTTGGCATATTTTTCAAAAGACTACTCTATTGCCTTAATATACTGTTTCGCTTTACCTTAAGATATACAGCATATAGTTCAAAGTCAATCAATGGTTCTGAATTTTTTTGAGCAAGAAAGAAAAAAGGGGGTTGTTTAGTTTTACCCTTATGTTTTGTTTCATAAGCGCGATATCTATGAGCAAGTCATTTGTCACTGAATAAAGAAAAAGAAAGATGAAGCCCTGGAAACGAAAGTTCTGTTGTACTAATGAGAAGTCTGACAGTCTGTGCCTGATTTTCTTTTTAAAGTTTATAAATTTGACCATCGTACCCCTTTTTTCCTCCAGTGCTTATACAAATGATTGAACCACAAGCTGTTGGATACTTTGGGTGTCCACAAAAATTAGAAAAGTGGTTACTCGTTTCTTTTAACTTTACCAGATGAAATAAATCGTAAGATGAACTTTAAATAAAGTCTCATAACTTGTTTTATGCTTCTTTTTAGAGTCCAGTCAATGTTATTATTACACTTGGTTAAATCACCGAGTTTCTCATCCTATGACTCAAAAACACTATTATCTGAATGCTCACTATCAAAATATTTTGCCCCAAAGTAGTCAGTGTTTAAATTGTTATTTTCAAGTGACAATTTATAACGAGGAAAAGAGGATGACACAGCTTAAACAGTTCAGAAGTGTATTTTCCAAATAAGTAGCTTGGAAGGTTTTATTCAAACTCCGGGACACCCAAAATCAGGACACAATGTGACCGCGACCAAAAAGTGTGGACTTTAGAATGTTTGCTTTAATGAAACCAGGAAAGCTTTCCTTTCTCGAGATTCTACTTTTCTTCTTTTTCTTCCAGACACGTTACTTGTACATAGTTCCAGTCCTATAATATGCCACCTAACCCTACTTCTGACTGGACAGAGCTCCATGTGAGTGAAAATGAAATGGAACAGATAGTTGTCTACTGAGGCAAAAGCGAGAGGGAGTGCGTGCGAGAGACAGAGAGATACTGAATTACATTTGTTTATTTTCATTTATCAACAATAGGATCGTTTCTATAGGTATGAAAGAATAACTTTTTTTCTTCTTTACTCAAAAATAGTACTTGGTTTAAGAATGAATGAGCATATATCCTCCTGTCTATAAAACTCATGACATTATTATCATTTTAAATTTCATCTACATGTGTTACTGGCAGAAAACAAGAGGTTTATTCATTGTCATGGAACCAAACTGATCTATCAAAGTACATGATTGCTGCTGCACAGCATGGTGGCCCAATAGGTATATCAATTTGAGATTAGCTTACCCTAATTCTCTTCGGCCTGTTAAGAAATAGACTTATTCTTTTGTTTTTTTTATATATTTACGTTGTTCTTTTGAAATGTAGCAATGATACGAGACGACAAAAAAGTATTGTTATTGCAAAAGCAGCAGCCTATCAAACCAACCATCTACATTTATACAAGTGCTGGCAAACTTATTGAGCAAATTCAAGTAAGTTTTTTTTTTTAAGTTTCTAATGTTTCAACCATTAACTTTTTTATCAACAAAGTGGGATAAAGGACGAATTGTTGCTTTAAGCTGGACTGACCAAGAACAACTTGTGGTTGTCATAGACGATGGCTCGGTCCGATTATATACTTTAGATGGAAATCATACACAGTTTTCGTTAGGAAAAGTAAATATGACTTGAAACAGAAAACAACCAAATTGATCTAAACATAGTGATAATAGGATGCTATGAATGATGGTATTATCGACTGCCAGATATGGAGTGGTGGTTTAGTAGCCATGACTAGTCGGTACCAACTCATCTCAGTCACTAGCTTTGAAGAACCCCAACCAAAATCGATGGCAGAATTGCGACTGGAGGAACCACTTCATAGTTGGACAGTTGTACCTCCCCAATTCACCCTCAGTCGTCACGTTGAGGTCTTGATTGCCACAGGCAGTACCATCTTGGTTGTTGACAGTAAAGAAGTGACAGATCAACACTTGAATCAAGGACCATTCACCAAAATGGTTGTTTCTCCTAATGGCAAATTCTTGGCCCTCTTTACATCTGATGGTAAGCTCTGGGTTGTGTCTACTGATTTTCAAAAGAATCTCTCAGAGTATGCCACCAAATCCAAGATTGCTCCTCAACAACTAGTTTGGTGTGGTACTGATTCAGTCATACTGTATTGGGATAAAATTGTCTTGATGGTAGGCCCATTTGGTGACTGGATCAAATATACATACGATGATCCAATTTATCTTGCTTCTGAAATTGATGGCGCAAGAATTATCAGTAATGATAAATGCGAACTTTTACAAAAAGTACCCAGTATGTTCAATTGAAAACAAACTCGTTTCTATTTGAAGTCTTCTATTCAACATCTCAAAAACTATTGATTTCATTAGCCTCAACAGAGAATATCTTCAAGATTGGTTCGACTGAACCTCCAGCTATGTTGTTTGATGCTTTAGATCATTATGAGGTAATGTGAAAAGAGAACGGAAGCTTTTCTTTCAATCAATGGATCATTGTTCATATTTTTTGTTCTCTCTAGCGTAAAAGTCCAAAGGCCGATGAAAATATTCGTAGTGTAAAGGCAGAGTTAGTTGATGCAGTAGACAGTTGTATAGAGGCAGCAGGCTTCGAATTTAATCATTACTATCAACGCTCTCTTATAAGGGCTGCTTCTTTTGGTAAATGTTTCTTGGAAAACTACAATGCTACCAACTTTGTTGATATGGCTCAGAGCATTCGCGTGTTGAATGCTATTCGCCATCATGATATTGGTATCCCTCTTACTTATGTTCAGTAAGTTGAGATCGCTCTATGTATTTAATGATTTATCTAAATCCAGCTTCCAAAAAAAACAGATATAAGCGCTCAAGTCCTGAAGCTTTGATTGATCGCCTCATTAACCGAAATCACCATTTACTTGCCATACGTATAGCCGAATACCTTAAACTTCGAACTGATAAAATATTAATTCATTGGGCATGCGAAAAGATCAAGAACTCCACTGAAGACGAAGAGACAATCTGTCGAACGATCGTAGATAAACTTGGCAAGAAGCCTGGGCTATCTTATGCTGAGATAGCAAAGACAGCTCATAATGCAGGTCAAACACGTTTGGCTACCAAATTACTTGACTACGAACCTAGAGCAGCTGATCAGGTACCTCTTTTGATCTCTATGCAAGAGGACGAAACAGCTTTGATTAAAGCTATCGAAAGTGGTGATACAGATTTAGGTAAAGAAGAAAAAAAAAGCAATGCACATAAGATGACGCTTTAACATGGACAGCATGTAGTTTATTTGGTTATTTTTCATTTAAAACGCAAATTACCTTTGGGCGATTTCTTCCGAATGATCAACAACAAGCCAATGGCTTGTAATTTGCTTGAAGTTTATTGTAAAGAACAAAATATTGAGCTTCTTCGTGATTTCTATTATCAGGATGATCGAAGTATTGATGGTGCCAATATCAGGTTGATAGAAGGCTTTAATGAGACGGTAAGTTTTGTATTTTAAGAACAAGTACATTTATAGAATAACTCACTTTGATGATTTTCCATCATATTAGGATATTATTGAGCGTATTAAAAAACTCAAAGAAGCCGGAAAGATATACAGCGAACATCGTGAGCAAGCATTTGAAGCAAAGGTGAGTAGCATTGTTTCATTTCTTTACAATCAAAGAAGGGGGGAATTGACTGTGTCTCTCTTTTCTT
This sequence comes from Blakeslea trispora, assembly GCA_025331445.1. NCBI lineage: Eukaryota > Fungi > Mucoromycota > Mucoromycetes > Mucorales > Choanephoraceae > Blakeslea > Blakeslea trispora. Next base: position 58,517 of record JAIWNE010000074.1, on the reverse strand, counting down.
GGTAAAAAAAAATAGGCTGTAGACGAAGCAGTTCGATTACTTCAGTCTCAACTTCAATTGGAAAAAGATACCCAACAATCCTTTACAGGTCTCTCTACAAGTGAGACCATCTATAAGTGTACTGTACTTGGTCAACACAATAAGGCTAGTAAGATCAAAACAGATTTTAAGATCCCAGATAAGAGGTAACCCAGAAAAGAAAACTCTTTTGTACACAATGCAAAATAACCATCTCTTTTGTATAGATTTTGGTGGATCAAACTTCGTGCTTTAGTTGAAGTTAGAGATTGGGAAAACTTGGAAAAGCTTGCCAAAACAAAAAAGTCGCCTATTGGCTACGAGGTAACTAGAAGAAAAAAGCCATGAAGAACACAAGAGAGAACTGTTCGTTAATATAAGAAAAAAATCAGCCGTTTGTAGAAGAATGTATCCGAGCTCGACAATACCAAGAAGCATCTAAATATATTTTGAAATGTGACCCACCTGTGCGCCCAATGCTGTTTGTTAAGATTGGTGCTTTCAAAGAAGCAGGAGAACAGGCCTACTTGAATAAAGATGTTGAGGGACTAAGGTATGTTAAAATTGATATTGGCCTAGGGCTTTTGACTAATATCTTTATTTGTTGTTTAGGGAGGTACGAGCAAAATGTACAAACCATCATGTTGCCCAAGAACTCGACTCACTACTTGCTCAACTGAATGCTAAATAAATAGCAGAATAATAAAGAAAAAAGCTGTATACTAAGTAAAGTTACAGATACACATTGATCTAGTTATCTTTTTTACCTGTGTAAATGCTCTTTTTTTTTTTAATATTATAATCCAAAACAACAAGTGTTATTTGAATTTAAAGAGGAGATTCGAGTTGTTGACAGAGAAATAGATTTTATGCCGACTTAAACTTGCTCTGTTATAATGAACCTTGTACCTGAAATATGTATATACAGTAGTTGCTCGATTTAAGAGTTCTTCGATATAAGAGTATTCTCAATATAAGAGTAGCAATCCTTTGACTTTTATCGCCTCAAGCGCTGAAATGCCCATTCAATTTAAGAATATGCTCAGTCTAAGTGTGCACTCCTCAAGAATATGAGCACTCTTAAACAAAGCGACTATTGTACAGAAAGAAAGTAGTGTATGTATTTTTTTTATGTCGGTCCTCTTGGAACCAGGCTAACACCTTGAAGCTTACAACATAAAAGTAAAAAAAAAAAAAAAAAATTATCCAAAATAAGTTAAGGTGAGCTTCTTTTGATAGACATGATAGTAAACAAAGTTGTTTTTACATGAAAGGGAGCTATTCTCTTTTTGAATATGAAATAGCCCTTAGTACAAAAGATCTTGATGTAAAGCTTCAACTTAGTTAGAGTGATACAATTGGTAGGAAGATCCTCTCAGTAAGAAGACAGCTTAATTTAGCAATAGAAAAAATCATGTTTTTTCCCCTCTCTTTGTATTAAAAGAGAATTTATCGCCAAAGCTTTTGATTTTTTTAAGCACAGCTTGCATATCTATGCCCTGAAAAAAGAGAAAAAGTACATCTTCCATTATATAAATATATATTTTACATGACAGAGAACTCTAGTGTATTCGGTTTAGGACACCAGGTAAAAAGAAAAAAAAAATAAAGCCAGACTTTCCCGAAAAAAAAAAGAGATGAACTAACCCATGTTCAGGCAAGATGCTTAACCAGCGTCGCGCACAATACAGAGCAAAGCCAGTTCTTGACAGGATCAGTGGGTGTCAAAGACAATATTGTTTGTCTGCTAGAATACGATGAGGATGACATGGTGATCACATCAACTCAGTTTAGTCATCCAGAAGAAGTATGGAATATTGCTTCTTGTCCTATGAATCCCGATATGTTTTTCACTTGTCATAGTCCAGGTAAAGAACTCATACAAGAAGACAATAACAGCAATTGATACAGTATCAGTTTCAGGTAATCCCCTAGAGAAAAGAGCAACCCTCTGGCAAAAGCCAACCGAGATAAAACCAAGCACGGACCAACCCTTTAGTCTGACATCGATCTGTACCTTGAATTTCACTGGTATTCAAAAGTAAGCTAAAAGGATTATGCTTGGTCGAACCGGATTCATTTATTGTTTCTTTAGAATACTTTGGGGTATTCAATTCAAAGATCAGACAATAGCTATGGAAAATCATCGAATTCAATTGGGAAAATTGACTGAAGCAACTTATCAGGTTTGTATAGAAGAGAGAGAGAGAGAAAATTAGACTAAGATGGCTATATATCAGCATGAAATGACATTGGATGCTTCTCCGTGGCTTTCATCGTCTATCAACTGCTTAAGCCAACTAAAAGATGCTGTCTGGAACCCACATCAACAAGAGATATTTGCAGTAGGTGGTCAAGCTCTGTTAGGATGGGACTTGCGTTCAGGCAAATCAAGTATGTGTCTCTCAAAGGCACATGAAAGTACAGTACGTGCAGTGGATGTGAATCCCAATCGTCCTTATCATGTAGCCACAGGTGGCGATGATGCTATGACTCATCTGTGGGATGTGCGTCAATTAAATCAGCCATTGATGGCACTCGAAGGTCATTCTCATTGGATTTGGTCTGTAGCTTTTAATCCATCACAAGATCAATTGCTGCTGACATCTAGTTCGGATACCTTGGTGAACCTGCATAATGTTGTCTCTGTCTCTTCCGCCACCTATGATGATGAGGAGGAGGATGAACCCATGTAAGTATGACATTTTTTGATTGAGGGCGAATCTAGCTTATATAAGATAACTATAGGAGCAAACCATCGGATGGTCTTGTTTGTACATTCGATCAACATGAAGATAGTGTCTATCAAGTGGCCTGGAGTTCGGCAGATGTATGGACATTTGCTTCTGTATCTTACGCTGGTCGTATTGTCATCAATCAAGTACCTCAACAAGAAAAGTTCAAAATATTGGGTCTCTAAGAGAATTCAAGAGAGAAAGAAAGATAGATGTGACTTCTCTATTCTTTAGACCATGTCCATGTAAGCGTCATCCGCTTCTGTTCCCTTCTTTCACTTTGGACTTGATTTTCTCTCATCATTTTGTATATACATGTATATCACAGGAAAGAAAATGAGTCAAAGTAGTACAAGAGTGCGAAAAAAAAAGAATACTCATCTCTTAAAAAAAAACAAAGATAAATAAAAGACTTGATATACACACGTGTTTATTGACAGTATGAATGCTGTGCTAACTAAAGAGAATATGACTTGATTAATTGAAGATTTAAAGATTTCTATTTGTTTGTTTATCATTACCTAATCTTATTATACATATGTTTCAACTAAAATTAGCTTAAAACACATTATCCTCTCTCCCTCACTTTCTTTATCTATTTCTCTCTCTCTGTTTTTATTGTTATCCAAAGACAAAGAATGGGTTATAACAATAAAGCCTTAATTGACAATATGAAAAAACGTTATTGTTGGTACAAGACACCAGAGCTAAAGGACATCATCCAAGCCATGAGCAAACTGGATTACTTTATACCTTCTGAAAGAGAAAAGCTCAAAGAGATGTTTGACCAAATCGATACAGGCTATCGATACGAACCCTTCAACTCGGGAAACCGTTTTCCAAGGCAGCAATCTTGGGTCTATATCGGCGCCCCAGAGTACATCGAAGTACTTCATGAACTCAAACGATTGCTATCTCAAAATGACTCAATGCCTAGTACTCCCGTACCTTCAAATCATATGAACATAATTCACTTGAAGCTGAATGGCTCTGATGAGACGCTAGAATTTAACAGACAATTAACAAGGCTCAAGATTTTAGTGGCATCCAATGTGAAAGTGTATGAACGAAATACATTTGAAGAGACTTTCAACTTGCGATGGCGATAATCATGCTTGAATCAAATAAATGAGACCATCAACATTGATATACAAATACACAAAAAAAAGAGCCAATTACATTTGCTTGTTCGTTTAGCCTGGTAAAATGAATAGTTTCTACCTAACTGATTATGAAAAAAGGAAAAGAGGGGGAGAAGTTGTCATTCGTTCTAGTCAAGGTCTACGGTCAAAAAGTGTACATCCGGTTTGGATTTTATATGTTGCTAGGCAACAAACTTTTCCTGCGATTATTGTTATTTCGAGTAGGGGTAGTAAATACAAATGGCCTATGTTTACTATTTTATGCAACTATAGAAAAATACGCAACCCTCTAGTATTTTGTAGGTTAGACTGAGTTGACAGATAGCTTTAAAATATGTGTGTCCCATTCACTTTTTTTTTAAGAGAAACTTTTTTTTCTATACTTTTTTTTTCTCTTTCTCGCTCTTATATATACACACACACATACATAAACAAAACCATGTCGGATGACTTTGATGATGATCTTTACAATGCTTACGACACAGCAGAAACTGAAGATGGATTTCATCAGAACGATTTGTATGACAAAGAACCTGCCGAACCAAAAGATGAAGAACAAGAGGAAGAAGCACACGAAGATCAACGCGAACAACAACAACCCATGAACAATGAAGGTAATATGGGTATGTGGGGTTTTCAAAATATTCCATACCAACAATATATGGCTGCCTACCAAATGAGCCTACAACAACAGATGATGAACCCGTATCAAGTACAGCATATGATGAGACAATACAATACCATGTCTCAACCTTATAATAACTATAATAAGCAACGTGCGCCCTCTCCACAACTAAATCAAAAATCAGACACAGTAGATCGTTCAAATGATAAGCCAATTGTTGCTAGCGCAGCCAATACAGATGAAGGGTAAATAGGGAGTTTAGAGCAGAGAACCCCCCCTTCCTCCTTTCCCTCTATATACGTATATTTATATTGTATTTCTTATATGTAGAAAAATGTTTATTGGTGGTTTGAATTGGGAAACAACAGATGGTAAGAGTTTATTTATTTTTTAGAGAGAGAGAATGGGTGGGGAGAGTCTTTTAGTCTTAGTAAGCTATAAGAGTGAAAGCAAGTAGTTTTTTTTTAGCAGAAAACACAAAAAAAAAAAACTAAAAGAAAAATCAAATAAACCATTTTTCATTTCTGTATGTTTCCTCCCTTCCCAACCTCTTTCTACTCCACACTTTTCTCCAAAAAAAACCTACCTTTGATTTCTTTTTTGTTTTTTTGGTGTCTCATTAGAAAGCTTGCGTGATTACTTTTCTCAGTTTGGTCAAGTGGTTGAATGCACTGTGATGCGGGATCCTCTCACTCAACGCTCAAGAGGGTTTGGTTTCTTGACGATGAAGGAAAATGCAGATGTAGATAAGATCGTCAGTCAAGATCATCATCACCTCGATGGTAAAAGAGTAAGTCTTGCTCGGTTAAACAAGTAAGCGTTTTCTAATGTTTTTTTTCTGTTAGATTGACCCTAAACGAGCTATTCCTCGAGAAGAACAAGACAAGACGGAAAAGATTTTTGTAGGTGGCATTTCCCCTGAAGTCAATGAAGAAGAATTCCGTCAGTTTTTCACTCAATTTGGTACTGTGTTGGATGCCACTCTGATGTTGGAACGGGATACAGGTAGACCTCGTGGTTTTGGATTCATTACATTTGAAAGTAGCCAAGGTGTAGAAGAGGCCCTAAGACATACACATCTATCTATCAAGGATAAGACGGTAAAGAAAAAAGAAATGAAAAATAACAAAAGATTGCTCTAATAGTGGTATGGATAGATTGAGGTAAAGCGAGCTATGCCTAAAGGAAAACAAAACCGTACTCCCATGAACACAAATTACAGACCCAACAGTCGATACCAAGCAAATACCATGCGTTATGGTATGTATCCTCAGATGGCAGCAGCAGCTGCTGCTGCTGCCGCTGCTTATTATGGCGGCAATAACCATATGAACAATAACAACAATAACAATAATGGTGGAGGTGGATCATCAGGAGGCAATGGTTATGATGGATACTCTATGCGTCCTCATCGTAGTGGAGGAGGAGGAGGAAGTGGTAGTGGTGGAGGTGGTGGAGGTAGTGGTAGTGGAGGTCATCGATACCATCAACAAGATAACTCAAGATATTCAAGAGATAACGATGGTGGTCCTGTCCATGCCTCTCATTTCTCTAGAAACCAATCTCATTATCGTCCTTATTAGTTCTCAATCATTCTTTTATACATAATAAACGCAACTCCTTTTTTCTCTCTCTCTCTTTATTGTCTTTAGTCATCATGCCAAGTCAAATTAAACTTCTCTTCAAATAATGCTCGATCATAGACATGTTTTGCTTTTGCCAGACCCTTTTTCAACTTGGTCAAATGGTGATAAAAGGCAGTCTTGTTGGCTGCTAAATCTTCAGGTAGATTGTTTTCTTCATGTTCATTTTCTATATCCAAAGCCATATGCATGCCTAGGATAGCCTTTACGTATTTAGGTGCATATAAGTGAACATAAGGGAGGCAAGCAGGGAATCGATCATGCAAATCAAAAAATGGCTCCAAGCCTAGTTGAGAAGAACCACGACACATATCCTGTACAATCTTGCGCATGACTTTTCTATGAAGAGGACTATAGAATAGACAGCCCTCCAATTGTTTTATATCGTCTTGCAGAGTCTTCATATCGCACCAACCGTAAGGGGTTTTTAGGCAGTCAATCAGTAATGTATGTTTATCGTTATAAGGCATGAAAAAGAAAATAGTTCATTTCAAACGATTCTTTTTTGACCTTCTTTCATAGGATCTTTTAAGCCTTAGCGATTAAATAGATGCATTTTCCCAAAGCAAGCCTGCTGGATATTTCAACAACTCTAAATGAATAAAAAGGAGGGGAAGGAGGGAAAGATAAATAGGTGCGCTATGATAAAACATGTGTGAATCCAAAGCCTTTAAAATGATGTTTTTGAGGTTGATTTCTTTGATTAAATGTGCAAGAACAGATAAAATACTGACTGATTCAGAGGCTAGTTTGAACCAAATATGAAGGCAGATTCAGATCATTGTCAAACTATAAGCATACAAGAATTAAACCTGTAGAGAACTCAAGCATGATTCCCCGCTTAATTTTTTTTTGTTCAACTTTGGTTGTTCAAAGCCGAATTGACAACTTTTTTTTTTTCTAAATAACGCGATCTTATGGAACCAGTACAGAAGAAAGCTCGTTATAGTACACCCGAATTAGAGAACGAAGAGAAAGCTTCTCTCAAGTCAACAAACAACAACAATGACTCCACTGATCTTTATTTGGACACTATCGATAGACACATGTTAGATTTTGACTTCGAGAAAGTATGCTCCATTTCACTTTCTCAAATCAACGTCTATGCTTGTTTGACTTGCGGCAAATATTATCAAGGACGTGGTAAATCATCCCATGCCTATTTCCATAGTATGGATAAGGATCATCATGTCTTTATCAATTTACGTACATTAAAGGTAACATAATACACAACTTGACCTATTGATATTGAACTGTATATTCTCTTAAGGTGTATGTTTTACCTGATGGTTATGAAGTGGATAATCCTTCACTCAATGATATTAAGGTAACAAAAGAAAAAAAGTGATCGTGTATTCCCCAACTGAGCCAAATCTTCTGGTAGTATGTGTTGAATCCTATCCTTACAAAACAACAAGTACATACATTGGATAATAAGTTAGTCATGTCTTATGATCTCAACAACAAACACTATTTACCTGGTTTTGTGGGTCTAAATAACATCAAGGCAAACGATTATGTGAATGTGGTTATTCAGGCATTGGCTCATATGCCTGCCATTCGAGATTATTTTATAGTAGAAGATTTTGAAAAGAAGGGCGCTTCTCAGTTAGGTACTAGAAGACTACCTTACAAAAAGAAACAAGTGGTGCTAATCACTTGTCGGTATTAGTGTGTCGATTCGGTGCACTTGTTAGAAAGATGTGGAATCCAAAGGCATTTAAAGGGCAAGTTAGTCCTCATGAACTATTACAAGAGATCTCCAATGCTAGTCAGAAAAAGTTCAAGCTGACAGAACAGAGCAATGCAATTGATTTTCTCTCTTGGTTTCTGAATACATTACATAAAGATTTAGGTGGTAATCGAAAAAAGAATAGCAGTAAGTCATGTACAACATACAATTACAGAGAGATATATATATATATTAAATATGAGAATATAAGGTATCATTTATAGACAATTACAGGGCGAAGTCAAGATTGAGTCACAAGAATTTACACCAAATGGTACTGGCTCTGATGCTGCTCTCTTGAACTTTAGTAGCACAAAGCCTACCAATACAACACAGACACCATTTTTGTTTCTAGCACTTGATTTACCACCAGCACCATTATATCAGGACGAAAAGGAAAAGGACATTATTCCCCAAGTACCTTTGACTACCATTCTATCGAAATTCAATGGTGTCAAGGTACAAGAAGTAGGCAATCAGATGAGAAAATACAGCATTGTTCGTCTACCTCAGTTTTTGATTTTTCATATCAAGCGATTCAGCAAAAACAATTGGTCAAGTGAAAAGAATCCTACCATTGTCAATTTCCCCATCAAGAATATTGACATGTCTCATTGTAAGGGAATTACTCTTCTAGATCGAATTAAGCATGAACTTATCTCTTATTACTAGTCACAAGTGATCCTAATGTAGAGACATTGGGTGCGTATTATGATTTAGTAGCCAACATTTGTCATGAGGGTAAACCTGAATCTGGTTCTTATAAGGTGCATGTGCGTCATCGTGGTACAGGACAATGGTATCAAATTCAAGATTTGATTGTAGAAGAAATCATGCCTCAAATGATCTTTTTGTCTGAAAGTTATATCCAGGTAAGAATCTAGGGCATTAGACTAAAAAAAAAAAGAAAAAATACTTATTTTTATGATAGATTTGGGAGAGAAAAAAGACAAAAGATCAATAAGGATTTTTTACAACAATTGTTTCTGCAAGAATTCATCTGTAAATGTCTCTGGATCACGTATATCAAATCCCTAATCATCCAGCATGAGATTGACAACAATAAATTATTCTAAATCTGAACTTACTCGATTCACGCCAATTTTCTCTTGAAGATAGGTTTTTGCACTTGCATACTAAACAGAAAGAAAAACAATGAGTATGAACAAGTTGATGATAGAAAAAAAAAAGGGGAGGACTTTACAAGCATGTTGACTTCTGCTTTAGCAGTAGAAGGAGTCCAATAGATAAATAACAAGGGGAAATTCACTCTTCCATCACTATATTTCAACTTTTCAAAAACAATAAAGAAGATAAGCATCTTGGAAAATGACATCATGCACTTCTTACTTCATAACTTAAAATCACAAAACGAGGTGTATTCTCAGGTAATTCTTTATATCGTTTGAAACTTGTCAGTATTGTTATATCGAGCTATCATGAATTCACTCGGTTTACCTTCTACTAATTCTTCAATAGGTGTATTTTCATATACTTCCTCTTCTACTATCTTGAGAGTCTTTCGATCAATTTGTACTATTTAAAAGCGAAAATAAATAAAACTCGACGAATGAAACGTGTTATTCAAGGACATACAGACAAATGCAGCATTTCCACTTTTGTATTTAGAGAAACGAAATTGATTGATCTTTTCAACAAGCTGAGGGTCTATTTCACAAGTAGAAGTCATAATATTTGATATAAAGAAACCTATTGAAATTGGCGTTTTGGAAAAAATGAAATGGTGGAAACTTAAACTGCTTTAAAACTGATATCTGATTGCTCAGAAATTTAAAATAGCGAAGAGCATTGTTTTTTCTTATAGAAAAAAAAGTTCCCCGCGCTAACATTTTGGCCCTTCAATGACGTAGCTAAAACTTAGCCAATAAAAGTTAAAACAATTTGAAGCCCGAAAAAGAACGCGTCATTAAGCTTTTCTTTATGCAAGAATAAACTCCTCTTTCTATCTTTTTTTATAAAACGAACTCTCAAGCTACCTTTAACAGCTCTTAACTCACCGCTGTTAACTCTCAAGTTAGACAAGCTAACGAAGCTTTTGAATGAGACAATCAAGATGTCAAAGAGTACTTGCCTTCTGATGAAAAAGTCCCTATTGAAGACAATGAATCTGACTTCAATCAGTCTTCTCACAACTTGGATAAGGAGTTGAGCAAGGCGTTTTTTGTAGTTGCCAAATTTCAGAGCATGCAAGAGCTCAGGGAAAAGGCTCAAGAGATTGGCAAGCAGTTTAACTGTCCCATCACTACTGGTAAGAGCGCCAAAGATCGCTTTATCACTTTGCATATTTCGTTTCGCTTTACTGATTAAAATGTTTGGTGATACATCAGACGATAGCTGACTTGTCAAACCTCCCAAGCATTTTCAACATCACGTATCTTACTGGCGTAGACACGCAAAGGGCATTCCTTTCTGCCAGACTTGTGAACCCTGGTGCTCTTTTCGTTAGCTAATGGGGTGTTTCGCGTTCAAGATTCGACACCTCAGCTGATTTGGCATACTTTCTTTGCTAAGATCTTACCGTTGGGGTCCTTTTCGGTCTCGTCCTTAACTTATTCGGCTTCAGGCTTCATGGTTTTTCTGTAAGCGCCACCATGTCTACTCTGGTAAAAAGTAGACACTGACAACTTTTTTTTTACTATTGAATTCCGCGACTTTTTTGGTTCAGTCGTAGTAGAAGAAAGAAACCTTGCAACTTTCTGCAGCCGAAACAAAACATTCGTAATGCAGAGCTTTATAGAGGAAGACATGAGTTTGTACTGGAACTCAATGTTTGAAAAAGCTGCAAGACTGTTGAACGTTGGGGCAAGTCTAATCATTTGCAATTTCATTGTAATTCTTTCTTATATGTATCCTTTTAGGTTGCCAGACAAAACAAGCAGCCAAGATGGAAGAAATTGCAAGTAAACAGATTTGTTGTAAGTTGATTTACTTCTGATTCATTGAATATCTAATTTTAAAATAAAAAAAAAGTACTTGCAAGAATTAGTAAAGAACAGTGTCAACGCCAATGATACTGTAACAATTGCAACAACTGCAACAACCGTTGCCACCACTAGCTCTGGCCACGCATTGCAAAACCAACAAAGAATTCAAATAAGCAATGCTTATAATTTGATGCATGAAGAAGAAAAGTGGCTGTTGCCCTCAGGAAAGAAGTTGGAAGACACATTGAAGCACGTATGTGACGAAAAGCTGCATGAAGAGTAAGTCAAAATACCCTACACAATTGAATTTAAAGCTCTAAACATATTCTTTTAGTTTGTGTCATTCGACTTAGATGACTGTGCTTTTTCTAGACATTTGAGTCAAGAGGATGTTGATGCTATTCTCACTGCTAAGGCCTCGCCATAGCCAATCTCGACATCATTGGCTTGGATTATCAGCAGCCAGTTCGCTGACAATATGTCAGAAACTGAGCTAATGCTCAAACTTTGGGCCAACATTGTTGATGTTCAAGCTGGAACAATGAGCTTGAAGTGTAGACGAGGAGAAATCCCTAGCGCCGCTTCGGCAGAGAGAAGACTTTTAGAGATGAATGTGGAAAGTTTCACTCCAAGCATACTCTGATATCCTGGTTCGTTCAAGTCTATTTCTGGTAGAATGGCTATCAGCTCTGGTTAAATTTTGGGGTGAAAATTTACACATTCATCTCTAAAAGTCTTCTCTCTGCCGAAGCGGCGCTAGGGATTTCTCCTCGTCTACACTTCAAGCTCATTGTTCCAGCTTGAACATCAACAATGTTGGCCCAAAGTTTGAGCATTAGCTCAGTTTCTGACATATTGTCAGCGAACTGGCTGCTGATAATCCAAGCCAATGATGTCGAGATTGGCTATGGCGAGGCCTCGTTGAGTGTCGATGCCAACAGCAAGAAGAACACCTTTGACAGCAAGATGAAGAATTTGAGGTTCCATCAGCTTTGTTGAGCTTTGCTCTGCCCTCTGGTCTCCAGACTCCACCTCGCATGACCAACAAGAGAAAGAGGGATGAATGATTGTGCTTTTTTCTTTTTTTTCTTTTTTCAACTTGTATATATATATATAAATATTTATTTTTAAAGCTATTGTTATTGTCTCATTAACTATGCTTCTCATATATTCCAAGTGCAATGTGAGATAAAGTGTTCAAACTAATAGTGAAAGGCGTTCTTGACTAGTCCTTTTTGCGTTTTGGCATGATGTTCTCCCCTGACAATAGAATGTAGTTGTGTGTATGTGTTTTAAACAAGATTTGAAACAGCGTTTTCGGTCAAGTATACCGCTCTATCCAAGTTACAAGGTAATAGTGCTATAGTATGTTTAGTTATTTGCGTCTGAGCATGCCTCAACTGTTGCTAAGATACAGTTGGTGAGATGCTAAAATCAAATGGGCCACGTCCGTAGGCGTCCCCTCAGCGTTTAAAACGCCAAGAGTCCTTTCTCACTGAAGAGTTCCGACCGTAAGTGACAGGAAACAACTAATAAAGATATCTTATTTAAAGCTATACCACGTCCGTAGGCGTCCCCTCAGCGTTTAAAACGCCAAGAGTCCTTTCTCACTGAAGAGTTCCGACCGAAAGTGGCAAGAAATAATTAAACTTTTAGCAGAACACGGATTATTGTTGTAGATTTCACTGGGTTTTATATTTCGATATATTCTCCTTTTTGATTTCCAGCAGTACTTGGCAATTGCATAAATGAATTATAATGAGTCTCAGGCACATCATCATGTACAATGTTACTTTGACACTTGAAAACACTACGCATCAAGTCAGTGAATCTCTTGTGGAATAGTGACTAACTGACTCATCTAAATTCGTATGCCCAAATAATCATCGATTGATATATTAAAATCATTCAGTCCTGCTAAAAAGGTACGCAGTATCTCAAGAATCTTTAATGATGAGGAAAGATAAAAGACTGCAAAAAGAAATTGTGAGTATACACCGTTTAAACCACTAAAACTTTTTAAGGCTGGACCCGTTATATTTGGTACAAGGTGCGTGTAATACCCTTGGCCCTCAGTAAAACCTGATGTTTTTTATCATCTTGGATTCATCACTGCATTGGTCATTGCCTCTAGACTTTTTTATATCATACGTTTGGTAAGCAGGAAAATATGAGAAAGGCAGCTTATAGGATTACTGATCACAGTATCTCGCTTTGATTGCTTTATCTATTATTGTGCTTTTTTGCAAACCCCCTTTCTTTTGAGACCAAGACCAAGACCTTTTCTAGCAAAAAAAAAAGACGTGTTTTGTAAGGGCATTATTACATCTGTTACACTTCAAGCTGACTGTTGTGATTAATCTTTTATGCTGAACATGATCTTCACTAACATATGGTATTTCAGCATTCTATTCCTTTACTTTTTTTTAAGGCCATAATCGACCAGATAATGAATGACTTACAAAACTCAAATAAAACAAGACATAGCGAATAAATCTGGACTCTTTCTTTAAAAACAGGATAGATATATAATATAATAGCTTTGGATTTTGGGAATAGAGTTCATTACTTTTGTCTAATGATGAAACTGGAGCAACAAAATATACAAATTTATTATTTGAAAATGAGAAAGAAAGAGGAAAGCATTTTTCACTTTGTTGACAAGCTAGAGTAGATATCATCACTCTTTCACCAAATTAAATATATCAGAACAAAAGCCTATCGTTCGCATCATTTTATGACTGATAAAATAAGATACAGTATGGATAGTTGAAAGTAAGGAGCGTCAGATTATTCAGAGAATAGACAATAATGACTGTTTGATAAATGTAGACTAACAGTGTATCTTTACATACATAAGGCACAAGTCTTTCAATGTCCACTTTATTGGGGGGGGGAACTCATGAGGAAAAGGCTTTTTTGCTTAGTTGCTACTTTGACCAGAGTGACAAGGTAGACACAAAAAGGTGGAGACTAGTGATGTCTGTAAGTATTATTGTGGAACAAGATAGAAAATAGACTTTTTATTTAGGTGAAGAGAAAAAGTGTTAGACACGATAAAAAACTCTTCTTAAGGCAATCTGAGAAGGTATATGGTGGTTCAGATGCGGTAAATACTGTCAAGATACAGTTAAATAGGCACATTTGGATAGGCATATTTGGAAGCAGAGATGGAAGCAGAGATGGAAGCAGAGATGGAAATATAATTGGAAGCAGAAACAGACACAGAGGCAGGGACCCAGCAAGGCATCAGTGAAAGCGGGTCTATAGTTGTTTATTAATAGAGTGACCTCTGACAACAAAGCAAGACAAGAGTTTCAAGATGTAGTTGAGATGACTTTGATAAAGAGAGAAAGAAAAAAGAGGGTAGAAAACATTATTGTTTATGCAAAACGCTGCAGCATTTGTTCTCTCAATTGGAGGGATTGAATCAATGGTAAACGTTCAACCTGCACTCTCGTGATATTGGCGTCAGTAGGCAAGCTTTTATATCCCTCAACAATAGCCCTATCTGGGAGAGTGATACCATCCCCTAGAAGTTGTTAGAATTCGTCGCAATCAACATCCCAAGTGGTTTTTTAAAAGCGACGTCGAAGGTAACTACGTTCGACTTTCACTCCAACAAAAAACTTAAACTCTTTAACCATGTTTACCTTTTGACTGCTGAGCAAATTTTCCGGATTGTAGGGAGTCAAGTTTATTCGGACATACAAGTAGTTTTGTATGAATACTCAATATGATCTCAAAAACAGAACATCAAAATAGTCAATCAATGGAAAGTAAGATATGCATACATATGAATGTGTAATACAAGTTCTTTTCAGCTGCAATAAAGCATATATCTATTCTTTCGAGTCTTGTTGTTTATTCAGGGCTGATGAATCAAAATCTGGAATATCCAAAGTGTGATTACTATTTGTGCTTTAGTAAATGATAGTTGCAAGCTAACTTGTATATTTGTTATTCTTAAGTTTGATCCTACAGCACACACAATCAGTTTCTAGACTTACACATGTTGATGTAGGTTGATCCATCATACAAAGAAAAAAAAACTCACTAGATGCTTTCACAATTCCTGTCTTTTCAAATTTAGGCACCCATTCTTCGATTCCTTGTTACTTCATACTGAATACGTAATAGAACACTTACTGCTCGAAAAAGTCAAAGTTGACTTCTTTCTGCTCTCTCCTTTCTTTTTTTTCACTCATTTATTCACTCTTTTATCAGTATCATCGGGTAATTTCGAATACATTGCTTACATACATGTCATGAATATTTACATATGTATTCATTGCCCGCTTTGATGTTCATAATCATAACATAAGCATAGGATGAGACAGCCAACCTTTTGCGTGAGACATATGAATTTGTTCTTTTAAAGTAAACAATGATCAGCAACTAACGTACAAATAAACATTTCATAACTAGATATATTTGTTAATTTAGAAAATGAAAACTATGATTTTGAGCTGATACTACTATTCTTTTTTTTTTGTTCTCAGAAAAAAGTTTGTAAATACAAATAGAAGATGAAGTTTATTGAGATTTCAACGTCTGTATAAGAGCCACCCTCAATTTGTCAGGTTATGACACCGCACTGCTCGTTGAATGGCTACTTGTATATGAAATGGAAGCAAAGTTCTTCCGCCCAATCTAAAGAAGCAAAACATCGTGCATGAGTTCTAATGCGGAGATAATTTCCCAACTTTCCTTTCAAGTACAAGATCATACAAACCAAAATGAATGCTTTCCAAGTCAAACAAAATTACCTTCTTCTTGTAACAGGATTAGAGAGCTAAACAGTCTGTTTTTGTTTATTGGACTTATTGAGGCATTGTTTATCTGCTATATTGAGAATCAATGGAAGCGGAAAGTCTCAAAAAACAACAAAATAAAACAAAACGTGTTTCTTTGACTTGAACGAGATGATACGATTAGGAGAAGTACAAAAAAGAAATGGACTGATCAACTGCATTCTTCTGGTTACATTGATTTCCTTTTTGTGCCAATTGTATTATATCAAATAGTCTCAAAACATAAAGTTGAGACACCACTCATGAGTTGCAGAAGTTGACAAATAGACATCTAGTTATTTTCAGGAATATCGAGGTGTTTCTCATGAAAATAAGCATAATAGATTCATTGTGGCGATACAATATTTCCTCATTTGAAAATCTTTAATCTAAATAAAGATCTGCAACACAAACCGAAACTATTACACAGGACAGTCTTGATATACTATAAATAGAAACAAGCTTTGAAACCCATGTTTCCAGTCTCAATTTGTCACTTTACCGAGAACATTGGCCAAATTTTCAAAGACCAAATGATTAGACCTTTGAAAACCATTTGGTCACTATTTTGAAGTTTTTGCTTGTCACGATGGATCACGAAGCGGTTTTTCTTACCATGAAGATGGAAAGGGGAGAGTTCTTGATGACAAACGAAATGAGTCAACTGTATATGACAAAGCCTCTTCATTTCGTTTAAAGCCAATAATGGATCTTAAGAAGCTAATTAAGAATGACTTTGACTTTGCACCTGTGGTTGAGGAGACTGATGTAGACATGGCTGAGATCAAGCTCGCGAACGAAAGGAGAACTGAATGCAACAAGTACTTAGCCAGAGACCGAGAAAACTGTTTCTATTTCTCAAAAGAGAAGGGCTTGAAGCCTAAAGAAGCCGCTGCAGCTACCAACGTAAACTACCATGCTGCACAAAAATGGAAAAAGCAGCTAGAGGACAATCCTGATGAGTTTACGCCTGAAAAAAAAAGACCAACCTATGGCCAAATCACCCTAAAAGTAAGTTAGATGATAGACACAAAGAGCATATGATCAGCTTCTTTGACCGAAATCCAATTGCAACAATTGTTGAAGCAGTTGGAGAGCTTTGAGAGACTGTACATAAAGAAGTCTAGATCAGCCGAGTTCATGAAAGACGAGTGCAACATTTCAGTAAAAAGGGTCTCTCGTTAGCCTGCAGCTAGAAACAGCAGTGCTCAACTTGAGAAAAGGGCTCTTCGGGTAGAAGAATGAACACAAAAAGGAATGGACTATTTGAAGAACAGTGTGTTTTTGTATGAATCAGAGTTAGGCATCAGCATGTCCCGCGGAAGAGCCTGGTCTGTGCGTGACAAGCTGGCTATTGCTGAAACCAAATCGGCAAAAGCTATTTCGAACACTGTACTGGGAGCTGTTTCGTCGTATGATGTTGCAAATGTAGCTTTGAGGGAGCCAGGCAACGTGAAGAGAAGAAAAGTGATGGGCGCAACTAAGCGCAAGTCACTAGGAGATAGGTTGTCTATCCATAAGGGAACTGCCGGCTCTCATTACTTGCGATACAATGAATATAATGGACAACTTTCCAGAGATGAAGGGATTCTACATTGTGATGGATAGTACTCCCATACATGTCCCTTCGGCCGCTGATCCTTCGATTATTAAGTGGGGTTATGTTCCAGTTTATCTTCCGCCACATTGTCCTAAACTGAATCCCATCGAGCAGTTTTGGTCGATTATCAAGTCGAAAGTAAAGCGCCATCCTTTAAAAGATACTGAATCTTTGACATTTAGAAGGAGATTACAATAGGCATGCTGCTCTGGCGTGCCTTTTTTTTCACCCTCTTTTAAAAAGAGTATGGCTCCCCAAACACTATGTTTTTGAGTTGTAGGTATTGATTTACCTTGTCATGAACCAGAGCTATCAATTTGTAGTACTTGATTCGTTTTCCTTGAAACAATTCCTATACCTCACTGCTAAAAAGAGAGAATGGTTTCAATACAACATGTAGATTCAAATCAGTTTGTTAGGAATCCCACAACTTATTTCGAATCATGCTGTATATCCCTTTCTGTGCTCTTTTTTCTTTACATTATCCTTGATTTACGCAATTGAAATACGTGCTTTTCATCGATTTGATAGATTCACAAGTGGAACTTCCTTTGAATGCTTTTTGGAGCATTCATAATTCTTGATCCGTTGCAAAAAGTGTTTGCGATAGTCGTTCTCTTCAGCTTTTAATCCTTCACTTTTTTCTCTCTCTCTTTTTCACTTCTAAATTCAGCAAAATAGGCAATATACATACATATATCGATAGAGAAATGAAGAAGATCACTGAAAGGATATCACCCAACACACAGGCTATATCAAGTCACACTCGCACCGTGTGAGAGCTCCCCTGGGAGGGATGCAAACAGTTTGGAAAGGCTAAAAGAAAAAAGATGTACAGTGTTTCCAGTCTCAATTGGTCACTTTACCAAAGGCATTGGTCAAATTTTCGAACCCAACAGTTGTCAAAGCGAAGATTGAGAATGTGGTACGGTCCATCCGAACTATATCCTGGTTAGAATGGCTAACAGGCACACCATTCAACAGACAATAAGATGATACACACTTAGAGGGTTCAAGATAGCCAAAATAGAAAGATGTAAAGAACAAGGAGTTTAAAATTTTCTATTATTATATTGAAAATAAAGTGTGGCTGGAAAGCCTAGTACCACATTCTCAGTCTTCGCTTTGGCAACTGTTGGGTTCGAAAATTTGACCAATGCCTTTGGTAAAGTGACCAATTGAGACTGGAAACACTGTATTACCAGGGACAGTGAGCCGAAACAAGTAGGCAAGAAACGTTCATAGTTACTAGAATAGTTCAACTCCTTGCAATCACTTGCATCATTATCTTCTTCAGAGTTTTCTATTCTTTAGGCTATCCTAGTACTACAGTCTAAAAGTTATCTGTCGAAATAGAATCCTTCGTCTAACACAAATTCTTGATATACATCAATAAATGGATTTCCGATTGTATATCATGATGCGATTCCCAAGAGTGAAACCTTCTTTGAAAGTGATTTGTCAAGCCGTGCAACCACAAAAATTTATGGAGCTTAGTAGGGAGTCAATTTTGAAAGCCATCAATTAGGGTATTGAAAAAGAGAGCATAAAGTTGTCTCTTAGTAGTAAGCAAACTTATTCTTCTATATCGGAATAAGTTGAATAAAATGAAAAAAAAAAGGAGTAACAAAAAGGAGCAATACACACAATTTTTTTTTTTCAGATTATTCTTAGCAATTTTCTTTTTTTGCCGCTCATTGTGTATCACAGTTAAAATGGCCAACCTGAATGTTACTCAAATATTGGGTTTGAGCATCAGACCCAAGTGAGAAAAACATATAAAAGGAAGATAAGTTTTGGAGCTGAATGGTCATTATCCACTTCACTTTATCCTATTTACAAATGAAATCCACATTCCTTATCACATTGGCTACTGCTGCCGCTGTTGCTTCCGCTGCTCCCGCCTCTATCGAAAAGAGAGCTGTCAACGCTCAAATCATCAAAACCTGTACTGTTCCCGGTACACTCGCCTTGACTTTTGATGATGGACCTTACGAATACACCTGGGCTTTGGCCGATACCTTGAAGAAGGCTGGTGTTCCTGCTACTTTCTTCATGAACGGTAACAACTGGGTGTAAGTTGAATGATACAGAACAATCTAGAAATTTCATTGGACTAATCCCTCCTTCCCCTTTTTTCTTTTTGTCTCATAGTAACGTCGAAACTCAATCTGTCAAGACACCTGCTGGTACCAAGACTTACAAGCAAGTTATCAAGCACGTTTATGACCAAGGTCATCAAATCGGTAGTCACACCTACAGCCATCTTGAACTCGGTGGTCAATCCGCCTCCAAGGTTAACAGCGAAATGGATAAGCTCGACAAGATCTTCCGTTCCGTTATTGGCAAGTCTCCCTTGTACATGAGACCTCCTGCTGGTTCTTATGATAAAACCACCCTTGCTGCTCTCGGCAAGAAGGGATACAAGGTCATTCTCTGGGACATTGATTCCAACGATTGGAGATACTCTGCCGAAGCCAGTCTTTCCAAGGAGCAAGCTAACTACAAATCTGTTATTGAAGCTGACAGCAAGAAGAACCCTCACGGTCATATCGCTCTTCAACACGATGTCCACAAGAAGACTGTTGATAAGTTGGTTCCTTGGGTTCTCCAATACATCAAGAGCAAGAAGAACTACAAGTTTGTCACTGTTGCCGAATGTATTGGCAAGACCAAGAACTCTGCTTACAAGGCCTAAGCAAATTCTTTCCTCTGTATGTTGTACTCTTACTTATTAATGGCAAACATCTATTGTATTGATTAGACTGTATCAGTAGTATAATGCTTCATCAAATAACATATTCATTCCTTTTAGATTTTAACTTTTGTTATTTTTATTTGTAAAACATGTCATTGAGCTGCGCTATCATCTCGTCTTTCATATAATGGGGAAATGTGTCTTTATGCATCTAAAGCACTCAGCTTACAATAAGTCTAAAAACCACATATGTGCCTTATTACACTTTATTCAGATACTTTGGCTTATATATCGAGTATCAAATCGCACAAAAAGAGGCTGTAACTTAAAAAAAGAAGCCAATTCTAATTTTAAGAAAGATCTACTTAAAAAAAGGGGGAGTGGCAAAATTGTGATAAAACGAGATATCTTTTAAATGAAAATGCTTATATCAATCAATAGATCGACTCAAATGAGACAGAGAGAAATATGCATACGATAGTAATGGATCTGCATGTTGTATGTATCAACAAAATACCAAGCCAGTAATTTTTGAATGAATCTTTGTTCATTGTCAAAATTCCAAGAGAATACTCAAGTAGACAATAAACATCCGCCTTTTTTTTTTTTTGCTTACTTTGGCTACATAAAATGAACTGTCTCTCTTTTTTGTTTGAATGAGTCTTTGTTCTTTTTCCAGTCAAAAGTATACAAACTGTACTACATAAGATCATCTTGCTTTGTGCTTATGTAATGTGTTTGTTTGTTAATCGAATAACGTTTACAGATTTCGATTAACTTTGTAACTTAGAGCATCTCTAAATTTTACAAAAAAGGAAACGATTGAATTTAGTCTATTCCAACAGACTGACTTGATTTGACCGATTATATCTGAGAATCAATAATTTAACTTATTTGTAAATCGACACGTGATTTGTTACCCAATTTAGGTGGTCATTACTTCTTTTTCTTCTTCATATTATTCTAAAATTAAGAATTTCTTGGAATATCTTAAATTTTAAAAAAAATGTCTCTAAATTTAGAAATTTCAAAAAATTTAGTCAGTCCATTGGAGATGCTCTAATAATGTACATGCGTGAGTAAACTCCAGACGTACTTTATTCCTAGTACAATAGCTCAATACAACTAGGTCATGAGAGCAGACAAGTGTAACATTACGAATGTTTCAGACGCATTTGTATACAGGAGGTTTTTAACAGGCTCTTTATTTTGTAAAAGTGTATTATGGTGCGTTTACTATACAGTGAATGAAAATAACAGGTGGAATGAATGATGTTTGTTTGTTTTTTTTACTTTTGTGCTTGAAGTGTATAATCAATGATAAAAGATTGAGTGATAAGATCATCAATACGCTGATAATGACGATCGGTATATGGTAATAAACCGTCCACCAACTAGAGTAACAATTAAAAAGCAAGTAGATGCAATTAGTGACGGCTGAGAGTCTGGTTTTGATCTAGCTTACCTCTTTTGCTGTAGGAATTTCAACCAACTCTTCTGAAGTGCGAGATGAAAGAATGGCATAAATCACCACCTGCGCAACATCAGAATGCTTTGCATTAGTGTTCCAATCTCTTGCATAACCCAACAACTTGGCAATATTTTCCAATGAAAGTTCGGCAAGAATAGTGTCTATACTTTCTGAGCCAGTAATGCTTTTATTGCCTTCAGGTCTAGCTTCATGAACTTCTCTAAATAAACCCAAGAGACGGAAAGGTTGTTCTAATGACAAAGCAAGCAAAATAGCATTCAAGTAATCTTTCTTGCGCATAAAGTTTTGCAATTCTTGTTCCCTAAATAAGTTGGGGATAATGGTTTAGGATAATGTGAGATAGGTAACACAATTGTACTTACTTGATGATCAACTGTTCTTTTTCTTTCAAGTCATCTTCTTGTTCTTGCAATGTGACGTCTTCCCAGAAATTGATGACTGAATCAGCACCAGCAGAAGCAACAAACTTCTCATCCTTACGAACAGCCAAAGCCCATACTTTCTGTGTGTGATTGTCAAGTGTTGAAGCACATTCGTTTGTCTTGATGGTCCATACTTTGACTAGACCATCAGAGCCAGCTGAAACAAGCTGCATACCAGCAGTCAAAAAGTCGACACGCAAAACAGAATTCGTATGGCCCTCAAATGTCTTTAGACAACTAAAATCTTTAAGACTCCAGATCTTGACTGTCTTATCGCCGGAACTAGTAGCCAATACCTGATCAACTGGAGAAAACTGTGCACTCCAGACACCTCTCTTGTGTCCCTTCATAGTACCTACTAATTCACCTGTATCTACATTCCAGAGTTTGGCAGTTTTGTCTTGAGAACCCGTGGCAAAGAACTTGTCGTTTGGTGCAACACAGATAGTGTTAATGTCCTTCTCATGTGCTTGATGTGTATAAAGCGACTTGGGTCTATGATCCTCTTCAGGGTCTTCAAGGTCCAAGTCACGCAAATTCCAATATTTTATAGTGCGATCCTGACTACCGGTGATCATGAATGACTTTGATTTGCGAGAAAGTGCTACAGCACCTACAGATTCTGTATGACCAATACAGATACCTGCACCAAGGAAGCGCATCGACTTGTCTGGATTATCTAAGTCTATTTTCCATAAGCGTGCGGTTTTGTCTTTGGATGCTGTTGCAATAAGCATGCCATCTTTTGATTTATCGATAGACAAGATCATATCATCATGACCATATAAAAGATCACAATCTTGAGTCTCGACATTGTAAATTCTTAGTTGAGCACTGTTGGTGGCAGCAGCCAGATGTGTATCGTTTTCTCCCAAATAGGCAATGTCTACTACTTCATCGTTGTAACCGACAATTTGTTTAATGCGTTCCAGTTTGTGCTCCAAAGAGTACATTAAAATATTCTGATCGTTGGTAATAGCTGCCAATGTCTGAGTCTTCTCGATATAAACAACATCTGAAAGTGTATGTTTACTGTTCTTTTCAGGATCTTGTGCCTTGATCAATTTACCACTCTTGAGATCCCATAGCTTGATGAGACCAGAGTCACCAGCAGTATAGAAAATGTCAGCATCCTGCCAGTTCTTACCAAACTTGCCAGCCAGTTTAACATTCTTCTCTAAAAATCCAACTGTTTCAATTGTCTCGAAAATAGGATAAGTAGCCTTCAAAGTCTTGGCTTGCCAGTCCCACACGTTAACTACTTTGTCACGAGAACCGGAAATCAAATATTTGCCATCGGCTGAAAAGTCAAGGCCACGGATAACACTGACGTGACTCTGAAGGACAGCAATACAACTGCGAGTTTGAAGATCCCAAATACGAATCTGGCAGTCATCGGCACCAGAAGCCAAATACCATTTGCCTTGGTAGTTGTGAAATTTGACTGCAGATATAACACCACCATGTCCTTTGAGATTGTGTGTGCAGAATCCTTTGTCAATGTTCCATACTTTGATAGTTGCGTCTGCAGAACCTGTCGCGACTAAGGTTGAGGTGGGGTCGATATCCATGACGATAATAGGTGCTTCGTGCGCTTTCATTTTGCGAATGTTTTCTCCTTTTTCGAGATCCCAAATGTGGAGGAACAAACTACGACTGGCGCTAACAAGGTGTTTGCCGTCAGGCTTGACTGCCATTGTTGTGATGATTTCAGTATCCTATGCCGAAATAAAAAAAAATGGGAAAAGCGTTGGTTTTTTTTTTTCTAAACAATCGATGCGTTTCTGAATGTCATCAGATACATACGCCTTCTAATTCGAACACTTGCTTGCCAGTATCGAGTTCCGTAACTATAATGTCCTCATTAAGTGTAGTAATAAGATGTTTAGCATCTTTGGCGATGACGACTTTGCCACCTGTGTAAATGGACTCGATCGTCTTGACTGATTTAAAGCTGAAAGAGCAAATTAATGTTAATTTTCTTGCAACATTTGAACCTATAAAACTCTGTATTACCTAGTCTTTAGCAATAGCTTGGATGAGTCTTCAGTCATATTAGGCTAGTAAATATGTACACACACACACGCACAAAAAAAAAATAAGAAGAGAATATATTGCATTTTGA
Organism: Blakeslea trispora; assembly: GCA_025331445.1. Lineage (NCBI taxonomy): Eukaryota > Fungi > Mucoromycota > Mucoromycetes > Mucorales > Choanephoraceae > Blakeslea > Blakeslea trispora. Next base: position 34,547 of record JAIWNE010000074.1, on the reverse strand, counting down.
TTTTTGTATGCACCAATTTTAAAAAATGTCTCCTGGTTCGAATATGAAAAGCTGTCACAACTCGCGTATAACACCATCAAGAGGCTTAGATTACCTTTTGAATTTGGATTGCTTTACCCATTAAAGTTACGTTTTGTTTTTTTCACTTTTTTTTAAATAGCACAAAAAATAGAAAACAATGAGCGATTGGGGTAACGACACATCAGAGAGAAAGAATAGCGAAAAAGAAAGCAAGAATTAAAAGTTTCTGCTTTTGATAGAGGAGGAATTCGATAACGAGGTCATTGCCAGCAACAAGCCTAAAATGGCTTGGGACGATGAGGAAAGCGATGACAACACGAGCAACGTAAAGGAATCTTGGGACGATTCTGAAGAGGAACAAGAGGCTCCTAAGCAAGTCGAAGAGAAAAAGACCGAGACCGCTAAACCCGTCAAAAAAATGACTTTGAAACAAAAGATTGCCGAAAAAGAAGCTTTGTTGAAGGAACAAAAGGCTAAAAAGATTGCTCTTGTAAGTTGTGTCACAGGTAAAAGAGAACAATAACATCTGATGCATTAGGTCTCTTTTGATAGGCTAGCCGTTTTATGGAGGGTGAAACAGAAGAAGAAAGATTCGAGCGTGCTCAAAAAGAGGCCGGTATCAAGAAGGCCGAATTTGGCGAATCTGAACCCGAAGCCAGTAAGTGAATTAACAGCAGTTTGAATCAAGTGTATCTTATTCATTTCATCAACCAAATAGCCAAAAAGGTTCCTGCTAAGCCTGTTGAATCTGTCAAACCCAGAACTCGTGCTGATTTCGAAGAGTTCAAGAAGTTGTTGACTGACTTGATTCTTCAACAAAAGGTAAAGGAATAAAGCAATTGGTGTTTGCAATTGTATCTGACGTTTTCTTTTATGTAGAACCATCCCAACTATGCTACATTCCTCGATCAATTTGCTAAAGACATTGCTCAGCCCATGAAGGATATGGACGTTCGTAAAGCTGCTTCTAGTTTAACTGCTCTTGCTAATGATAAACAACGTCAACAAAAGGAAGCCCTCAAGAACAACAAAAAGACAAAGGGTAAGACACAACCTGCCAAGCCTGCTGCCCCTGCTCCTTCAAGAGAATACTCAACTACATATGACGATTTTGATGATTTCATGTAAAGAGGAAGAAAAAAAAATAAACGAAAACAAAGAGGAAAAAAAAAACTCAATAAATATTAAGAAAAGGGGTTTTCTGTCACATTATGTTTAATTGTCGTTATGTTAAATTAGGTGTTTAAGGAAATATTTTGAAAAGAAAAAGGGGGATAAGAGAGAGAGAATATGTGTATGTATAAAGCTAAATAAAATAAAATAAAATATAAATAGTTAAGCCTGTAACTAAGTATTGTGTATGTATATCCTTAGACAAGTGAGAGCTTGTGATGGTTTGACTGGTATACAATTGGAATGGGAAGAGATATATACGAATATGTGTATAGCTACATTTACAAGCGGTTAAGTTTGCTTCCTGACCACAAGAAGCGAGAAATCAAGATAGCAAGTGTAATCGGAACAGTCCAGTCATCAGTGATACCTAATTGTGAGGCAATTCCCAATACTATGGCAATACACGCAAACAATGCAAATGGGTCATCCGCTTTACTGTTGGTGGGATGAGGTGAGTGATTGCAGGGAAAGGTACAAGAAAACCCATCACATGTGTAACATGAGGGCATGTTAATACCTTTATTGTTTGTTATTTGCTCTTCCTCGATCATCATCAGTGTACTTCTGGTTTTGGCTGATCTACTAGTTCTAGCTGATGAAATATGTCCTGTTGTGTTTGGTTCATCTTCCTCTGATTCTGATTCTAGAAGTGATTGATTCTGGTGATCAAGTTCTTGTAAATCACCCCTCAGCATTTGCTCCAACAAGTCAGTATCTTTTATAGCTAGTGTTCGACGCTTGGATTCCATCAAAAGCTGAGACTGCTTTTGAAGATCATTTTGAGTGGGTGGTGGAGTCAAGAGTCGACTGACAGGAGAGCCATCTGCATACATTGTATGGTCTTGTAATTCCTACATGATACACAACATAATGATTATTATCTTTTGAAAGAAAGAAAGTATTTGGGCAACAATTACAAGAAAAAAAATGGGGTGCTCTTGACATGAAATAAATAAGGGTTTCTTTTTAATGTAAACATGGATGCGAGGGAGGGGAATATGCAGACAAAGGTGGAAGGCGAGAAAGAAAAAAAGATTGAAGAATGAACAAGAAAAATGAAATGTTATACCTTTTGAAGGTGTTCTATTTGGTCTTCTAGCCCCATAAAATCTTGCTCCAGTTGTGATACTATTTCATCCTTAATACGAAGTTCTTTCTTGAGTGTCTCTACATCATTGTCCTTTAAGCCGTGCTGTCTTATAATTTGTTCCTTCTCCAAGTCAAGCTCTTCAATCAGTTGTTCTAGTCGATAGATCTTGTTTTCTAGTTCAATAGCATAAGATCCTTGTGAGATGCTTGAATGAATTACGGGTCGACAAATATGTTGTGCTTCAACTTCTTCATCTTCATCTTCGCCTGAAGGTAATGTCATTACCATTGTAGATTGGTCAATGGGTTTCATGGTAAAACAACATATTTCATCACATGATGGATGTCCCGCAAGCTAATTTAGTTTGTCAATATAAAGTACAAATAAACCCATCCCCTTATACTTGCCTGTCTTTGGAGTAAATTGATATTCTGCACTAAAAATTCATACTCGGGTCCCACATTTTTCATTTGAAGGATTTGATTTTGTTTCAGCATGTTTAATTGGTGTGATTTTTCGTTCAGCTCTTGCTGTAAAAGTCGAGAGGTTCTTTGCAGTTTCACATTGGCTATTGTAAGCTCCTGAATAGTTTTCTCTAGAGGACTTGTTTTTTGCTCAATCAGGTTATCGGTATCTACTTTTAGCAATCGATTGGTTCTCTGAAGCTTTACGTTTTGAAGTGTCAATTGTTCTATTTGTGCCTCTAACTGTCTGGTGCGTGTATCTGTATCACCTCTTTGAATTTCTCTTTTGTAAGTCGTTTCGTTTCCTTGTTCTATAGGTAAGGACTCTCCGAGCTGTTCTTTTGAGCTTGCTTCGTTGTGCTTGGGTATTGAATAATTCATGAGATTTGAATTTACACTGAACCTTGGCAGTTCAAAATCAGGTGGTATGATAGCAGAGTCTCTGTTTAATTGCGAGGCTGATAAAGGCATTTCCATCATGTAGTTGTTACTTCTTTTATTGGTTTATATTTTGTGAGAAATTGGCTGCAATAACTTGATGAGTATGCAGTTAGAAAAGAAACAAAAAGTAAAAGAAGAAAAGAAAGATAAAAGTCTAAAAAAAGATCGAAAAAAAATTATAGAATGTCAAGCTTGCACGAGTTTTATCGTTGCACACCAGGTTATTATTATTTTCTCTTTTTTGACCTTTTTTTTTCTCTCTTTCTTTTCTTTCCTTCCCTAACAATAACAAGCGCTTATATGAAGCTATAGAATAATAAATGTATTCAGGAATGTCAAGCTATACAAATTGTTTGTTAAGTATCCTCTTTATTACAATAATTAGAAATAAAAAATAAACCACGGATTTTCCTACGATATTGCATAACGTTATGCGATCACCGCATAAAATTTTTCTACATAATACATGTTGAAGTTCTTTTTAGTGATTTATACACTTGGCGCTTGTAGATGCGCTAACATTAAAAACAAATTAATTAAAGCGTTTCTCTTCATACGTTAATACTACTTTTTCCTTTGTAAATTAAAAATGTCAATCTTACACATTGTTACACAGAAACGTTTTTCTTTGACCAATTACGTAAAGTTTTTTTTTGTTTTTTCATTACAAGGTTGGCTACTATCAACAAGACAGAAAGAAAAAAGTCCAAACGACATGCGGTAGTTAATTGGCAATGAGGTGTTTGAACCTTTCAAGGACATACATGAAATCCTTCTAAAGCCCCGAAGATTCAAAACTACTAGATCAGGAATCCAGGTTAGAGTAAATTGTGAGAGCCAATAAGCATACCACAAACACTTTGAAAACAGTAAAATTTAAGGTTTCAATGAAAAGGCTGTGCGCATGAGGGTTTTCAAAAGCTAATGCCAGTTTGTAGGTATAGCCTCTTATGACCTTAAATGGCATATTTGTCATTATAGATTTCACTCTAGAAAACAAATAAACCATTCCGATTTTTCCACAAGACAAATGCATATTAACTACTAATCGTCGAAATTCTTTTCACTTCACAAAGAGTTGCTGCTTTGTCTTAGAGAGAGATCACTCGTCATAAAGCAACTTCCAATTGTCTGAGACGATTCGAATACAAAGAAAAATACAATGCACTCTGCTGAAACCAGAATTTCTGCTTGCTTGATAGGTTAATTTTGATTCAAATGCTTCGATCGTAAGATTAACAGGAAATTAAATTTGGCATCAACCTAAAGGCGGAACAAATAAAAAAAAGAAAGAGTTTAGAGAGACTGACCAAAATAGCATTCAACTGAAGTTTCCTATTTGTTTATTTCTTATTGTTATTCGCTTTTTCTGTGCTTTTCATGTGAACAAGAATTATATTTGGAATTACTTGATTTGCTCCTTTATTCCAAAATTGCTAATGCCGTTTGCCGCCTCTCTTTTTCTTTTGGAAATGCCTGAATTACACAATTGTCTAAATGTTGCTCAGTCATTCAAGAATATAACTAGATGTTTTTATTATGAGATATGCTTATAAGAAATTATTATTATACAGAATATAGATTATTTCGGTTTAGTATACAAAGGGAATCAAACAAAGTTCAATGCAATTAATGAGTCTTGACTTCGTTGTGAACGATAACGCCAGAAAGGTCAGATGTTTCTCTATCCAAAAGGCCAGCTTTTTCTTGTTCATCAAGCCATCTCTTATAGCGACGATCTTCTTCCTCTTGGCGCCATTCTTCGCCTCGGAAAGAACCTTCTACTCGGGCCATGACACAACAACCCAAGCAATTACCCAGAACATTGAGAGAAGTTCTGGCCATATCCATAATAGCATCAACACCCATAATCATCAGAACAGCTTCCAATGGAATGTTGTATTGGGCCAAAGTGCCTGAGAGAACAACAAGGGAGGCACGAGGAATGGCAGCTACACCTTTGGAAGACAACATGAGTGTGCCCATGATAGACATCTGAGTAGCCAGAGGTAAGTTCAAGCCTGCAGCTTGAGCAGAGAATATAGTGGCCAAAGAAAGGTAAAGTGTGGTACCGTCCAGGTTGAATGAGTAGCCACATGGGATAACAAAACCAGTAAGGGAGTTTGGACAACCGAACTCACGCATTCTATCAAATGCCAAGGGAAGGGCGGATTCACTTGAGGCAGAACTGAAGGCAAGCAACCATGGCTGAGCAATGGCTTTGAAGAAGCCAATGATAGGAATCTTGGCAAGGAACATGATGGGGATCAAAACAACAAGCAAGAAGATGACAAGAGAGGCATAGAGACAACCAATTAGCTTACCGAGATTAGCTAAAACGCTGATACCATTGCTACCAACAGTAGCAGCTAAAGCAGCACCAATACCAATAGGAGCGTAGCGCATAATTAAAGCAACGTATTGGAACATGATTTGGGAAAGAGATTCGTTGATTTGAAGCATAAATTTCTTGCTCTTTTTGTCTGCTTTCATCATGGCACAGGCAAAGAGAACAGCACAAAAGACAATGGCCAATACTTTGTTGTTAACAGCGGCTACAAAGAAATTTTCAGGAATAATCAAAAATAGTTCACCAGACCAAGTAATAGATGTCTTTTCCTTGTCTGCCAATTCTTGAACAGAAGAAATATCAGATCCTACAGGCAACTTAACACCTACACCAGGCTTGACCAAGTTAGCCATAATCAAACCAAGTGCAAGAGCTAGCGTGGTAACAACTTCAAAATACTAGGCATTACACAAAAACAAAGTTAGACTATGTTTGTTATGGAAGGATATAATAACTTACAATAAGTGTCTTGATAGCAAGTTTGCCAACTTTTCCAATATCATCGCCATGACCAGCGATACCAATGACCAAGACAGAGAAGACAAGAGGAACAATACAGATTTTGATCATCATAATAAAAGCATCACCCAAAGGCTTGATTTCTTTTCCGGCAGCAGGAGCAAAGTTACCAATGAGAATACCAACGACCATGGATACGATAATCCAAAAACTAAGGTTTGTTTTTCTGTTTAAGAATCGAATCACTTTAATGAACGGATTGATGGCAGCAAGAAATGCACTATTGATTTGCTTGCCGATGTTACTAATGCGAGGTGAGTAGCCAACGTTTTCCACAACGGGGATTCGAAGATGCTCTGGAATGTGATCGCGACCTGCAGATGGATTTCTATAGCGAATAGAAGAAGCATCATCTTTGGTAGCGTTCACGTCTTCAGTAAAGGATCCAGCCTGTAACTTTTCATTGGGAGCGTGATGTTCTCTAGCTGATGTGTCTTTGTGTGATGTGATTTCGTCCATTCTAATTGAAATCTAGAGTTAATGCTTCTTTGTTGATTTGAGGATCAAGTGGTAAACTTACAAAAATGCAGTGGGATAAGAAGAAAAAAAGAAGGACAAATTCTCAAAAAGGTTCTCTTTTTATAACGGTATTTCCTTACAGCATATCATAGTCTTACTAAAGAAAAATATGTTCACAAGTCTCATTGTGTTACATTGATCCAGTCAGGGAAAGCTTTTTTGATTTCGTAATGCCTTATCTCCTAACGGGTTGTCACACAAAATTTGTTAAATATTCCCAAGAAGTAAGGTTTTACAAAACGCATGCTCTGATTGGTTGGGCGTTAAAAGAAAGACAAGAAAGGGTTTATTTATGTACAAATAAAGATTTTCATGATAAATCAAGCGTATTTAGTGAAATGATGTTCATAATCTCTCTATGACCCTTGAGCCATTGCTTGAATGTGGGTAGTTTTTGAGCCTCTTTGAATGCTGTCTCGTTTGTGTTGTTTGCTACACGCATTTCTTCTAAAAGGTAATTGGCAAACACAATCAAATAAAAGTATCGTACCAAATAGTTGATTGCAACCTCACGTGTGGACTTCCATCTCTTGGAACCTTGATCTGTCATTGCTTCAAATCTTAACTTGTAATCATAGATAGCTTTTCTTAGATTCTGCATATGATCACACATATTGATAGCTTGATCGGTAAGACGTTTGGCCAGCTTTCCAAAAGTTAAGACAGTAACAAGCTGCAGGATGACTCTGTACTCTCCATTTTGGTATCGGTCTCTCTCATCGTGAGAATTATCGTTTTCATCCTGGAAACTGGTGGCTGCTGGATCACTCATTTCACTCACTGCATCATTGCTCAATATCATAGATAGGAGAGAGGCCACAACCATGCCAGTAGTGGTACGACCACGACTAAAAGATAAGGCATAATAAGATAAATTATGAGGTTTGATAAGAGAGATGGATATTGGTATTTTCTTTTAACCAGAATGTATCACTTACCCCATTTGGCAATTAAATATCACATCCACTCCTTGACTTGCTGTATTCATTCTCTCAATGAGTTGATCAAATACATCAGGAATGGGAGCTTGCTCATCAGTACTGTTGCATAAAAAAAAAGGTTAATTTATGCTTCATTTGAATTTAGTAAAACATCTCCCCTTACATAGGAATACGAAGATAATCAACTTGGTAACCTTCTGCACGAATGGATTCAAAAACTTGGCGGGGTGTCTCAACTAATTCCTTTGGGACAGTTTCCCACAATGGCTATGGGTGTTACAAAAGAAAGATAAAGTTAGATTCAGATCCACTTTCCCCACCTAAAATGACCACACAAGGAGCTTCTGTTACCAATAAGTTAAATCCACTGTCTTCATCGTGTAACAACATACGGTTATCATATTCGTCGAGTTCTTGTATCACATCCAGCCGCATTCGGTCTTCCATATTTTCCACTCGTTCGCGTGAAATACCAGTTGTTTCTAGGTTCTTGAGAGGATCCATAAATAATCGAAGCACATAGGGATTCTTGTTGACATACAGAACGGGCTCTTCACGCAAGCAAGTCCAGTAGACCCAGCGATGTCCCCCTGGCCCAGCTTGCATGGCTTTTAGGATCGACTTGATGGCATCCTTGTTAGGCATGGCACAACCAGAAATATAAGGAGGGGTCAATGGACTCTCATCATCACGCTCCATATCTGCTGCAAGTCCGCTCACTGTAGCAGCCAAACCACCTTCTTTGACAGCATGTTTCACCTGATTGATCTCAATGCGTCTAAAGTTATAAGCGCCTGGAATCTTTTCTTTCAAACTCATCTTTTGGCAACCTGGAAATGCATCATGCTTGAGAATAGTTTGTTGAGCAAGAACTTGACCATGACGTGAGCTTACAACTCGCATTACTTCGCTTGATAGAGCCATGCCATCGCCTTCTCCCAATGATTGCTCTACTGGGACCAATGCGCTGAATTCATCCTTTGTTTCTAATAGGTCTTGCAAGATGGTACCCAATTCAGGGTGGCGCTTTATCCATAAACCAAAACTCTCTGTGTCTCTTACAAGGGATGGAGAAGTACTATCGAGGTAGGCCTGGAAGCAAATAAGCATAAAGTAACGCTCAAGTGATGTAATGCCGCGTTTCACAGTTCGTTTGAATTGAGAAGGGTCATCTTCTTTCTCTTTCTCAGCCTGAATACGAGCAGATTCAATTGCAGTGATCAGATGGGTACCGTTGATAGCACACTGCTCAATCAAGCTATCTACCACACCTTTGTTCTCCAAACCTCTTCTGATCACTCGAAGTAAGCTGTTGATAATTTGATAACTAGGATAGCGAGATTTTGGTGTTTCCATCAAATCCAAGGAGTTTCTTCGAGAATTGTTTGCTTTTGGTCTAATCCAGCGCGATAGTAAGCTAGCAATCACTGTGCCAGTAGTTGATCTTCCAAGGCCAACTTGGCAATTCCTGCAGACAAAGTCAGCTGATTAAAATAATTGTTTCTCAAACAAGTTTTTTCTTTCTTTCTTTACTTACATAATAATAGCAGTTTTCGACAAGCCAACACCTGTGATCAAACTAGTAAGGTCATCAAAATCTCTCCACTCGGGAGCTTTTTCAGCAGTGATAGGTACACGATGATAATCCAATATAGCGTCTTCACTAGAGATTGTCTTTCGCTGTTGTTGGTCATCCTCATCTGAAGAAGAATCTCTTTGGGCTAACTCCTGTTGTACTTCGAGACCTGCATATTCCATCACTTCACGTACTGTCATGATATCCTCAATGTCTACTTCTTCCCAAGAGGAAAGTACATTGCCATCCTTGTCTTCACCATGGAGTAAGATGCGTCCTCCTGACTGCTTGACTTCTCGAATCACATCTTCCTTGAGTCTTTCTTCTAATTGCTCCATACGTGATCCTGTGATACCCTTGTATGCACGCAAATTGCGCAGAGTAAAGGCACGATCACGAAGAACATAAGGAATACCGTTGATATATATTACAGGCTCTTCGCGCAGATTGATCCACAAAATACGCTCGTTTTTGGGTCTGTCCTGAAGCAAATTACGAACCACCTGACGAAGACCATTTACTGTAGGCTGTGCAACACCGTACACATGTGTGTTTTCGATACGTCTAAAATTAGAAGCACCATCAATTACAAAGCCGTGATGTCTTTCAGATATATGCTGTTGTTTCTGTGATCCGGTTTCCTCCTCATTGTTGTTATCATGAGAGTCTTTTAGGTAACCAAAGTGCCAGAAGTCCACTTTAAGAATCGTTTGAGAGCTCAAGACTACGCCGGTACGAGACTATTTCCAAAAAGAAAAAAATTAACCTTTTGTACAAGTCTGTATTCCTAATCAAGTGCTTACATTTAGCACAAATTCTTCCATTTCAATCGTAACGTCCAAATTAGGCTGAGATCCAGCACCAGTCATATTGAACATTCCCTGAGTCAAAGTGTGGTGTCTTGATCTCTTACTCAATGCGTTACTTGAGAATTTCTGGCCATATGCTGTACTGGGATTCATGAGTTGTAAGTCCTCTACAGGTCTAAAGAAGTAAGGTCGAGGACCTTTTCGTCGCATATTTTGAAGCATTGCCCAGATTTCAGTACGTGCTCTTACCCAAGAAGAAAACCTTGTCTCAAATTTGGTGTTTGGTGATTCATTAACATATGCAGTAAAGCATAGCAGGAAGAAGTAACGTTGCAATCCATCCAGTGCTTTTCTCAAAAAAGTATTATCACTATATTCAGATGGAGCTTGTACCATTTGCTTAATACGGTTGATCAAAATAGATTCCCTCAAGTTGATAACAGCATCAGCTTTTTTTTTTTTGGAAGCCATATTAGTACACTTTTGGTAACCATTATGTGTTTGTACTCACATTCATCAATAAGTAAATCCAGAATTCGTTTGCTAAAAGTTCCACTTTCAAGCACAGTTGTTAAGGACATAATTGACTGGTAATTGCCCAAAAGAGCCTCCTTCAAGTTTTCAATCCAAGAACCTCTTTCTAACATCCATTCAGCAGCTGAGCGACTCATTCGCTTTAAGCTTAAAGCTACAAGATGCGTTAGTAGCAGTCATTTAGTGATGTAACAAAACTTACCATTTTCGAGAATAAGTATAACACGAAGCAAAGCGTTGTTCTTTGCGTTAGTATTATCAGCTTCCTCAAAGCCTTTGACAAAACGACTGCTGTTAACGTCATCAGACAAAGTTGGCTTCTCTGATGTTGTGGTAGAATAGTTGTATCCAGAAACAGGGAATGGATCCGGCTGACCGCGTTCAATCAGTTGAGTACGACGGATGATTTGAGCAATGATAATCCCTACAGTAGCTACCCGGGGAAAAAAAAGGAGGGTTTAGACGTTGATATATGAATTATCCAAAAAAGAGACAACTTACTTCGAACAGCACCAATGCCACAATTGAAGATGAGTGGGTCAGTTGGTTCCAAGCTTCGAATGATATTGATATATTCGTCGAAATAATTTTCTTCGGGTGCTTGCTCAGGAGAAATAGGAATACGGAAATACTTGAGACGATAGCCTTTAGTTTGAAACTCTCTAAAGACTATACAACAAATTGTTTAGAGTACTTGTTTTAGTTAGATGATAACATGATTGTGTTTGTTTGTTACCTTCTTTTGGTGTTTGAACTTTGTCCGCTGCGATGAAACAAGGTACCACAGACTTGTCAGCTTAAGTAGGTATCAAATGTTAAATGAAATGAAATTTGCACAATACTTTCTGCCTTACATAGCTCTTGATGAACCAAGAGTAATCCACCTAATGACTCGGCTTCTTTAAGAATATCCGTCTTGAATCTTTCCTCTAGTTTCTCTAGTCGGGATGCATTGATACCATAGAAAGTACTCATGTTCTGCATAGGATCAGCATAATCACGCAAGACATAAGGTACCCCGTTTAAATATACTATACATTCATAAAAAAAAGATCAGCTTTCTGTTTGTATGCAAAAACAGTGATATTGACTACCTAAAGGTTCTTCGCGAGTTGAAAACCTATCATTCAAAACAAAACAATCAAATAAGTTTCAGCTATATTTACATTATCCTTTTTTTTGTTTGTTTGATTTTACCAAGTACATGAAGATGGGTTAGTGCTCTTTGGGTGACAATTCAACATGCTCAGTATGGTTGAAAGCCCAATAACCTACATATGTTACATCCTGTTTAAATACATCTTATGCGAGGTCATACAGTAGACTTACAGTGGGCTGTGCGACACCATGAACATTCAACTCCGCAATACGAAAATTAGGAGCACCTTGAAGGTGAAAGTCAAGGTTGGTGTTCGTTCCTATACAATGTCCAACGCATATTAGCCACCTGTTTTCTCTGTTTATCCCGTTGTTGATTGGTTACCGCTCAAGAAATGATCCATTTTTAAAATAGTGTTTCTAGCTAATACACTTCCTTTTCTTGATTTTACAATATGGGGAGCCATTTTCAACAAAGAATAAGGATCAAGTGCTGATTTTTCATCTCTCTTTTGAAAGTGGGTATTAAAGGACTGATCCATACTAGATTGAAAACTGTTTTGCCGAGAGTGAGTTTCAGAGCTGGGTCCACTGTTGCCACCACTAACAAACATAGTCGTAAGATACTCCCTCTTTCTGTACCTTTTTCTTTTTAACACTTACAGTTTGGGTGGAACGAAGCTCTTTGACGATTCGATAGTTGGCTCTAGAGGCTTACGTGGTAAAACAGGAGAAGACTCTAATGTGGAGTTTACCGAACCCCTTCGAGTGGAAGATGATTCGGCATAAAGACTAAAGGTACCGCTGGATTTAGGTGAACTACTCAATTGATGTTGCGCATTTAGAAAAGACATTTAATAAAAACTTGTAAAGAAAAAGAAAAGAAGAAGAGAAAACGAGATAAAAACAAGAATAACGTTTGATATTTATAGTCTGCGTTCGAGTTATCTACCATTTTACCCCTTTTTTTTGCATTTAGCTTACCGACCAACCATACATGAAGCATAAATTTAGATGTAACCAATGACGATTGATCAGGTGATCAATATCTTATCACTTTTCGCACATTAAAATATACCAACTATATTGGCAGTTGTGAAAAAGAAACTGTGCCTATCCAGAAATTGACGTTTGATTGTTATCGCTTTGATAGATTCCTTTTTTTTTTTTTTTTGCTTGCTTTTATAGCTATACACACACAGTAAAAACAAAGGACTCTATTGCTTATCAAGTACAGATATAAAGTCTATTTCTTCTTTTGGCTTTTACATAAAGATCTATGATACACTATTGCAATGTTTATCATTTGCAAAATCAAGCACAACTTAACTATAGTATCTTAATCTATTGGTTACCTGATACTCTTTTTTTGGTCGAGATAAATTTTAAAAAAAAACATAGTAGAGCGAATTGCTTGCTTTCCCATCATTTTGACAATGAATTTATCTACACTAATCTGTCAGTGTCAATACAATGCTTTCTTTGACACATGATTTTATATAGTCTTTCTATAAAAATGCCATTGAATATGTACCCAATTTACATACGATTATTACAACCAACTTGAGCTTTTGATATAGACGGATGAGAAAAGAAAGGATTCGCTTCACTAAAGAGTGTTACTTGAAGAACATCTTGCTCATCAAGTTATCAACAAACTAGTTCAACAAAATGATTTGTAAGCAAAATGGGCATTTTCTGAACAAATGCAGTGATGAGATGGGGGATTCTTCTGTAAAAACAAAACAAAAAAAAAAGAGAGAAACTCCTTGCTTTTCTAGCTCAAAATAGTAAAGTAATAGACTGTTGTCATTTCAACATGACGTTGAAGTAATAACGCTTAGTAGCCTTATGTAATACTAAATCTTCAAAAGCGGATCAAGGTGCTGTGATTAATCTTCATCAACTACATGAGTGTCATTTATGTAACATCTAATGCTACACAAAAGCCATAAGAGTATAAAGGTATTCAGGACCCTAATACAATATCTTCCAATTAAACAGTTGTGCTTTATGATCAAATTATGAATGGTATTGAAACAAAAGAATTAAAGAATCAAGCTAATATGGTTAGTGGCGCTATATTAACTCATATCTTACCGTTAGGTTTGCATCAAACTCAAAAAAAGCAGCTCTGATGCTGCCGCTTGAGACGTTCTTTATGAATCTGATAGTCAAAGTAGCAAGGCCTGGGAATTACCATTCACTCAATACTATCAGTACTCCTAATTGGTTTACCTTTATCTTTTAAGCCTTTCTTTTCTTTTTTTTGAAGTGTTTAGTTTAAGGATTTGGTGTGCTCCTTTTTCTCTTGCACCATTGTTAGACCTTTGGAAGCGATAAGGCTCTACCATATTGTATGCACCAATTTCGGTTTCTTTCTTAGCTAATGGAGTTTTCTTTGTGCCTTGTTACAAATATTTGATTGGCCAACTAAATTCACAGGCCTACAGTCGCATTTTAAAAGAAATAATAACTGAATCTTAAAAATAAGTTAACCAAAGCAAAAAGTGATTGATCATTGCATCCCCCCAAGATTGAGTCGGTTACTGTCTCTAAAGCATCAAATTTGACAAATTCGATTGTATTTTCAGACCAAGCCAAAGCTGAGCTTGCATAAAAGGGAGACGACTTGATCTAAATAGCAAATGGGGAGGTTGAGAAATAGACACAAAAGAGGGAGACAGGTCTATCTTGAATTGAGATTTGTATCAGACACTGATATTGGTTGTGAAACGATAAAGTAAATTTGTATACATTAGTGTGTTTTGTTTTTCTTTTTCATTAACAAGCTTAAGCTTATTCAGACTAAAATGCAGAAAGGAGATTCAATCTGAATAGAAAAGTCTAAGATATCGAACAAGTGAATGGGTAGTTCCTGATTTAATGAACAAACAAAAAGAGCAAGTTAGAAAATGAAGATGAAAAAATAGGACAAACAGTAAGAAAATTAGGATTTAGATTGTCATTTCTTGACTCCTATCACAGTTACTAAACAATAAAGTTTTTTCTTTTTTTCCTTTTGAGAATCATATTGCCTTATTTGTCCTTAGTTTTTTTTTAATTGCTTAGAAACAGTTGCTGTTCACGAGCAAATCCATCTTTTTGTTTCTGTGACAGAAATCAGGAAGTATAAAAAGTCAAGTTTAAAATCTGGTTTCTATTTCGTTTTTCCTTTGTTACTTATTCTTAAATAATAATAAAACATTCACTATGAAGTTGATTGCTGTATCTTCAATTGCTTTGGTCTTCTTGAACCAAGTTCTCGCTAAGCCTGCTGAAGGATGTCTTCAAAATCACACAAGTAAAAACAGAAATTATGTTCTTGTTCTTGCCTCAGAGATAGCTAACTTTTTGCTTCGAATATACAGTTATAGCAAACGAGACTTGTACTTCTGTTGCTATGAGTTTCAAGCTTACAGAAGAGGACTTTTACCAAATGGTAAACAATACGACTTGAACATAATGATTTCTTATTTGCTCACATTTAGTTGATGTTTGTTAGAATCCTGGTCTTCACCACAGTGAGCAACATGTAAGTTCATGCTATCATTAAAAAATATCTTGATTGAAAAAAGAAATCGACATATTTATGCTTTCACTCTTTATAATGCAATAGAGCTGTGACAATCTTGATGTTGGCAAGCCATACTGTGTTTGTATGAACGAACCTTGTGTAAGTAACATAAAGTGAACCAAAGAAAATCATGGTTACTCAATAATTTTTTCAGACTCCTGAATCTGCTGTAACTCCTCCTGTCAATTCTACTTCAAGTGAAGTCCCTAGTGTCTCCAATGTAGCACAATCTTCTTCTGCTGTCGCTTCCGCTTCTTCTGTTGTTTCATCTTCTCAAACTGCCTCCATTGCACCTGCTGGATCAAGTGTACCTGCTGGTTCATCTGCTGTTGCTTCATCTGCTGCTGTTTCGCCTGCCGCTAGTGCCCCATCTGATGCCTCTAAATCTACTAGTAGCGCAGCTAGTCAAAGTGGCAAGCCTACCTCAGGTGCAGTAACTGTTGGTACAGCTATTAATGCATTGACATTTGGTGCTATCATGGCCGGTGCTTCTCTTTTCTTATAAAAAGATGCTAAAATAATAATGTATGCAATGACCAATATTTAGTATAAATAATAGTAATAAAAAAAAAGAAGCTTTGAATATCATTTATTTTTCGTTTTTCATTTACATATATGTTAATTATTGATGATTTTATTATTATTGCAATTATTGAACAGAATGACCCATTGTGTTGGTTGATCCAGGTATTTTATGATCTGCTGGATTAGCACTGGCTTCATATACTAATATGCAGAAAAGAAAAAGCAATTGTTAGTTCCAATAGGAAAACAAGAAAGGGGATTCCTAAATTAAACTTTACTTGTAATAATAGGATCGCGCTTCATTTCGGACCATTCACCTTTGAATCCGATATAACGAATGATACTAACATCCTCTCCGAAATTCTCGGGGAAAAACAAGGTAATGTTTCTTATGTTAGAAAACTTGGTGACCTTAACACCATATTCAACTACTTGATCTGAATTTTCTACCAAATCAAATTCTTGAGTTGGCGTGTAACTTTCTGCAACATCAAAGTCCACATCATCACGGTTGATAAATCTAAAATCAAACAATGAATTGAAACTGCTTATTAGGTCAATCTATCAACTTACACTTTCATCTTTGAGGGAGCAGCATCAGATTTATCAGTACGGAGACAGATAGAACGCAATTTAACTGTGCCAGTAAATCTTTTTTTAAAACAAGAGTCAGTAGGCAGTATGACAAAACACTGTTTTCTTTTTCTTTTTTAACTTACGGAACGTGTACAATAAGTTGCTCGTCTGCATCACTCTCTAGAAACTGTTGAATAAAAAGAGAGAGAGAGGCGATAAGTATGAGACTATTTAGCTTCATGTCACTCTAACCTTGTCGTCATCCATGCGTTCGTTCCAAGGTCGAATGACCTTTTTTCCACTATTAGACTCGGCCTCATTTAGACAGCGTACATTGTCAATATCTATTTTGGAATAAAGCAAGAATTGTTCTCCAGATTCAGGCAAATCGTCATGATCGTGATCGCAATGTTCGTCGTGGCAGTGGCTCATTTTGTTTGCACAACCTTAAAGGAAACAAGGATAATACGTTAAAAGAAAAACAAAGAAAAAAAAAGCTTAATGCGACATTAATTCAAGCAAGCTAAAAAAAGAGAGAAAAGACTAGAATATTCTCTAAATCGTTGCCAGTTTACTCTATTCTCTATATAGGGCAACGGATGAGAAGATAACAATCTATATGAATATAAATGTATGCTTTATTTGCAGTTCGAGAAACCCGACAGCATGTCTTTGATAAACGCAACTGCATAATCTACAGTGAACACATGCTTGTTATCCGTGTTGAAACACTGTAGAGCATCATTTAATGGTTGACTGATTTGATCGTCTGCCACGCTAATCAACCTCAACTGCTCGTCGAATGAAAGCTCAAGAAACATTTCCACAAGATCACCATGAATGATTGCCTTTTCGTCTCCAGATAGCTGACAATAATAATCAACAAAATCTTCAGGCGAACTTAGCAGTGGCTTTGTTGGCTCGAATGAGAGCAAGAGATCTTGAAGTGTTTTTAACAGTTGATATAGTTGTGAGCTGATACGATAAACATGAACGATACCTCCCGATATCGTGCCTGAAACTATAGGTTTCATGAAATCTCCAGTCTGCTGCTGAGAGTTGAACTGAGTCAAAGGCTCGTCATTGTGAAGAGACCAAGGAAGGACATGGGAAGTGAATAGCTTTGTATGACTATAAAAAGCATCAACTTGAGTTCCCAAAAGAGCTAAACTAGGACTGACAAGAATATCTGAATAGTGAAACGAAAACATGCATTCAAGTCTTTCTTCATAAGGTGATTCAGAGCTATCATAGAGTGCAACCATTCCTCCTGATTGGCTGACACCTACAGCTAATTGATGGTCAATCACGAGCGAATGATGTATACTTCGAAATGCTGGATCACTAAGAAGATATTTAGCATGATCTCTATTAGAAAAAAAGAGTGCTTACCTTTTTAAAAAGACCAATTTGCCACGCTCATCATCTAGCTGAAAGAAAGCTATAGATTCATTGTTGTGTGATGTGACACAAATACGCTCTCCATCGCCATGAATAGAAGTGATAGTCGATAACAAATCTTTGTGTGCAATCTCTATCAATTTTCCTGTCACTGTATCTAGTCTGTAGAGATAAAGGTTACAGCCTGCAGAAAATAAAAGGCTAGAAGAGATCATTAGCTTTTTATAGCTTCTATTTTTTTTGTGCTCCTTTTGTTACCCTGCAGAATGAGGACACACACTATGTACACCACCAGATAGTTTATCTAATGTCCAAATTTTCTTGATCAAAAACGAACTTGTATTATTTCTTTTTGCTTTCAGTCGAAACAATAACAACGAGCCTGTCTCTTTTTTTGATTTCAACGATTTAGATGGTTTGGAAAACCTTGTTTCTTCTTCCGTATGACCAAGCCCGATACAGAGGTATTTGTAGACCTTGTTGTTGTTTTTCAATGTCCATTCTAAGAAGAGGAGGAGGGGTCATACATAGAGTTGAGATCTTTCTGTTCTGTTATTTTTTTGGGCTTGTAGCACATATAATTGTATGATCCTTACCTGCCATAGATAGCACTATACTACTTTGGCCATAGTCCGAATCAAAATCAAGTGGTTCAAGATTAGATAAGCTTTTACCACTATTGTAACAACAAGTTACGCATACAAGATATAAGTAACATATATACGTAAAACAAACAAAACTTACCTCGAGGGATCTAGTAGCTGCATATAGTTTTTACGTCTACCAGCTTCTTCAACAGTAGTGGTTACAACAAGGTAATTTAATGCCTTATCATACAAGACTTTTCGAGGCATCTATAAAAAAAAAGACATCAAGTCATTCTGTTCCTAATAGAGAAAGTTATCGTTCTTACCTGACCAAGATGGATTTTATTTGTATTGATCTTACTCTCTAAATTGAGCTGAAACATATGTAGCTTATCATCTGCAAATACAGCCAAAGGATCGCCCGTTTGACAGAGTAGAGGCATATCTGCATCAAAACAAGCAATGGCATCAATCGACCTGTGAAACCTGGGTAGCAAGACTTGTTCAAGCTCAATACAGTCCTTATCTGAACATGATAGCCGCCAAAGTTGGTCTGAAAGAGCATACATGTTGTTCTTGAAAGATGAAAAAAGCTTTACGGCTTGCGATCCAATTGAATGTAAGTAAGGCTGCTTTTTTTGAATTAAAGTGTCCTCTGTCAGAATACTGTCATTCACTTTGAAGCTCAACAAATCGCCTTGCTTTAAGCCAACAATAATATAAAGGGAGTTTCTAGAATCTACCGATTTTAAAACAGCAGCCGAATTAGGTACAGAGAACTCCTTGGCTGGAGAGCAAGCTAATAGAGAAATTGTATAAGCAAAACACGAGATCAAAGAGTAACAATAATATAAAAAAGACAGGTAAACTTGCCTAAATCAATTTCTTGAATAAGATGTAATTCTGTTGAGTAAAACAAAAGTGATGAGTCAAATGTGCCTATAGTTAAGATAAAGCGAGATCTATCATATTATTCAAGTTATTAAACACAGACAAGTATCTAAAATCAATCAACGTACTGTAATTCTAAAAAGCTAAAAAAGCTTGGACATGTATCAATTGTTCGCTTAGATCTTTCGTGAAACAGCAGGTTGTCCCGACTTGAAACAAAAGAGTTAGATACAAGTTTTCTCTGTAGGCAGAAGGCTATTTACCTCTTGTTATATTCATTGGTACAATCAACAGCTATTACTTGAATTTGAAACACATCTTTGTAGGCAATGCATAGAGCAACAAACGTGCCATCGTCTTGTTTGTGTGAAGTTGCAAACACTATGCTACCATCTGTATCCAATTTAGGCTTCCAAACGATAGGGTCGATGTCTATAGAAGCAAACATATAAGTGGACTATAGACAACCATTGTCCAAAGAAAGTTACCCAGATCATTTAGGTGAACGATTAAGATTCCTTCAGAATAAACTTGAAGTAAAAATTGGTCCGAGTGTTTGTCAATCGAGACAACATGAAGTGTCTCTACATCAGGCCTTATTTTGACCTTGGCGGTGATGTCCTTCACATGCCCATCTAACCATGTTTATAACTGATGTATGAGCTTCTAGTGATGGATATAATAGCCAATAATACAAATTACCTTTCGCGCTCAATAGCCGTGTATCGAGTAGGGAGGAAGCAACAAGAAGAGATGGATGGCCTGTCTCTGACCGAATGTTCCAACATTGAGATACACCTCTCCATTCTGGGTTGTTAGATGTACTTAAAGCTGCTGTTTCGATGCCAAAAGTGATGATGCTCAGGGCGCCATACTCTCCTTGGCCTGAACAAGCAATGAGAGCATCTTGTTGCTGCCGATAACCATAAGCAACTTGGAAATCAGTCAATGGAGCGCGGTTAGAAAATGATTGAGTTATTGTATGATGTATCGGTTCGCTCGATGAATTGGAAGGTATCTGCAAAAAAAAAAGAGGAGCAGGAAAATATTCAGTTGTCGATACATATATGCAGGTATTTTGATTTCCTGACTTACAGCAAGTACTAAATGATCAGTACTCTCACCTGTTATAAAAACTATATCAGCTTGTGATTGCTCAAGCACATCACTTTCATTGATTGAGTGATGGTCTATTATGTCTATCGTGCCGAGCATACACATGGATTGTCCTACAGAAGGCAACGATTCAATGGATTCCCAAACAAGTTCATTTGAGGAACGAACATGTAATTTGAAAAGACATCCTTCAGCTGACCCTAAATACACAAATTCTTTTGAAGCATCCAGGTGTAAGGCAAAGGCAGTAAAGAGAGGGCCTAAGGAAAGAATTGCAGTTGAATAAATATGAGTGTATTTTGGATAAAGACAAGTCATGATTTTACATTCAGTGCTACCGAATGGTCTTGGAATAATACTAGTTGGATATAACACATTGCCGCACGCAAGATCATCTGCTGTTAATAAGCACACTTGTTGCTCCTGCGTAATATTGAATTAGTTATGCATATATTGTTGAAAGAGACAGATTCTTACTGTCACAAGCATAAATGATTCTGGTTGAAATTTGAGTGGTACAAGTAAAACTGGGAGAGGGGTATCTAAAGAAAACAGTTACGGAAAAAGTCAGTTCACATGAAAGGATTTATCATGCAGATCATTTGTCTATTTTTTTTTTACTTTTTTCTAAGGGCAATCTACTTGCTTTCTCAATTTTTACATTTTCGATATCAGAGGCATCAATGGCATAAAGATTGAGTCGGCAAAGCTTTTCCACATCACTACAAAAAAAAAACAGATTTGATAGTTACTTGTCAATTTTGATCGTACTAGCCACAAAAGAAGAGTCATTACTTATATACAACCAGAACAAGCAAAATTCGATCCATAGAATCTTCTTCAGTATACAAGAACTCCATATGCCATATAATGCCTTGCTCATATTCAGATCCTCGCTAAAAGAAAGAAAAACATTAGAAAGGAAAAAGAAAAGAAAAGAAAAGCTCAAATTACAGCAATCACTGGATCAAAGTGAGTTCTAGATAAAGCCTTGTTCATAATAAAAATATCAAATCGATCTTGAAATGAAGCAACAGCAATGGCTCGTCCACTATATCAAGATAGAGAATAACAATAAAAAAAAGCCTATTGAATAAATACAATTGCATTTCATTTTCTCAATTCTTACTGTGGATCGATGGCCAATTTTTTGCTTAATTTTGTATACTCAATGCCGGGACTCTCAAGATAAATCTAAACATGGTTACAGTAGATCAATTCAATATAATGTGTATAGCATAAACAGCCTCATTCCCATTTACTTCAGCCAATGTCTCGAATCGATTCACTTGTTGATCTGTGTCTGAAATGATTGTCAAAAAAACTAGTTTGCCATATTCTGAAATAGCGACAATAACGTCTTCTCCCTCAATCATTGAATGCTGCCGAGTGTATTTTGAGTACGGAATAGGCATGCGATCGAGATCGAGCAAAACACGATCCTCCGATGGCTGAAAACTACATGACAAGAGTTGAGCGCCATTAATCGTACCAAACGTTGACTGCTCAAGCTGTTTCTCGAGTAAGATAGGGTTGTTCTCGGACACTGAACCGATACGGAACCATGCAAAAGAATTGCCCTAAACAACAAGTCATTAGATCTATAAGTTTCTTCTCAAACAAGCTTTCTCGATAAAAAAAAAGAAAAAGAAAAGAAAGATAATAACCTTTACTAAAACCAGATCTGAACGATCGGCACTTGTTAGTGAGCCTTGAAGAACTTGGTTGATAACTGTGTTATAGCTCGAAGTTCTGTAGTAGGCAAACATAATGTCCTATGACAGCTTGTTTATTATGACAGCTTTATTCAAATAAAACAAAAGGAAAAAGATTAAAAAAAAAAAGCGGCACAGCAATGCATCTCAGCGGACTTTTTTTTGTAAGCATTTGCCATTTACTTTTCTGCCACACATCTTTCTCTCCTTTTAAAACAACAGATACATTGGAATATTGTTCTTTATAATCAGCGTTGTCTATTGTTTTTTTTCGAGAAAGAATCAATGACTCTTGAAAATAGACCTCTTAAAAATAACAGATATTATCGTTAAATTTGTCATCTTTTACATCTGCCCTTGCGATTTCAACAGAGTCAAGTACCATATCTTATCTTTGCAAGCATAAAAAAAATTCTAAATGTTATGCGTTATCAACTGAGATTCTTTTGCACGACAACAACTGCTTTTAAACATACACACATACATATATACAATACTATTAATCAGAGAAATATAGCGAGAGAATTAACCAAGCAACAAAAGTTCATTAAGCATTTATGCGAGCTTTCATGATACTCTGTAACAAACAGTACTATTTTCTTTTCTTCACACTCTATAGATCATTTGGCTTTTTCATTATTGGTGAGATCTGTTATTTGCAAGATTCTCATTTCTTTACAAAACCATGTTGTTCAAAAGAAATAAAAGCTGATAGCCAACAGACTATTGCAATTTTAGGCTAAAAATATCTATTCAAGCCATCTCATTTCCTCTAATGGCTTAATAACTTTGAAAGGGGTTCTAGTTATCTTGAGTTCTCTTAAAGACAATTGCTTCTCAACAATCAAGACTCATGAAACCCTTTCAATCGCTTTGATGTAGAGCATTAAAAGTATAGGATGAAAAAAGAAAGCTACTATAGAATGGTCAAGGTTATGGATAGCATTATACAATAGGAATAAAGAGGCCAATACACCCTATTGAAGTGTAATTTCTTTTCTGTGATATAGTGAAACCCAGCATTGCTCCGCGTATTTCGGATATTGGTCATGTATTACATTAATTGTAGAGGAGTTGATAACAAAAGCTTATTGGCGGCATAAACGAGTAAAGTATTCTTTGCACTTCTTTACTTCTATTACTTTACTTTATGTCTTTAACCCTTTCTCTCTGTCCTTATCTTTCTATGGGAGAAAAAAGATAAGGAACAAACTCAGACTTGTCGTGCGTGTATACGTGACAACATTGGGACTGTTATTGAAAACAAAAATTTATTTTAGCAGTCAAAAATATCATGTGATAGTATGCTGTCAAAAAGGTATATAAAGGGTCGTTTTCCCCTCTTGTTTTTCTGTTTCTTCATCCTAACTTTTCAGTGCGTTTTGTCTTTGGACGGGCGTATTGAAGGGTTGAACCAGCTTAGCTTCTTTAGAGTCATTCCAATACTCGTAGAGGAGTTTTGCTTTGGTGTTTGTTCATTAGGTAGAGATACACCTGATCTTCTAACATAATGAGTTATGGTTCGCTCTTGGCGACTTGCCTAGTTTTCTTCCCACGAAGCGCTATGGCATGTAATTATAACCGAAGATGTGATGGTGAAAGGCTCCTTTTGAGCAGGGATCCTCCCGAGGATCATATAGTTAGGGCTAGACTGCGTGGGCAGGATAACCTAGCTGTATGTGATGGGCGCAATTTAAAGAAAATGAAAAATATTATCTCCAAATCAAATGGTGTTATGAAAGTAATATCATTAGATCAAAGGAGAAGGGGGGGTTAAACATGTCTTTTGTCTAACTTAGTCAAAATAAAGATTATTGAGCGTTATTCTTTTTAAAAGGTCAATTGATTTTCTAAAGGCTTAAAACTCTTCATAATGATTCTTTTTTCTTGCTCAACTTGTGAAGCTTCTCAATGCTTGGAAAAAGATTGAAGCGTTAGCTCTTGACCTTGTATTGTTTGTTCATGAACACTTTATGCCTTTAACTTGAAAGAATCCGAAACTTTAGTGGAATCTAATACACAATTGTACAAGCATTGATGTATCGTAAACTGGATAAATCAAGACACAATTCTACTTCGTGTCACCAAGCTCAATTTATATTCGCAATCTCATTCTGCACTGAATAAAAAACCCTCCCTTTAATCTTGTTTAAACTCATCTTGACTGAACAGATGGATAGATCATTTCTTTCTTGAGATTTCTAATGAATAACTGGAATAAAAGTCAACAAAAAGCGCCATTTAATGATGGGGAGAGTCAATAAGAAAAATCGATTTTCAGAGCAATTATTTTGATCTGAAAGAGACAATCTCAAGCTAAAAGACAAGAACTCAAGAGTAAGCAAAAAGAAAGAATAGAGCAGAATAGCATTCAACATACCATCTTTACCAGATGCTTTCTCTCTCTCTAAAGACTTCGATCCGAGTTGGCAACGCGCTAACTCGGTTTGAAAGACTGGTTACTCTAAATGTAAAATTGATGGACGCATTTCTAAATTCAAGCTACACAAAATTAGAGGTTTTGATTGGATCACTTTTGTTGTACGATGTGCAGCCATTATTCTTCTTTTTCTCTTGACCTTAATTTTTTTTTTTGTATTTTCTTTTTCTTTACCGTGTTTTTCTTCTTTATTTTAAATGACAAACTACTATCAAAAGCTAAACTCACCTTATTTTAATGTTGCATCCTTTTTGTTCTTTCAACAATTAGGAAGATTCATCAAGCTGGAGAATTACACATATTCACTTCGAATCTTATATGTTACTGCACAACTAACTATACTCGGTCTCAACTATTATTTGATCTCTAAAATCAAGCAAAAGAATGGTAAAGTGTTTATACTGTCTGTTTGTGTCTATCTAAAACGCTCATGTGTTCTTGTGATTGACCAGATCAAACTGTGTTAAAATATGTTGAGCCTGCTTCTCAGAGTTGGGATGGTAGTGAAGTTCCTGACAAATTAGTAAACACTACTGTTATGGGTAAGAAATAGAGGGGTACTATAATACGAGAAATCCAACTCACGATAAACATGTAGAATACGATATTGCTGAAGTGAATAAGGGTATTAAGCAATCAGCTGGTGGTATTTTGATGATTGCTTTATTGCACTTCAAATTTGGTTTTATTCAACCATTGCTTGTTCAATCTATTCTCGGTTTTAAGACATTCTTGATGACTAAAGAAGCACGTATTCATCTTTGGGGTTCTCCTGCTACTGGCGATTTAAGACGCCCCTTCAGAATTGATTCTCCTTTTGGTATGATTAGCGAAAAGAAGCAACCCAAGACAGACAAGGGTTCTATCAAGAAAGCTGAAAAGGCTTTAAAGGCTGAATAAAAAATAAAAAATCACAATAAAATTTTCGTTTTTTTTTTTTAAAAAAACTTATTTTAAACACCCTTTTCGTCTTTACACTACTCATGACTCAAAACGATAAAGAAGAAGGATCTGAAGAGAAGATCACTTACGACTGGAGTCCACCTTCAGGCCGAAGACAAAACTATTTCTACAAAGGCTCACCTATCGATCGAGACCAGGTAAAATAACAAAAGAAGAAGGAGTATGAAGCTGCATAAGGTTTAATAACGGTTACTTTTTGTAGGCTCGAAAGATGTTTGAAAGCAGCAAGATTCGAGAATGTAAAGGACACAAAGAAAAAGTACACACAGTAGCTTGGAATTGCGATGGTAGAAAGTTAGCCTCAGGCTCTGTAGATAAGACAGCACGCGTCTGGACACCTCATAGAGGAGTAAGATCATTGTTAAATATGGACACAGGGCCCCACCGAGAAACTGATATACACTCTCTATAGACAGACGTTCGATACTCGATAGAATTAAAGGGTCATACAGACAGTGTGGATCAATTAGACTGGGATCCAACACATCCTGATCGATTGGCCACAGCTTCTTGTGATAAAACTGTTAGATTATGGGATCAACGATGTAAGCTTTTCTTGTTTTGTCAGGAATATCCACCTCATCCCCCCCCCCTTTTTTTTTTCAATTGTAGCTGGTAAATGTACAGCCGTCATCCAGACAGATGGAGAAAATATCAATATATGTTGGAGCCCAGACGGTAATAGTATTGCAGTGGGTGATAAGAACGATACTATCAGTATCATTGATACAAGAACACACAAGATTAGTGATAAACGCAAACATCCAATGGAAGTGAATGAGATTGCCTGGAACAATGCAAACAACCAATTCTTTGTCACTACAGGACAAGGCACCATCAAGGTGTATGACTATCCTTCTTTTGAATTAAAGACAAATCTACGTGGTCATACAGCTAACTGTTACTGTGTGGAAGCAGATCCTACAAGCAAATATGTGGCGGTTGGCTCGGCAGATGCTATTGTTTCTTTATGGGACACTCGCACCTTTCAATGTGTTAGAGCATTTCAAGAACTTACGTAAGTAGAATAATTTTTCGCTGCTAATTCTGTTTTAGACTAACAATAAGAGAATTAGTTGGCCAGTTCGAACACTTTCATTCAGCTTTGATGGACAATATATCGCTTCTGCCTCAGAAGATCATTTTATCGATATCGTAAGTTAAACTATGTATTATGATGAATCATTGGACTGAGGGCAATATACAATCTAGTCTCATGTAGAAAGTGGGGAATCTATTCACCATGTTGAATGTTCTGCAGCCATGAATACAGTTGCTTGGTCTCCTCGCGATTATTATCTTGCTTATGCAGGTGATGAGACTGCTTCGGATGGCAAATATGCAGGCAACCTCAAGATCTTCAGTATGAAAGATCCTAGGGAACAAAAATAGAATAAAGGAAAAGAAAAAAAGGCTATTTATATATATATATTCCCAACTTATGGATAAATACATGTATTGTCTTTTTTGGTATGTTTATTGTGTATTTATTAGTTTAGAGTGCTTTATTTAGCAGTAACGTAGATGACTTTAGTGATTGTTTTGGTACCACAACCTTTAGGGCAGGAGGTAGAACAAGTAGTAGTGGGCTTTTTGTGCTTGATAGTTGTACTCTTGTGCTTGTTGATAGTTGTAGTTTTTGTGACATGGTCAGAGCTAGTTGTTTTAGTGGAGTGGCGAGTACTACTCTTGTGGCGTTCACAATCACAAGCAGTAGTAGTGGTGTGGGACTTGTTTTTAGTAGTGGTGTGATGCTTGCAAGAAGTGGTAGAATGTTGTTTACAAGAAGTAGTAGAGTGATGCTTGCAAGAAGTGGTGGTTGTGGGACGAAGTTGAGTAGTGGTTGTAGAAGGAATTGAAGTAGTAGTAACGTTTTTGCATGTGGACTTGTTGCAAGTAGTAGCTGGTTTGGTGGTGGTACCCTTGCAGGCAGTCTTGCCACAGTCAGTTGCAGTAGTAGTTGGGACAGCAGGAGTAGTGGTGGTACCCTTACAGGCAGTCTTGCCACAGTCAGTTGCAGTGGTGGTGGTACCCTTGCCACAATCAGTTGTAGTGGTAGTAGGGACAGCAGGAGTAGTGGTGGTACCCTTACAGGCAGTCTTGCCACAGTCAGTTGTAGTAGCGGCGGCGTTTGTGGTGGTAGTGGTGGTCTTGCACACAGTCTTGTTGCAGTCAGTTGTAGTAGTAGTTGGGACAGCTGCAGTAGTAGTAGTAGTCTTGCATACAGTCTTGTTACAATCAGTTGTAGTAGCGGCAGCGTTTGTGGTGGTTGTAGTGGTTGCTGTAGTAGTGGTAGTTGTGGTAGTAATAATTTTCTTGGGAGGAACAATTGGAATACAACCTTCGAAAGTCTTACAAGAACCGCCAGCAGCAATGTAGTTGTGAATTTCAATACCACTGCCTCCCCAACTGTAGTTGTTACCAACGACAGTACCAGCAAAAGCACCAGTAGATCCATCAATAATGTTAGCTAAAAAGAAAAGTGTCTAATGAGCCACAGAATTCTCTATTAAATATGAATGAAGGCTAACTTACCTCTAGGAGCCAAGACGAATGCACCAAGATTACTACCGGTTTGACGCTTAAGAGTGAAAGAACTAGAGCTAATTTGACCATTGTTTGAGGAATAGAAGTTGAAGATGGTTCTACAAGGGTCCATTCCTTGAGTAACCAAGTTACCTAGGAGGGTGAATGTAGATCCACTTTCAATGGGAATATTTAAAAGAAGTGTACCAGACTTGGGCCAGTTCATGCCTTGAGGACCATTCCAGTTTCCTTGACCTTGAAGAAGAGCAGAGGGACTAGACATTTCTCCGGGGACAAGGTTACAATTGCCATTGTTACAGGTACTGAAAGTCAACACATGGAAACCATTTGTAGCTTCACGAAGAGAAGAGAGAGTACCATCGGAGCGCAAGACCATATTAGGTCTCATTTTAGCTAAAGTTTCAGAAGCAGACACAGCATTTTGATGGGCCAAGTTAAAGTCATAAACTGACTTTCCGCCTTCATAGACTTTACAGGTGTTAATGGTTTCGACAAGACCAGAAGAACCACTAGGAACTTGAGCGTTACCCTTGAGTCGGACTTCATTGGCATCTACCTTGCCACCGACAACAAGTGCATAATCTTTGATATCATCAGCATTGGAACACTTGGGTTCGGAATTAGCATTGACCATATAGTGATTAGCTGCAAATTTGCCACCAACAGCAAGAGGACCAAGAATATCTTGTCCGCCACTGGTAATAAAGTCACCAAAGAAGACAGCTGAAAAATGGGTCAACTGAAATAGAGAGAGAGTATTTAAGGGTTAGTTCTTTCTAAATAAATTGTGACAGATCTACTTTTTATTTCTTTATTTTACCATGAGAGAAGGTGTATCATCTCCTGAACAAACCCAATCAGCATCAGATCTTTTAAAGAGGGAGTTGTTAGACTTTTGGGATTGCAAAGAAGTACCAAAAGAATAATGAGGACTAGCAAGTACTTCACTAGCAAGAGCTCCTAGTAAAAGAAAAGCAGCTGTTTTATTGACCATCTCGTTATTTATAAGGAAAGGCAGGTGGAGGGGAGGGGGGAATAGAAAAGAAAGGAAAGGTTATAGAACAAAAGAGAGAAAGATTGGCTTTCCTTTTTTAAATTCGAGTATTTATATCTGAAGGATCATGAAATTCATCCTCGATTTCAATGAAGAAGTGCTACATATGATTGCAAGATTAAAAGAGAGTTTTTTGCTGACTTAGTCAGCACAGTTTTAGGCCTAAAAATAACAACGCTACAGAGATCCGAAAGTTCAACGGGTTGTGTAAACTTCTTAATTGATTTTTTTAAAAAAAAATTGTCTTTGCTATTACTATTTCAAACTTTATCATTTGCTCAATGTAACTTTTTATTATTACTTTAATAAACTGTGATATTCAATTTGTGAATAAGACAGATTGAAATCTCTTTACTGTTGCTTCATTTGGTTATTTCCCAAAAAGAAAAGAAAAGCTCTTTTTGCACAATTTGGTCAATTGCGCACGTGTATTGCTCGATTTCATTGTTGATGCGACAAAATCCAAAAAAAAAAAGAAAAACGCGTTTATATCAAGAGAGCCCCTCATTTCTCTTAAAAAAAAAGCTTTCGATTAAGTTCTTTATGTTCAAATAATTTTTACCGTCTCTCTTCTTTTCAAACTTGATTACATTGAATAAACAAATAAAACAGATAGTTGAGATATGATTGGACTTCTTAACATATGTAGTCATAGCGCGAGGTGGTATGTACGACTGAAATTATGTTGTGCTGGCGTTGAAGCCATCCCTCTTTTTTTTTCTTTTGGATATATACTACATTACACAAGCAAGTTTGAAGGGTTACAAAAAAATAGCAAAAGAGGAAAAAATTGGCGAGCTTTTTTTTTCCCTCGGTTTCTCTTCTTCTGTAGAACATGTTTTCTTTTCCTTCTTCATGCTTGCTATGTTTACTGAGCTCGTAATAAATCGATAACCTCGACAAAAAAGAAAAAGTAATTCGACTGGCTCATAATCTTTTTTAGAAATTAAAAGGTGTAGACAACTGTAAGGAAATCTTTTGTAACCATGGCTACCTTTGTAAACCAATCTCTCCTTTTTTTTGTAGTCATTTTTGGATAATTCATCCTTGTATGTAAATCTAGAATTGAAGCGGATTTTCGCCTTGGATAATCAGATTTCTTTTAACGGATATAAATAGACAAAGTTTAATAAATTGACAGGGATTGTACACAGTATATCCAATAAGATATTCAATTAAAGAAAGTGTCACCAATGTACACAATGCAACCTATGTTGTACAGAGAAACGCAATTACACACAGTGTAAATTATCCATATATCGTTTTCCGGGGGGTAAATTGCCTTCTTTCCGAAAGCAATTGCACAACAGAAGAAATGAGTTCATCAATACACTCAAATAAATCATTTAGTGGATGTCTTTAAATTAAGATCGAAGGTTGTACATTTGAAATCAAATTCATTTTGGCTGAGATTTTTTTCATGAAAGTCATCAAGTCAGATATGTGGATAGGAAATAAAATCTGTTTCTCATTTTAGCAGTAAGATCAATGCTTCTAGGCCTGTAAAGAGCCTTAAGATCGACAGTCGTACGCTTTGTTATTGGCCTTCGTAGAGGATGAAACAATTGAAATTTGGTTTAGAAAGATGCAAATGTTTGCTTTTTAAAAGAAAAAAGGGGAAACAACAGAGCAGCCAAAAGTTTCAAAATGAGTGAGTCAACTTCATTTTTGTGTTATAATGAAGAAATCCATAGTAGTGTCGAATGGGAAGACGAGGCGTACTCGATATCTACGCCTCGATAAATACAAATCTGTCTTGCTGGTAAGGCCTACACATATCGATAAGTCCCAGAAGAATCTATTCCAATGTAGCATCGAACCTTAAATAAAGAGATTTGCTATTGCATTAAACAACTGAGTAAAATGTAAGTATACAAAGTTCCATTATCTAGACATTTTGAACTAATGCAATTTAAGGGAGCATCGGGTTTTATTTGGCCAATCATATCGCTTCCCAGTTTTCTATTTGTATTAAAAAGAAACCATGTAAACATGGTAGAAACCAAAAGGAAAGGATGACCATAATTGAGCCCAGTTAATTCTATGACTCTTCAGGTCTACTTTTTTTTTCTATCACTAACTCGTAGCTCTCACTATAAAGATAGTCATTTGTAGAGCCAAAGCGCAAGATCTCAGGAGCTTGAATATAATGTCTTTACAGCTTGATTTTCTTCATGTATACTGCTTGCCTAATTGAATATATGCTACCTGGTTTTTATTTAATGTGAATTCAGTTAGGTATTGCTTTTAGCAACTACCAAGTAACGCTTAGCTATTGTTTTTCACTTATTTCTATAATAAAACAGTCATTCACAAATGGTAGAGAGACCTTCAATGTTGTTGGTTGTTAATCTTAAAATACAGGTTTATCAAGAAGCCACAGGAAACATCAGTCGTTCTGGTCATTCAACTAGATTGATCGACTGGTTGTATCATACCGTTTTTGATTGTCTTTGAATAAGGAGAAATAATGATGAATTGGTGAATTATCTTCTGAAAAGCAGTGCCAAGCAGATACATATAAAGATAGCTCAAGGTTAGACTTTGTATGGTTCAGTATGTCAATTTGCTTTATTTGTTGATTCCTTGATATCAACAAACCGGAACCAACAATGCATGTTGTATTTTGTGTTTGACTTTGAATTTATCAAATTTGTCTCACTTTGATTCACGAAGTAACCTTTTTTTTTAGCGATTTTTCCTCCTTTATTGAATAGCCTCGTCAAGCAAATGTGGTTGTTCAAATACTGTTTGTCTCTACTACCACACCTTCATATGCTCCACTTAGAGCAAGTGTTTGATTTTGTCTGATATGCACGCATGAATCGAAAGAAATAGACATGATTTTGATTGTGTTTTCTTTTTCTTAATTCCATTTTGTTTCCTTTTCATTGTAGACGAATCATTCAAAGCACGCGTAGAATTCATCAGGCTATTTTTTCTATAAATATTTATGGATTGGCAACAAAAGAAAAAGATACTAAGAAACTTCACAAGCGGTACTATAATTTTTTTTTAGGTTTTACTGTTGTATATTAATTTTATTAATTCATATTAATTTTTTTTTGCAAAACTATATTCTATTTTTAATATGACACTGCTTATCCTACAAAAGAAAGAAAAAGAAGGAAAAAACAAGGAGCCGGGTATAACACTACAAGGGATCAGTTGCTAGGGGCTAACCGTTTGCTTAATGCAACTTTATTTGAAGCTTATTCTTGAATTATAAACATTCACTAAAGCTTAAAAGTTAGTCAACATTGATTGATTCCAGAGGGTTCAAGCCTATCATCAATTATGCTTTTGAAATGCTATAGATATTACACTCAGTTGCACACTTGTGAAGAGCAAAGTATCAGAAGCTATTCAGTACAATGATTACAAAAAAGGCAATGCAGTTATTGTTCATTGTTTTTGTCTTTCCATGTCCTTGAAATAAAAAGAGACTTGTTAAACCTATAGTCATATAATTTGTGTTATTAGTATATTCAAAGAACAAAAGCGTAGATAGATATATTCCAACGTATAAGACATCATCTTTTAAAAACTAGCAAACACTCGAGAAAGTCATATTTGTTTTGTAAAAATGCTAAGGCGATTATGAAGTTGTTATTTTATTTCTAACAAATGATTTGTATATATTAATGTTGTATTGAATAAGTTAAAATGAATGAGATGCTTAGTTAACGGTAACGTAAACAACCTTGGTGACGGTCTTGGTGGCACAGCCAACGGGGCAGACAGTGGGGGTATGCTTGGTCTTGGATTGCTTACCCTTGGTGGTCTTAGCGTGATGCTTGCCCTTGGTAGTGGTCTTAGCGTGGTGCTTGCCCTTGGTAGTGGTCTTAGCATGGTGCTTGCCCTTAGTGGTAGTCTTTACGTTGTGCTTGCCCTTGGTAGTAGTCTTTACGTGGTGCTTACCCTTAGTGGTAGTCTTAGCGTGATGCTTATCCTTGGTGGTAGTCTTGCTGTGACCGACAGTGGTGTGCTTACCACAGCCGCAGTCTTCTTCATCGTGTTCGTGACCAGGGGACTTAGTCTTGGGCAAGTCATCAGAAGGAGTCTTGGTCTTGTGCTTGTTGGTGGGGGGAACACCAGTTTCGTTAGCAGGAGGAGGAGTGTGAGTCTTGGGCAATTCACCAGTAGGAACAGTGGTAGTAGTAGCAGTAGCAGGGGCAGTAGTAGTAGCATGCTTGCCTTCATCAGGAACAACGGTAGTGTGAGTGGCAGAAGGAGGAACAGTGATAGTGGTAGAGGGAACGGGGGTGTGATCGTTGTGAATGGGGATACAACCCTTGAAAGAAGAGTGGCTACCACCAGCTTGAAGGTAGCTACCAATACCGAGACCACCAGCACAGTTGAAGTTGTTACCAATAACAGTACCAGCGAAGGCACCAATGCTAGCATCAAAAATGGAAGCTCTGGGAGCCAAAGTGAAACCACCAAAGAAACCAGAACCTTCACGCTTGATGTTGATGCTACCACCGGCATGACATCTACCTTCAGAGTTGGCAGGGTAGAAGTTGTAGATGACACGAGAGGCATCCAAACCAACGTGGATATCGTCAGTAGAGATAGTGAAAGAAGCACCGATATCAACAGGGATGTTGAGAATGATAGTACCAGAAGTGGGCCAGTTCATACCGACAGGGCCATTCCAGCTACCCTTACCCAAAAGGATAGAAGCGGCATCAGAGAGCAAGTCAGCACCGAAAGCGGCCTTACCACAGGTGTTGAAGTGGAGAACATGGTAACCGTGGTCAGCGCTACCACAGGTAGACAACTTGCCTTCAGCGTTCAACTTCAAAGTAGGTTCCAAGAGAGAGAGTTCCAAGGAAGCCTTGAAGGCGTTTTCTTGACTTTGTTCAAAGTTGTAGTAACCAGTAGAACCGTGGTACAACTTGAAGAAATCGAACAAGCTCTTGACACCACCAGAGATAGCACCCTTAATGAAAGAACCACCACCAACAGAGATGGAGTTAGCCTTACATCTACCACCGACAATAAGACCATAACTTTCAAGGCTGCTGTAAGAGAAACCGGAACGGAAACCAGCGTTAATGTTGGCATAATGACCATCAAAGTTACCTCTGACAGCAAGACCACCAGAAACATCAACCTTACCAGAAGATTGGAAGTTACCAAAGAAGACACCAGAGAATTGGTTGAACTAGATGACGTTGCGAAGGTTAGATCATGAAAAAGACATTGTAGAGGTTTTATTGTTTCTTACCAAATCGTAGGCGTAAGTACCAGTGGCACATTGGTTACCGTTGAAAAGCAAATGTCTCTTTTCGGCAACGACAGAGGTAGAAGCGTTCAAATCAACATTGATGTGGTTTTCTTCAGTGGAGGCAGCTTGCAAACCGGCAAGGAAAGCGGAAGCAACAAAGAACAAGAATGATTTCTGGACCATTATGTAAGGTTATATAAAAAAATTAAGGATTGGAAGGAGGGGGATGATGTTTTTTCAATTGCAATTTGGCATTCCTTTTATATGAATGATGGAGTAAAGATTTGTGTAACCACATTATGCTTTTTTTTTTCTCTTTTGCTTTGACAGTAATATGAGTTTAGTAAAAAAAAAAAAAAAAATTACGCAGAAAGCATGCCGCGA